>WAAB01019718.1:225510-274320 GCA_013389865.1 Piaya cayana
CTTTTTGAAGAGCTCCCAGCCCTCATGGGCTACCTTGCCCTTAAGTACTGTCTCCCATGAGACTTTGCCAATCAGCCTTCTGAAGAGTTCAAAGTCTGCCCTCTGGAAATTTAATGCTACTGTCCTGCTAAGCACCCTCTTCACTTCGCCTAGAACAGAAAACCCTATCATCTCGTGATCACTTAGTCCCAGGTGTCCTCCTACTGCCGCATCCCCCACAAGGCCTTCTCTGTTCACAAACAGCAAATCCAGGAGGGCACCTTCCCTTCTTGGTTCATTCACCAGCTGTGCAAGGAAGTTGTCTTCCACACACTTCAGGAACCTTCTATACTACTTCCTTTCTGCTCTATTGTATTTCCAGTATATATCACGGAGATTGAAGTCTCCCACAAGAATGAGTGGCATTGATCTAGAGATTAACCCCAGCTGTTTATAGAAGAGCTCATCAGCAGCTTCTCCTTGGCTGGGTGGCCTGTAACAGACTCTTTACATGTAAGAAGAACCATATTAGAAGTGCAATGTTCTATATTACTGTGTGAGTGCAGACAACCTTTATTGTAAACAAGCATAAGCTATACTGAAAGATTATATCCCCTTCTGCATTTTTTCCCCAGTAATATCCATTGAGGCAAAAAGGTCATTCATATCATAATGTCAGGAAAACAGTACCTACAGAACTAATCTCAAGTTCTAAGTTTATGAAAATGCCAGGCATTATTTAAAGAACGAAGCTGGTGAAAGGGCTGGAGGAGCAGCTGAGGGAACTGGGGTTGTTTAGCCTGGAGAACATAAGGCTGAGGGGAGATCTCATTGCTCTCTACAGCTACCCCAAAGGAGGTTGTAGAGACGAGGGAACTGGCCTCTTCTCCCAAGTGACAGGGGACGAGACAAGAGGGAATGGCCTCAAGCTCTGCCTGGGGAGGTTCAGGCTTGACATCAGGAAAATTTTTTCATGGAAAGGGTCATTGGGCACTGGAACAGGCTGTCCAGGGAGGTGGTTGATTCGCCTTCCCTGGAGGCATTTAAAAGATGTGTCAATGAGATGGTGAGGGGCATGGTTTAGTAATAGATAGGAATGGTTGGACTCAGTGTTCCTATGGGTCTTTTCCCACCTAGTGGTTCTATGATTCTGTGAAATTCTTACATCCACGTGTATTCAGAGCTCGTGCTCCTCACATATGTCAGCAATGTCAAAAAGGGGATCAAAGACTCCATAAAAATGGCAGTACCAAAAGAGGCACTGATAAAGTGGGATGTGAACTTGAAAGTGATAGAAGAATTTGCAAGTCCACATGAGCTCAAAAACATCTCAGAAATCGTGCTGTGCTTTCCTAATATCTTTTGCAGAACCTATCTCTAATATTAATAATGAAGAACAGTTTTCTTTACTATCCCACCTCTTCCCATTTCATAAATTCCTATTCTATTTCAGAGTGTTCTTCCAAAAAAGAGGAAAAAAAAAGCACAAAATCGAACAGCATTTTATCTGTAGGATGGCTCCTATTTGTGTCTGAAACTTTCCGAAATTTCCATCACGCAACATAACCCAAGTATTGTTGTCCATCAGAAATCTTCCATTAATTATAACCAGAAGCAATCCAAAGACACCATAAGCCCTTAAGTGCTTTTGCAAATGTAGATCCTGCTCCTGCTGTGGTGGTAATGTAGTTGAAGAACATTATATGAGCTTCTGTGGCTCTCCCCCCAAACACATGTGCAGGTGTTACCACAATGTGAAAAACAATTAACAATAATAAGTAATCCCATTCTCTGATCAACCTGAAATGAAAAGTTTAAAGCATTAAGTACTACAGTAATTTTGATTAGTTTTCAAAATAGCTTAACTACAAGTCAACACAGAATCAACACGTTTCCTTTAAAAGTACATCAAAGTGTAGCATTTCAAATTTCCTCCATTTGGAGAAAACTGGCTGAAGCAGCAGATCAGAATCTGATGCAAATTAATAGACACTTCTCATTCTCTTCAAACACAGATTTTTCAATTATTATTTCCTGGAGCAGGGGAGGAATTTATATACATAAATACTGCTCTGTCTTTTCCAATCATTATCAATGACAATTTTACGTGAGTTAATGCTGCCAGATTTCAGATAGCATTGTCATATTCAACTCTGCATTAACATTAAAAATGAGAGTGAAAACAACAGTATGTCCTTTGATTTTCAGTATTTCAGCCTCCAGATCAGCTGGAGTAACTTTCCCAGGGTCAATATTGAATGGAAAGAAAACCCACCACCACAGACAGCAAAACCATCTTAAGATAATGAAGTCATTTATTCTTCTGATTAAACTTTATATATACAAGAAATCAGGTATCAGATTCCAGCCCTGGGAAAGGGAAGAGTCCATCTCAGTTTTGAATATCAGTGAAGAAAAGTTGCAGGCATAAGAGTGTACTACATTTCTGGATTTTTTTGCTCCTCTCAATCTCAATCTCAATATGACATCACATAATATGACCATACCTCATTCAGTTGTAGCCACCCTCCATGTTGCAGAGCATTAAGACAGGGAGAAATACTCTGTCTGGAATGCTTCAATTTGTTCTGCTTTCTTAAAATTGAATGGGGTAAAGGAGTCAGGGAGAATCTACAGCAATGCGTTGATATTCTGGGATTCTAGCGCAGAGTGAGAGAACATGAATGTGTTGAGTGGTGTGAGTTGCCTTCTCAAATGCTTAAGACATCCCAACCTTAGTAATCTGTGCAAGAGAGGATAAACCTCAAAGCAGAGATTGCCCTAAAAAGATATGTTGTTTTAAAATACAGTTGCTACAAGCAATTCCTTGTAGCTTTCACAAGCTGCATGAAGACAATGTGAAGAAAGGTATAAAAGTTTAAATGCAAACAAATAGTTCTCATCCATTATGTAAGATCTAAGAAACAAACAGACATCTTCTCATCCTACTCCCTAGTTTTGTTTCATGATGCTTCTCACAGGGATTTGACAGCATACTAGGCACCCCATAGTTTGAAAAGAGAATAAGGCCAGGAGTTTCACCCCTGCAAAACTCTGTTTGCATTTTGACAATGTCAAGAAATAGATTCATAGAATCATAGAATCACTAAGTTGCAAAGAACCCACTGAATCATCAGTCACTAAACCACGCTCCTCAGCCTCTCATCCACCCATCTTTCAAACACGTCCAGGGAAAGTGAGTCAACCACCTCCCTGGGCAGCCTGTTCCAATGCCCAATGACCATTTCTGTGAAAAACTTTTTCCTGATATCAACCCTCTACCCCCCATGGCAGAGCTTGAGGCCATTCCCTCTTGTCATGTCCCCTGTCACTTGAGAGAAGAGGCCATCAACCTCCTCTCCACAACTTCCTTTTAGGTAGTTGTAGAGAGCAATGAGGTCTCCTCTTCTCCAGGCTAAACAACCCCAGTTCCCTCAGCTGCTCCTTGTAAGACTTGTTCTCCAGCCCCTTCATCAGCTTCATCGTTCTTCTCTGGACATGCTCCAGAGCAGGTGGTGTGGGTGTTGTTTTCATCTTATTTTTTGTTTGGGTTGTTTTTTTCGCAGTTAAATGCAACTTAAATATTCTTTTAACAAGAAAAAGCCTGAAGCTGCACTAAATAGATGTGCCCTAAAGTCCTACACATATTCTAAGAGGAATGAATATAAAATAAGGATGTCTGTAAACCTTTCCTTCAAACTGCTACTGCATCTGTTCCTCTAGCCTTATGCAGAAGACAAAGTCACATTCCACTCAGAAAAAAAATATTCTAAACAAAACGTTAAAGGTCTAAAATAAAAGTAATTCAGACAGACTGAAAGTGGTAGTGGGTGGTTGGACAGAAGCTCAGAAGATAGATGCCTGCAAAGGCTGCCTTAGCTTAAGAGTCCAGTTCTCCACCATCTGTTTCAGTGCACCCAAATCCTTTGGAGCAAGTCTTTTTGTTTAGAAAGTAAAGGCAGGTTTCTTGCACTCCCGTCTGTTCCCCATGGGGGCACTGTGATGCAAGAGCATCACACCCAACCCCAAGCTCTTGGACTGCTACTCCTCCAACTAGACTCCAACAGGTAGGAGCAACACAGCATTTGCATGATGAATACTTTTCAATGGCATCATGAATACTTACAAAGTGGTTGATTACTTGAGGATTGGTTAGTGTAGTTAGTCCTAAAGCCATAGGTGAAAGCACTGAGATATATAAGTACTTAGAATTTCTCAAATTCAACAATAGGAGGTTTTCATGATCTCAGGGAATAAATTTGTCTGAATTGTTCTCCAACACTTCTGTTTGGGTAATAAAATTGACTTTAAAGTGTAAAACTAAACCCATTAAATGCTCTGCTAACTGTTTTATCACATGTTTTCACAGTGACAAAACAAAAACCAGGCAAGTAGGGACCATTACCCTCTGAAATGACATCCCTAAACCACCACTGAGGCAGCATCAGGGTGACACTCACAATTGCCCCACCCTACTGCTATAAAGTCACACTGTATCTCTCCAAACACCTGCAGGGAGAGGGTGCGTCACCAGAGAGGGTTGTCAGGGTGCATTTGGATCTCTTGGATCTAGAGGACACTCTATTCTGCTTTAAACTTTAATTCATGAGCTTGTTAAGTAATATGACAAGAAAACATGAAAAATAGCTAAATGTCCTTTTGCCTAGACTAATCTATCACATGAATACACTTATTTACCATTCAAGTCAGCAGATTTCATACCTTACAACTCATGACTCAATATATGCATCAATGAGAAAGAAAGGAGTTACCTAATGGACAGTGAGAGTACTTATCCTACCTCCACAGCAGTGTAGACATACCCTGTATGATACTGGGAACCGTGAAAGCCTCAGCAGTCTAGCTGATGTGGGATCTGCTTCAAAAGCTTTCGGAGTAGGCTGATCTTTTTTGACTATCTAGTTTTGAGGTTTGGTCTGTACTATTACCATAAATTAAGATTTCCTGACAAACTACCAGACAAAGATGATGAACAGCAGTTTGCAGGTGATAATGGCTTCATAATGGCCCTTTTACTCTTTCTGGCCACCTGTCCTGCCTACCTAGTGCTCTTCCTTTGACCTAATGATGGTGCTCCAAGCATACACTAGGTCTTAGCATGAGCTGTGTTAACCAAAATCTAAGCAGGAGTTGAGTGAACAGTCACATGTGTGCAGCACAGCACTAAGGAGCAGCCTGGGCACCTATTCACACATCTCTGCCCCTAACACAGATGAGCTGCACTCTCCATACTTCTCCAAACAAAGGACTGAATGATTCTCTTGTGAAACGATCAGAACAAAGGCTATTTTTGTTTTTATCAAAAAGGACAAAACAAAGACTTAGTGATACACCAGGGTTCGTGGCCATCTGACAGTTTGGAAGTAGTTTATTATCAGCAGGGTAAAAATACTGAAAAGAAAAACCCTACACTTAATTCTGATATTCATATTCTGTATCAAGTTCATTCAGCTGAGAATGATTTTAATTTTGAAATATCTTTAGGTCTTTGTACTATAAAAGAACCAAATCAAATTCAATATAAGCAGTTCTTTCTTCTATTGAAATTAAATGTTTTATTCTAACAAAAGGCTGTAATGTTCTTATTTGTAAAACAACAATAGACATATTTGGTCTTGACTGATGAATAACTATTTTTTTCCTGCTCTTTGAAACTGTCAAAATTACAATGATCAGGAAAAAAAAAAGAAAATAAAAATAACAGTGTGCACTTGAAGCTAATTTGTTAATATAGACCTGGCAAAATATTCTTGCTCCTTCCCAGCCCTGCAGTGGCAAGCAGGAAAAGCGGCTAAATTCAGGGGCCTGCCATCAGCTAACAGTGATTTCTAAACTACATGCTAATGCAGATTGTGCAGATTTCTAAACTACATGCTAATGCTCTCCTCTGCAGATCATTGTATGATTTAAAGATCATCTAAGGTTCAAATACTTGCAGGATGTGGATACTTACATTTAGACATCATAATCCATGTGACTCAGAAGTGCATAGCATCAAATCTAGCACCGGAAGTTCCTAAATCACTAAGAATATTTTTACACATGCAAACACTATGAAATATTTGGGATTTCCAGAAATCATACACTCTGTACTCTGGCATTACATAGCTCCTCACTGATGATGTGCCACAGGCAGGCAGTTATGGATCCTTCCTGTGGTGAGATACTTAAATGTTCAGAAAAAAACAGCACAAAATGTGCTTTTCCTTCAGCCAGCGAGTCCTGTGATTTAGTAGAACACCAAAGCATAGAGGAGGAGTCATTAGTTGCACCCAAGTCATTGTCACTGCAGTTAATATTTTTGGAAAAGTTTATTATTTTTTTCTGTTGAGGCTGATTTCTGACATCTAACTGAAGAAAAATTTAATTCTAGTACCTCCATATCTGGAGATGCTGCTGTTTGATGTTTTTGAGGCTGAGAAATTATTTTTACCACATATTTACAGTATTTTTCAATTGTCAAAAATTTTGAATTGAAGCTATGAATAATATTTTTTAAAAACCCACAAACTGAAGCTATCTGTCTTCAAAATAGTTCCACTGCTGTTTTCTTCTAGATTAAGATGAAAGTACAAGTTATTACATATCTTACCACAAGCTCTTCTGCTTTCTCAAAAACTCATTCTCCTCTAGAGCCTGATCTAAGTACAATATCTCTCAAAATTCACTGGGGCTAGAAGACTATACAGACTGACACAATCCGTAAACAGGGTTGTCTTGCTCTACTTACCTGGAGTATGCCACCTGCTTAAGATTCTCTTCATCCAACCTTTTTATGCATTTTTATCAGAATAATCTGCTCCATGATGATGAATATGGGATCTATTTTGTGTGTAAAACAATGTATACACACCTTTTTTTCCCCAAAAAAGTAACACCTTATTTTATGAGTATTTCATAATCAAATGAAGAGTTTGATTTGGCAAGAGCAGAGAGATCTAATCTTTGCCTTTCTTCAGAGGGGAAATATGTTGCATTTCTGATAGACATGTTAGGGATTCCTCGTACAGTCTATGGTTGTGCCTAGTGCTTCTGAATTTCACGTTCAGGTTTTTGCTGCAAGATTTAATTATGTGGGAGCTGTGAACTACAGCTTCCCAGACTGAAACACTCCAGCATTTCAGAGTCATGCTTCAAGTAATTTTTGCAGAAAATTAATGCTGGGCTTTATGGTACAATCTTTGCACCTCATTGTCACATTTGAGACTCACCATACAATTCCAAACAAGTTTGGAAACACACAAACTCCTAGCCAATAACAAGTAGTTACATGGGCTTGGTGAAAGGTTTGCAGGCTGTTTTCAGTCACCTGTACTTCTGAGGACAATGCACTGTATTTTGCAAAAAGTGAATTATGTAACATGCAAAAATACAGCACTATTTGATGACTTGCATATAATTGAAATCGGTTTTTATTAGTTTACACTAGTCTACTAGAATACAATGCCATACAGATTTTTTCCTGAAAAATTTACTAGAGATGTTTATAAGGTATCGTTATGCACTATTGCCCAGTACTAAAGCCCAAGGGAATGTTTTCTGATTTTCCTTTAACTGAACTTTCCTATAAACTTTCTGCCTTTCAATTATTTTAAGATATGTGGCCACAACCAATGTGATATAGTAAATTTATTTATTGCAGCCTTAATACGCATGACACTGACACACTTGTATTTTCTAGTTAAGCCAAAGACTGCAGCCCAGCAATCCCCTAAATTTAGCTCAGAAGGTCATAAAAAAAATATATATCCATAATCTAACCAGTCCAGATTAATATATCACAACATAACCTGAACTAAAAACTAGCTAGGATAACCTCAACCATTAGGTAAAAAAGTACCAACAGGAATTTACTTCAGAGAACAAAAAGTGAAAGTTGAGTCTTAAAGCAAGCAAAAACTCAGAAACTTCAGGCAGAATTCTGAGTGGTTTTTTGGCCTTCTGCCTCATTTTTTTCCCATAAGGCAAAGTTTGTCTGGAGTGTAGAAAATTAGGCTAATAAGAAATAAGTTATGCTTGCATGCCAGATTGTAAGAATGATGCTAAAATTAATTGTAAACAATGGCTTTGTTATCATCAGTGAAACCAAATGCATACTTAATTTAATTACAGACATCAGATGAAAAATGGTGGCTCTCACTTTATTACACTAGCCTTTCCCCAACCCTGCAAATTATAGTATACTATAGCATGCCAGAGGGAACTGACTTTTTCAGTTTGTTGCAAGTAGTTCCCTATCTAAATAGAAGTAGTTCAACTCAAACAAAGGACTACTTACATGCCCAAAACGTATGATGACATAAAATTAGTAGACAGGGTCTACAGTCTCTGATACTAATCAAGAAATGTGGCATGGATGAGAAGCGTCATAAACCCTTTTCAAAAGGTATCAAGCAAAGTAACATTGCTAGTTAAAAATAACCACATCCATAGCCTTAAAGAAGATAAAAAATTTATCATATACATACACTCCTCATACTTCATTCTCCATCTACCCTTTCCAAATGGAATCATGTATACTGTATTTATCCAGATTTCTCTGCTCTAATTTGTTCCATTTTTCATACACATACCAAAGTGCTAAAAGGATATTTTGATTGGGAAAAAGAGGTAAGAGCATGGTTTACCAAAACCTGAAAACCCACTGGTTATTTCCATGAATGCAAAACTTTATTCCAGCACCTTAAAAGTAATTAAAACAAACAGAAAAATGAAACGAACAAATTCCCTCACAGCCAGGTATGTATACATTGTCCTTCCCTCCAACATATTACAAAATCCTCTTATGTTACGTGCCCAAGAGCCTAAGATGTAATTGTAAGAGGGACAGAATATTCTGTTGGTATCTCAGCTAAGCCTGCAACTGTCAGTTCTTTCCTCTGTTTCCCTTAGCAACTGTTACTTCTCATTAACCCTGAAATTTCTTTTCTTATATAAACACAATTTGGTCTTTCACTCTTTTGTATTTGTCCTGTTTATTAGCACTATTCGTTTCCTGCAAGTAGAACACATTTGCTAATGTTCTCAAAGCCACTCCTGCTCCATTCTTATCCATTCCCTATTTCTGAAAATCTCTATTTCCAGTCCTAATACCTACCAAATTATCCTTGACAAAAGCCAGTCATTTATTCTTTAGTATTTCATGGCGGTTAAAAAACCCCAAAAAAATTAGTTTAGGGCAAATATCTAACAAGTATTATACCAAGAATATTGTTTTGATAAACCACAAAAAATATTTCTTCTTTTTTCACTGGGGGTAATGGGGTAGGGTTGGGGTTAGGGGATGTCACATACACACAAAACCACACACCATATATGTGTGTAGCCATATGTATGTAGGGGTTTTACAGGGAATTCATTAAATAAAGATTTTTAGGGTACATCTAAGTATAGCAGAACCTTTCACATACACACTGCAGTTTAGATGTCTTGGGAGATTCTGTGGGCAAAGCTATGATTGGTCAATTTGTCCTTCCCTGAACCTGCTATATTCTCCCCTATATGGATCTATAAGTGCTCCCCAGTCAATAAAATCTTGCATGCAGATATCCAATCCTGGTCAAACATCCTAAAATATTAATTCTTAATGAATTAGTCCTGCACTTCGAGTTTCACAGGGCAGAGCACAGGGATATTAGAAATTTTGGTCTGTATCAACAGCAGATTGTAATTCAATGTATTTGCAGAGGAATACAGTAGTTTTACTGGCTAGCACAGCCAAGTTAAACATTGTAAGATTAGTTAGTATTAAGCAAAATGTTAAGAGATTAGTCTCTTAATTACATTATCTACAAATGTTCCACCACCAGTCACAAATGTCCTCAGTAGTCTTTCTGTGGGAAGTGAATGGGGAGCACTTTCAGAAGCTGCTGCTCTCAAATAAGGTTCTCAGTTAAGGCTGTTTACCCTGCACTGTCAAAGATGAAGTCTGTCCTGGACTGTTTCATCATGCCTCTCGCTGAGCAGGGGGGAAATGGGAATATAGTCAGGAAAGGAATGTTTCAAACAGATGCTGTCCACCACATTGAGAAACAAATGTGTGACCACACTGTGGGTTTATCTGCACTAAAGATTGGGATATAGGAATGATTGCTATAATATTACTCACCACAAAAGATTGATATTTACAGTATGTACGTGTTAGTATTCTCTGTAGCCGTGAGCTATTTTACAGCTAGATCAATAATGTCAAGACCACTACAAAGTTGATTGAAATAGCAAGGATGTCCTGACATGATAGGCAAGTAAACCACATTCTGTGTAATAAATAGTTTCCCGGCAGTCTCTGTTATCTTTTGTGAACTAGTTAGTTAAAGGATATGGAAATCAATAAGGGGCACAAGAAAGAACATGTTTCATGATAATGCTGGGAAAGACAGACATCTTTAGGAGAAGGCTATAATGGAGACCATAAAGCATTAGGCATAATTAGAAGAACAACAAAGCTGGTGAAGGGGCTGGAGAACAGGTCNGTGCTGGGGGGCAAGGTTTAGTGTTTGATAGGAATGGTTGGACTTGATGATCCAGTGGGTCTCTTCCAACCTGGTGATTCTATGATCATTAAAAAAACCTGAAATTAAATTAATCAACTAATTTAGTATGTACATCAGGATGACACATGTGTTTGCTGAAGTTATTAATGTTGGCAGGTGTTCAGAACCATCCTATTTTCTTTAAAGCTAGAACTTCATATGTCCCTGAATATCTGAACAGAACCAAATGGGTTTACATCCTTCTGCTACTTCCTGGGTTGCAGGAAGGATTATGCTGTACTTAATACAATCAGCAGTTTTCAGTCTCTGACTGAAGCAGCCACCTCAGTAAATACTCTTCTCCCATATTTTTCCTGATGAGAAAATAAATCTTATTTCTAGGTAGGTTTTGAAGAGGAAGAGACACAGAAATGCTGAAAAGAGACAGAGAACTGCAAAGATTGGCAATACACAGAGGCAGATGTTGGAGAAATGGGATCGTCATGCTCAATGTCCTTCATTTTCTCCTCTCTCACATGTAGGGTTTGATCCCTAAGGACCAAGTAACTCCACGGCATGCTATTGAGGCCCTGTGAGATCTTCCTAAGAGAACAATCAAAGGGGGTATGTTTTCAGTAACATTTAAGATGTAGTAATCACAAATGATAAGATTTAAAAAAAAAATACCCTTACCTGATGCACAGATATTTAAAAAATCATTTCCGAAGCTCTCAGTGCAAATCTATCCTGACCTTCTTGCTGGGGATTGTAGATATGTATATTACTTGTATTAATGTATCCATCTGTAGAAATACTAATGAGGGTAGGGGAGATACAGGGAGAATAATAAGAAAAAGCATTATTAAAAACATAAGAACTTCCAGACTTGTGAGATTAGCTCTCAAACTAATCCAACTGAAGACAGGATCAGTTATTTTACTATAAAAGTAACTTTTCCATTTCATGTAGCACTGATGCTGAAAAAAAGCAGATGGGTTTGAAGAAGCACTCTGAAAAAAAACCACAACAAACCAATCAAAAAAGTCTCAGGTGAGGTTGTTGCACCTGGGAAGGCAGAGTAGCCTGAACATCAAGGATTATTGTGTGATGGTTGATGAATTTATTCAGTTGTATCCTGAATCTGATTCCTAGCTGTGAGGGAGAGGAGGAAGGGGGAGATTTGAAACACAATGATGCAACTTGTGGTTTGAGAATTCACCAAGCTGCAGATTGCTGGAAGTTGGAGGGTTATGCCAAGGTATGTATTACTGCAGTTTTTCTGCATTGTGGCCTTTACTAAGGGTAGACCACAGACAAGGAAAAGTCACAGGATATTAGACAGCTATTGGCCTGTGCACCATTCTTTGGCCCTTATTATTACTAAAATTGTTATTTTTATAAGAACAGAGGCTAAATCCTGGGCTTTACTTAGCCACCAGGTTAAAGTAATGCTTAAAGTTTACATAGGAATAACTGACCAGCTATTCTGATAGTCTATAAAACAAGAATAGTTTTGAAAATAAAGCTTTGTTGTATTGAGGTTTACACAGGCGGGATAAATATACGTAATTGCATTTGATGTAACTTCAGATACTGTTTTTACAGTGTAGGTAAGGAATATGGTTAATATCACTGGACTTTTAGGATGATAAATGTAACTGGATCAAGTGTTACTTTTTCTCCTCTCTCTCAGTGGTACCACAGCTCTTACTGTACAGTTATAATTGCTTTGCTTTTAGCAACCAAGCACTTCCTTCACCTAAACAACAAAATGTAAGCAAAAAAACCAACTTCAAAAGCTGCAACTGAAGCTACCAGAATTTCAACTCTTCAGATACAATAAAAGGTAACACTTGAGAATTGTTTTGTCTTCTGGAAATTTAAAGTACATTTTTAATTTTAATTTCTTTGAATTTGTTAAAGAGGCTATTCAAACCTTTTAAAAACTGTGTTTTATCATAGTAGAATATTTATTTCCACTGTTAACACTATATACATCCTAATTTGGAACTACAACTTCAGATTTCGTAGTGCTGTTTTCAGGCACAAATGACAATAGCCACAAGTCTAATGTAACTGCCTATAGATCAGTCATTTAACTGCATTAATAGAGATAATAGAAAGAAGGATAAATTTATTCACACTTACTTCATGTACATGGGAAGAAGATAATCTTTATGTGACTGAAATCACAACTATGCAAAAATTGTTTCCCTCAAGCATAGAAGATATTTTGTTATGTCCTCCATTTTTTGAATAAATTTGTTCTGATGTTTTTCTAGTTCTAACTTTGACCATGAAAAGTAAGGTTTATTACCAAAAAAAAAGTCTTTGTATGAATTTATGTTTCAGAGTTTCATTCTTGTAATTGTGAAAATAGTCTTTAAACATTTAAATACTAAACTAGTTTTTCTGACTACCTAAATTTAGAAGAGACCTTCACTTCTATTTCCTTAACATGATCTATGTATATATTTGTCATCTCTCCTACTTAGTCTGGCTCACAGCACAATACACCTGTCCTGTGCTTTTAGTCTCTGCTGTCCAATTGATTGCACATTTGCAAAGCCCACAGAAGAAATTTCAGCAGAGCAGTATCTGAAGGGTCATTCCTAGGATAGTTGCAGAGTCCATCTCTCTGAGTTTGACATACTGACACTGTATGGTTGAAGTGTGTGCTTGTTATTAAAATTTAGCTTAGATATTGTCTGCTTTATAAAATATTTTCCATATCTGTAATATCTATATAGTCTACAATAATATCTGTAAGAATAACATAGCATCAGTTTTCTTACTTGCATAGTTGGCAGCAAGTCTGTTCCAAAGACAACAGCCTTTATAGTTGAGGTCTTAAGCTTGGTAACATAATTTAGGACGGAAATACGCCAATTGTCCTTGCCAGGTTAATGATAGATTCGTGAGGTTAGGCTAAAAGAGCTATATGATCCACATTGCTGACAGAACTCTTTTCTGGGATTATGGGTCAGGAAAGCAGCTGTTGTGAATCAGGAAGGGTTAAATAAATTTCCTTTTGCTGTAAATCGCTCAATGAAAAAAAATCAAACAAGACCACTCAATAGACAGCATGTGGCAACAATTTTTTCTCTCCATAACTTACCCTGCTGGCAAAGCATAAACTTTGTTTTGTTTCCTCCTGTTATACAGGAGGCATAAAGAGAGCTTGGTCCACAAGCAGGTTTCCTAGTCTGCATGCATGGTGATGGATGTTGCACCAGTGTTTAGCTGTAGTAAGTCCAGTGCTTTGTACAAAACACTAACATTTTGATGTTGAAGGATATATGTGTACTCCTAAAAAATAAATCTGGAAGGGAGAAAAGGGTAACAGTTTAAACAATCTATTCTTTATTCATCTTACCTAGGTGACTGAATAAGGGAAGAGCATAGAAGCAGTGGATCTCTCTGAAGCCAATTAGAAGTACCCAAGACCCTTAAAATTAGGCAGCATCTATATACTTAAAAGGAATGTGGAGTCATGGTCCAAACATTATCTATGAGCATACTAGTATTATGAATGACTACTTATCCGCTTAATATAAAGATGATGACTTTGTGGGAGTTATTACTGAACTTCCTAGGGAGCCACTGATGTGGCCATGGAGGATCTCTTCACTTAAATAATTAAGCGATTCTGTCAGGGAATATTTCTAACAATAATGTCCATCAGGTAACATCATGGTGTTTAAGAAAGTACAAATCAGTGAAGACAAGGGTATTGTTTGACTTTTCACTCAAACAGTACCCTAGAAGATAAGAGTGAGTTTCAGAAATACATATTGCTTAAGAAATTTGTGACTTAGGGTGAGGCAGATAGGAAGAAGTACATTTGTTATCAGTTGGCTGTTTGGCTGGTTTAAGATGGGTGTGGTTTTTTTTTCTTTTTCAGACAAGAATAAGAATTAATACATTAAAAACTTAAACCACATGAACTTGATCACCTACCTGATTTTGTGATGTCTATATCATTTTGCTGCATGGACTCAACGATCCGGTGGGTCTCTTCCAACCTAGTTGTTCTGTGATTCTATGATTAGCAAGAAAGCATTCAGTTCAAAAGAGTTATCTGGATTCTTTCTATTGAATTAATAGCATAGAACAGAGATCTATTTTTGCTCAAGTAATACAGATGATGCAAAAGTCCTGTCTGTTACCTGCATACAGCTTAAGTCATGTTCAAAAGTAACAAGCTTAATATTTTTCTTTCTTGACTCTGAGTGGTACAAATGACAGTCATTATTTTTTAAGTAGTCTTAAATGTTGAGTTGATTCCAAATAAAATGTTGTTTAATGACGTCTTTAAACTTACTTGTCTTATTAGCAGCTGCCTTGCAATCCACATATGTGCTTCTCCAGATAACAGTGCAGAGCAGGAAAGCGTAGGAGCCATGTACACACAGTTTTGAAGAAGAGGGATTTATCTATGGTAACAGACATCCAATATGTACATTTTATATTATTCTCATCTAACAGGAACAAACCTGAGTTGTGAGTGGTAACTGACTGGATGCCTGAAATCTGCTTTTGTTTTGCTTTTATTGTGGCTGGAGGCAGTTTTCACAGAGCTCTCAAATGTAGAAAACCTTCCTTAGCATCCTTCCTTCCCCAGCTGCTCCCACCTTGTTACATTTAGGTAGAAGAAACATAGTGCTTCTCATGTGTAATATTTAAAAAAAAAAATGAAAATGCATTGACATTTGTGGCAGAAATTTATAAGTATAATATTCCTGTGTTTATGTATGTCTGTTCAGTTTCCCTTTCTACCAGCACAACTGCCCCAACCTCAAGCATTACCACTTGGACTAGGACTCTTCACATGGCATCACCTTGCTTTTATTTGTCTGACTCTGCCAAAGCACTCCGTAGTTCTGACTTAGGAGCCAACTCCTTCCCTAATGAGGAAGAGAAGCTCATAATTCAGGTGGCATACCCGAAAGCCAAAATAACATATGGAGAAAAGTATGAAGCAGCAAGAAATGTAGTGAGGCATCCCAGATATCTTCCTTCATGTGCAGATCTGTTAAGGTAAGAGATTGGTCTTTTGCTGTGGTACAACAAAAAAAATTACTAAAGACTTTGAAGAGGTTATGTTAGTAATGACACCTGCCGAAAACCATAAACATCTCTCAGTCATTAGTGCTCTGATGAATTGCCTAAATTTTGTGATGTTCCTTTTGGCTAGTTTTATATATAAAAGCAATACCATTCTCAGCCAGTGAGATTTTTAATATACTCTTGACATCAGTAGATTCATTATCAGGTAGGGATTAAGAGAACCACGTTTACTGCTAAACCATAGAAACAGAGTGTCAGCTACAAGGCATAGCAATTTATTAAAAGCACCTTTTTCAGCAATTTCTTTTTGTTTTGAAGCAAGAACTTGCATCTTAGATATTAATGAAGAAAAAAATCAAATGGCTATCAAAAGATACATATACCACTTTCCTTGAGGGGTATGATCAGTATGTCAGAAATTCAAAATAAGGACTACATTGATTTACCTAGTTCTGTTTCAGTCCTTATTCATGAAAAAGGAAAATAAAAGGAGACTTGAGAAAAGGTTTCACTTGTTTTCCATTTTTTTTCACTAATCTCTTTCAATGAGCCATATTTCTCACTGCTAAATGGTAAATGTGTCTGTTATTTACATCTCACTGGTTTCTATAGATATTTTATAGAAATATTGTCTTCTTCCCTATTGACTTAACAAAGAAGACTCAAAAATATGACTGTAAAAAAAAAACAAAACAAAAAAACCATGCTCCCTCTTGCATGTTCAGTGAAAATGGACACTGCCTGAAAGAAATTGTCCATGCTCTTTCAGGCCTGTGGATTTTACACATGCAGGTTTTATAGATTTTTCTTTTTAAATTTTCATCCTTCAGCTAGATCTACCTATTTTCCATTAATTTTAGTGGGAAACAGGTATACAAATCATAAGATGCAATGTTTGCCTTTAATGACTGTCAAAAATTAAACCCATTAAGATTTATTAAACTTTAACCACTGGCCTTTTCTTTCATTAACTTTGCTCTCAGTTTTTTTCTTTTAATATGAATTTTATATTACAATAAAGTCAAGTCTTTCTGAACTTCACATTTATTTTTTAATCATTGTTTCCTTGAAAAAGGCATATGAACGACCAATTATTCTTCAGCAAGGAATACTGCATTAAGATTATGAATACTAATTTTAATTTTAAACATGGCTAATGTGAATTTAAAGCAACTATGGGAAAGAACCTAGAGGTGTTGTTCAGTGTCAGATTTTTTGACGCTTAGATTATAAAATGTTTGACTTATAGATTAGTGATTATAAATGTATAGGCTAAATGATTGTATAGATTACTCAGCAGCTGAAATTGCATGTCATGTCACTGGCTGGGCAACTAATTCTCTCTGAATTTGCAATATACTTTTGTTACTTTTCACTATGTTTACATTCTTTCTCTCAAACAGTAAACTTACCAGCCTAGAGATGTGACAGCAGTCTGGAGTACACCTGATCCTACACTGGTGTGTTGGGTGCTGCACAGCCCCTTCTTTACACATCCAAGCAAAACTCCAGGCAAACACATGCCTTGGATTCCCTAACACAAGAATTCTGCCAACTTGCATGGTTAGTCTCTCTAACATAGAAAAAGAACAAAAGAAAATAAGCATCAAAAGAAGCATATACTGTTCTAATGACACTTTTTTTTTAAAGTGGAATAAAGCCTCTTTTTAATTCACTTCCAACGCAGGGGCCTTTCTTCATGGATTTGGAGATCCTGCTATATGCAGCTGGAATAACGCATCAGTGGTGTACCTGCATGTGTAAAAGATAAATGAAAAATAACATCAAGAAGCTTTCTTTCATCTGAATTCATTTGCACAGAAGGAGCTTGGAGAATTAAAAGGAATGCATTTAATTAAAAATGTTCATCAGGTTAGACATCATTCCTGAGGCACAAACTATCATCCCATTTAACATGTTGAAGGGAAGCTGGGAGAAGGATAGGAAAAAGAGTTTTTAACATGGTTCTTTACTTTCAGTTTCTTCAGAAAAAAACAAAGACTAGAACCACAATAAAGCCTGTCATAACAATTTTGGAAGCTGTAAAAGCTACTTTTGCCTTTTAAACCACTCCTTTGAGCCCTCCATTTTCTCAGTGAGAGTAATTGAAAGGCAGGTTTTGCAGCTTCTGGAATACTTGTTCCTGTTCCCTCTTCATACAGATCAAGGACAGTAAGAGGGTAATTACTGACTGCTTGGAAATACATAGCACAACAAAAGACTGAAAATGAGTAGATATACCCTTTTTCTATCTTTATCCCTTCCTTAATTTGCTAAAACAAGTGGACTGAAGGGGGCTTTTAAAGATATTAGCTATTCACTTTTGTCAAACATTGTTATTTTACAAAGGTTATTTTTTGCCACTTGGCTCCCCTTTTTAGATTAGCTATGTGCAATGCTCTTTAAAGACCTAAAATGGACCCACTTGACCTCAGGAAGATCATCTGCTTCTATAGCTTCTCCAGTTCTGCAGAAGTTATTGTAATTGCTTTTATATTGTCTTTTCACTAGAGACCAAGCTGTGGACTCTTTCATGCCTGCAGTGGTTCAGGCTTCTGCCTCAACATATCATTAATTCTCCTTCAGACAAGACCAAGTAGTGTCTATATTGCAAACTGACTGATTTGCTTCATACCTCAATGCCCATCCACAAGTGTCTCCAGCTGGGAAGTGTGTTCTCATCTACCCAGAAACACCCACAGCATCTATCTGCTTCTTTTATTACACTCCTGCCCCAGTACTCTCTGCAGAAGACCATGCCCACTCCTTCCCTTGTTGTTATTGCTGACAGGGAGGTTATTACACTATAAACAAGTTCGTCTATGGGGCAGAGTCAGGGCACAGGCAAGGCTGCTTCAGCTCTATCAGCAATTTGTGTTGCATTAAAATGACTAAGAAATTACGGCTTAAGGTTATTTAAGATTTCTGTATAGATTAACATCCCATACATGCACATACACAGAAACATCTAGAGAGCACATGGTTATAAGCAACATGTGATTTGGAGCTAGGGGAAGTACTAACAGGATAACCATTGTTTAGCAGCTTGAGATAAGCACCAACACTTACGGGTAAACAGAATAGTAATAATTTAGCTGAAGCAACCGACACTTGAAGGATACCGGAATAGAAGCTGCTCACACTTAAAGAATATATAGTATGATAATTGTTTAGCTAAAACAACATATTTCTATAAGATTTATGTAGGAAGGGGGCCTGTTGTTAAAAGATTTCTGATAAGTAGGACAAGTCATCTGGACCTGTGATAAGAGTGGAAACACCATTGATAAGGACAACTGGATTCCTGAGAGCACGGATGCAAAAGTAAGTTAAGACAACTGCCCCCATCCCTGGGAAAATCTTCCACGGACAGAAAACAGGATGAGGTCTCTTCTCAAACTCATTATAATAAGAAACGAGGAAAGTTTATGCATATGTATAGGCGTTTTTAGAATATGTAAGAGTTTACTGTATAAAGCCAAGATGAGTTGCCACAATGGGCACGCATGTTGATTTGGAGAAATGATTCTCCCGTGCATCTCAGCACTAAATAAACATACCTACTTTATAACTCTATAAGTTATGGAGTCTTGATTCTGCGTGTCACATGATTTACAGCAAATTTCCCTGTGCACTGATGCCCTCACAATTTAGGATACCCTGATGAATAGATAATTAAGATCAATGTGAAACTCAGTCCCATTCTGGATAAAACCCCTCGAGAATATTTTGTCTTTGTTGCTGGCTGAGGCTCACATGCATATAGCTTCTCCATCACTAAGATACTGTAGAGGTGGTTTAACAGTCAGCCTTGGCAAAATCTTCTACTCTCTCTCCGTGTTGCTCTATTTAGCTCTTATCTTCAAACCTGGAATTAGCTGCAGGGCAGGGCACCCTGCTTAGTTGGCTTCATCTGTTAAGCTGCCTCATCTGGAAGGTGTTATGGCAATTGCTAAGGCATTTTTTGTTGCATTTACACAAAATGGTAAGTAATGCCCACACAAATAAATAGATTAAATCAGACATAATACACGATACTACTTCATTTATCTTAACTGACAGCCCCTTAGAAACCTTACTGGTTGTTTGTTTGTTTTGTTTTTTTAAAATCTAATCTGAATCTGTAACTGCCACTAGGTAAAGTGAGTTAATTATTCAAAGCGTATTTGCAGAAGACAGCATCTGACTTAAAATTTGCACGCTGCAGGGCATAAAAAGTTGAAATATTTAGAAAGTCATTTGAGTGACATATACAGATTTAATTGTGATTCATGCCTACGGTTCAAGCCTATGCAAGATATCTCGCTGTATCGTTTTTTATGCTTCTACTCAGAAAACTGTACTATTCACAGAAGATCGCAAAAAATAGATGATAGTAAGGTTCCTTTCATTATTTAAGTATGGACCTCAAGCTTTGATGAGATAATCAAAGTTCTTCACACAATTATGTCCTTGATAAAAACCTGAGTCATTTTTTAACTGATACTGGGAAATGCTATTTCAGGAAATCACAAAAGAGGAGCTCTCATTTCTCATTACAACAAGCTACTTCAAAACCAAACCAAACCAGACAACAATAAGCATCCAGTGAAAGGCTGAAATATGGAAAAAAGAAGGAAGTAAGCTATAATTATCATTGCCCATAACATACAACTCACATTCAACACCCTAGAACCACTCAAAAAAAGCCTCCGGAGAATGCTGAACAGTTCTTGATGTCTTTCCACTGAGGTCAGGCATTTTTCCCATCTGTGTGTTAGATCCATCCTGCGTATGCTAATAGCTATTTGCATCACCTGGAAATGAAATAGCTTTTGCTATAATCACCAGAAAATGTTCCAGAAACAAAATCAAGCTTTTCAAATGGGGAGGTGAGGGGGTGGGGGCATCAGTAAGAGGAGGGGAGGAGGAGGGGAGGAAGAGAAAAATCTGAGTGAATTTGAAACGAATCTCTACACCCAAAAAATCAAAGAATAAAGCAGAAATTTGGTTGTCTAAGTGAAAACTAGAAGGCAAGATACATAACAGGGTGCAGATTTGAACAACAGAAGAACAATGTGTATAGATGAAATAAAGAAAACTCCAGCCTTCATAAATGCAAGAGGATCATACCTAGAACTAAATGCATGTCAGATGTTTTGAAGCACCAGTGAGCTAGTAATAATGACTGGCCTACAAAGAAATTACTGAGTCAAATAATTATGGCTTGTAAATTAGGAACTAAAAGAAGTTCTGAGTTCAACAGACAAATCTTGTATCACAGGAACTTTTCTGACCCCTATTCTTTCTGTGTCCACTTCTTCAAAGGAAAAGCAGCCATCCTGACTCCTGGCTGGTGACAGCAGAGAGCAGGAGACTTGGGAGCCTCCTCCTCCCGGGGGATACAGTTTTTTATTCCCAACGTGTTGCTGGGGCACAGCCTAACTCCCCCAAAATCAGCTCCCTCACTGATGCTATGGATCATGTAGAGAAGTGAAAGTACTACTGAGATGCTCTGTCATTAATGCAATGAACTATTGATTCACATGTTTCTGGAGTTTCAAATTATGTAAATCAATAACTGGACTATAATTAAGTTAGATGTGACAGAGGCACACTGCATCTACAGAAAGTCCATTGGGGAGTAAAGCCACTAGGACAGTAATTTGGAAAACTAGTATTGCTTACAAATGCCATGCAAGCTGGATTTCAGTGCACAGCATTTTTGTCCTTGTATATGAATTAAGCCAGTTCAATCACCATATACCTACAACCAGCTGGAAGCAACAATTCAAAGCACATTAATTGCACATTAACAGAAGCTAAACTAAAAAAAAAGGCAGCTTATAATAACACAGACTTAGCAATGACACTAGCTAGTGAGATGTGAAACAACTAATAAATAAAGCCTTTGTGCTCAATTTCCTGTCATGCTTATGGTACTTAGACATTTAAGAAAATGTATACAATATTTTAAATAAGTCACTTATTTCACACCTTTTTCCTAATTGTTAGGATGATGTATCTATACCTCAAATTGTAGGATTTTTTTTAAGTACAAATGCAAGAATATTAAGAAACACCTTTTCATGCTTAGAATAAAAATGCAACAATATGTGTTGCACCCAGAAATATATCTTACTCAATCCTACTAAGTCACACAGTTAAACAACTTGATGTAAAATAATTCCATAACGTTTGTGCTTCAAATGTGCTTTGATAGCCACCTGAAACTAAGTAAGAATCAGGGAGTCTACGTGCTTCATCGAGTAATGTCTTCAAGTTATGCAAGGCAGCAAGTAGTTTGAATAATGAAAAATGAGGTTGTAAAATAAAAACAATAGTATTCTGATATTTAGGTAAACATTTTTTTAGTTTTATAAAATTAGTAAAAATATAAGTGCTTCAAACACGATCTTTTAATAAAGGGTATTATTTATTTGCTTTTAATTTTTAAATTTGTTTTTAATTTTTCACAGAAAACTGGGGAAAAATTAATGAATTTTCCTCAGTTTAATTTTTTTCTTTATGTAAAACTGAAATAATTTCTTATTTAAAAGATTGGGATTGAAAACTAAAAGATTGCACTCTGAATAGAAGTATTTTTTCCTATTCCAGGAATAATATTGGAAAAAATATAGCAGAAAAGGTATAACAAAAATCAGAATGAAAAAAAAAAATNTTGATAAAAACCTGAGTCATTTTTTAACTGATACTGGGAAATGCTATTTCAGGAAATCACAAAAGAGGAGCTCTCATTTCTCATTACAACAAGCTACTTCAAAACCAAACCAAACCAGACAACAATAAGCATCCAGTGAAAGGCTGAAATATGGAAAAAAGAAGGAAGTAAGCTATAATTATCATTGCCCATAACATACAACCCACATTCAACACCCTAGAACCACTCAAAAAAAGCCTCCAGAGAATGCTGAACAGTTCTTGATGTCTTTCCACTGAGGTCAGGCATTTTTCCCATCTGTGTGTTAGATCCATCCTGTGTATGCTAATAGCTATTTGCATCACCTGGAAATGAAATAGCTTTTGCTATAATCACCAGAAAATGTTCCAGAAACAAAATCAAGCTTTTCAAATGGGGAGGTGAGGGGGTGGGGGCGTCAGTAAGAAGAGGGGAGGAGGAGAGGAGGAAGAGAAAAATCTGAATGAAAGTGAAATGAATCTCTACACCCAAATAATCAAAGAATAAAGCAGGAATTTGGTTGTCTAAGCGAAAACTAGAAGGCAAGATACATAACAGGGTGCAGATTTGAACAACAGAAGAACAATGTGTATAGATGAAATAAATAAAACTCCAGTCTTCATAAATGCAAGAGGATCACACCTAGAACTAAATGCATGTCAGATGTTTTGAAGCACCAGTGAGCTAGTAATAATGACTGGCCTACAAAGAAATTACTGAGTCAAATAATTATGGCTTGTAAATTAGGAACTAAAAGAAGTTCTGAGTTCAACAGACAAATCTTGTATCACAGGAACTTTTCTGACCCCTATTCTTTCTGTGTCCACTTCTTCAAAGGAAAAGCAGCCATCCTGACTCCTGGCTGGTGACAGCAGAGAGCAGGAGACTTGGGAGCCTCCTCCTCCCGGGGGATACAGTTTTTTATTCCCAACGTGTTGCTGGGGCACAGCCTAACTCCCCCAAAATCAGCTCCCTCACTGATGCTATGGATCATGTAGAGAAGTGAAAGTACTACTGAGATGCTCTGTCATTAATGCAATGAACTATTGATTCACATGTTTCTGGAGTTTCAAATTATGTAAATCAATAACTGGACTATAATTAAGTTAGATGTGACAGAGGCACACTGCATCTACAGAAAGTCCATTGGGGAGTAAAGCCACTAGGACAGTAATTTGGAAAACTAGTATTGCTTACAAATGCCATGCAAGCTGGATTTCAGTGCACAGCATTTTTGTCCTTGTATATGAATTAAGCCAGTTCAATCACCATATACCTACAACCAGCTGGAAGCAACAATTCAAAGCACATTAATTGCACATTAACAGAAGCTAAACTAAAAAAAGGGCAGTTTATAATAACACAGACTTAGCAATGACACTAGCTAGTGAGATGTGAAACAACTAATAAATAAAGCCTTTGTGCTCAATTTCCTGTCATGCTTATGGTACTTAGAAATTTAAGAAAACGTATACAATATTTTAAATAAGTCACTTATGCCCCTAAGTTCTTATAAATAAAAAAATCTTATTTAACACCTTTTTCCTAATTGTTAGGATGATGTATCTATACCTCAAATTGTAGGATTTTTTTTAAGTACAAATGCAAGAATATTAAGAAACACCTTTTCATGCTTAGAATAAAAATGCAACAATATGTGTTGCACCCAGAAATATATCTTACTCAATCCTACTAAGTCACACAGTTAAACAACTTGATGTAAAATAATTCCATAACGTTTGTGCTTCAAATGTGCTTTGATAGCCACCTGAAACTAAGTAAGAATCAGGGAGTCTACGTGCTTCATCGAGTAATGTCTTCAAGTTATGCAAGGCAGCAAGTAGTTTGAATAATGAAAAATGAGGTTGTAAAATAAAAACAATAGTATTCTGATATTTAGGTAAACATTTTTTTAGTTTTATAAAATTAGTAAAAATATAAGTGCTTCAAACACGATCTTTTAATAAAGGGTATTATTTATTTGCTTTTAATTTTTAAATTTGTTTTTAATTTTTCACAGAAAACTGGGGAAAAATTAATGAATTTTCCTCAGTTTAATTTTTTTCTTTATGTAAAACTGAAATAATTTCTTATTTAAAAGATTGGGATTGAAAACTAAAAGATTGCACTCTGAATAGAAGTATTTTTTCCTATTCCAGGAATAATATTGGAAAAAATATAGCAGAAAAGGTATAACAAAAATCAAAATGAAAAAAAATCACTTTGCCATAAACTCTTATTTAGAACAATTAACTTAAGTTTTGATGCTTTGATCAATGTCAGTCATTTTATGGTTAAAATGTCTTTTGTTAACGATCACGCTCAATTTCTAAAGACAAAATAATTTCTAAAACATTTCATCTTTTTGTATTTCTTCCTTAACAGCTTAAGATACACATTTTTTCCCCACATAAAAAACTGGTTGTAATGATTTCTCATGCATTTTATCCTTGGTCAATAGCTCCTGCGTTTTCATTGATTCTTCTTATCGCAGTGTGCTCAACAACAGAATATGTGAAGGTGTGTCTGCAAGATTGTTTAAATAAAACATATCCAATTGTTATTACAACATATTCATGCACTTTTTAAAAAGTGGTTTATATAATGTTTTAGTCTGGAACTACTCCTCTAAGTAATATTCACTCAAAAAAAAGTACTCTATATTTGATTTTGCAAGTACAAGCTGTAGTTTTCCTCAGCAAGTATTCATTTTTAAAAGGATATTGCCTGTGAATTTCTACTGAGCCCAGAGCCTCCCTTCAGGGTCTTTTATCTTTATTCAGAGACAAAATTAAATCAATTTCTATTTATTGCAGCTCAAAACAAAGATGACTTCTTTAATTTTCTTAATTACCTTTTTCATCATTTAAGACAAACCAAAGCATTTGGCTAGCGGTCCAAACAGGAATCAGCACAGACCTGCAATACCTCCAGAAGAGACGGCAACCTGATTTAATATGGTCTTGTCTCTGCTTTATTCCCCTCCCCATTTTCCTTGCTGAGCTGTAGCTCTAGGGTAGACTGAAGGGAAGTGTCTCAGACAATCCTTCAGAGAGCCTTATGTAAGAAAATTAGACAGAAGGTAAAAAGGAAAATGCAATGAAGAAAGAATACTGGAAATCAAGACTGTAATGAGCTGCTATTTTGTGGTTCCTCTTTGATCTCTATCAAAGATGCTAAGATGCAATTAAAGCTATGATTAGAGTCAATTAGGACTTTCAAAAAAAAAAGAATCTTTTTCAAGACTAAACTTTTTCTTCCTTCCATTTATGAAGGGTGGCAATTCTTGGAAAAAGAGTTGTTTGAACTAAAGTTTGCTGGGAAGGTTTCTCAGAGCTAAGCTTCAATTTCTCTAGAAAAGAGAGAAGTACAGCAGCTAACAGATTAAGGCATTCTTCATGACTGTAGCCATGCTGGGGAATTTGTTAGAAATAAAGGTGTTCTGCAGGAACATTTGTGCCCAGTGCTGCCGAATAGGTTGTTTTTCCTATGAACAGGCACACCTGCTGGAGGACACTGATTCAGTAGTCAGTGCAATACACCAAGTGCACATTGCTTAATTATTGGTGTGAAGTGGGATAATCCTCTCTCCCATACATATAACTCCATCTCTGTGAGCCAGAGTGTTCAGGAACGTAAAAGATGCCACCTGAGTTAAGGTACTGCAAAGTACTACCCAATTGTAAAGATCACCCTTCAGAAAGCAACACAGCTCTGATCTTGAAAAAATCATATCTAGGGGAGCACTTATGTTGTCAACCTCAAACACGTCCACAACTTCTTCTAATAAATCTGTCCCAAATAAGGGTCAAATTTGGTATGATGCTTTGTTAGTATCAACATAAAGTTGTGTACGTTGATGGAAGGTGTTTTGTTTCTCTTATGAAAAATACAGATAAACCCAGGAGATCATCTTCCTTCATGTTTTCTTGGGTGAGGGGCAGGGGGAAGGTGTGGGACACAACCGCATTTTGTACACAAATGATGTTCCAAAATAAGATGCAATTTAAACAAGAGGATTTTGTTTATGCTGTTGGAAAGCTGAACTATCAATGTGCAAGTTCTGTCTGCTTCTCTTAAGGAGTGTACCACACAGTCACCAGGCTAGAAGGACATTTCTCATTCATTGCTGCTTTAGTAAGCACAACACCTTTGTCTGCTTCATTTTATTCACATATTTAGAAAAGAATTAGCCCAGAGGTTTTTTTCTGGGCTCACATTCTATCTTTCCTTAAGAGTTTACAAAATACAGTATCCCTATCATGCAGTCTGGCTACTGTAATGATAGCCTCACAAAATAGGAGCGCAAAATATGACATAAAATACACTGAATCTATACATATATTAATATGATATGAATTATAAATGTATACATGTCCCTTCTATCTGAAAAGGTGTATAGCCTCTTCCACTTTATAATGGGAAATATATGTGCCTCGCTTTCTTAATATTATAACAACCTTATTTCAAAGTGATTGTAATCACACAACAAAACAGGTGAGCTGGAGGGCATGATGGCAGTGGTGAGAAAATGATAAAAGAATTTAAAGTGTACTGAAATTAATGCATAGAATGAAACAGTTAAAAATCAACTCAGGGCAGGATAAATGGCAAGAGTTCTCAAAACATGAATGTGCTGCAGGGAATTAAATCTTTTTCTCTTGCTTTCCTTATGCCCCAGGTGGTCTTAGTTTCCAGATTCTTTACTTCCTCACTTAAATGCACTGGTCTTATCCCAGCACTTCAAACACTAGGATTTCAAACTAAAATCTGTCCACACTTTTCTCCTTATAAAATTTCAATCCCAAATCCATGCTAATGTGCAGAGTATTTTCAGTTGGTTGTATTGTAACCTTTTGTTGTGTGATTATTAAATACAATGCTTTCTTTCTCCAAAGTAACACTAATAACAAGTACTAAGTATGTATCTGGGAGCATGCCTGGAGAGGAGGAAAAAAAGTAGCTTTCTGGTTGAATCATGAATACTCCTTGTTCTAGCTTTTATTACACACTAGTTCAGATATTATCTAAGAATTAAACCATTTCCTCATACATCTGTAGCAACAAAAAAATTCCAGGGGCCAAGAAAAAGGAAAAAAACCCAATAAAAAACCCCCAACACCCTTAATAACAACATCAGAAAATCACAAGCAGGTAGAAAACAGCCTTGGAGGCAGAATCTGGTCTACTGAAATTTGAAGTTTTAAAGAGTACTTATTCCAACTTTGACATGGAAAACTGTACAGCACCACCTTGTGAGCTTCCTCTAAAAATACTCTTGAAGAGACTGTAAAGATGCAGGTGGAAGCACACTCATCAGACTTAATGTGCGAGCACAGGCTCTGAAGCTTGGAATCAAAAAGCACAGATGAAAAAAACAAAAAAACCCCACCCTGTTGTCATTCAAAAAGAATGCAGGAATTAATGATGACCAGAAAAATCACTTCTGTGTATACTGAATCGGTAAAGAAATACTATGTTACCAAGTCCTCTGCTATAGAGTCTGCCAATAGTTCTGAGTTAGAGCCATATCTTCAAAACTGCTTTATTTCTGACATCCCTGTGAATGGAACAACTCTGCAGCAGTGGAGACATTGATCTCATTGATGTCCAGCTCTGAATGAAATGAAAATACCTTTCTGACAGATTCTGCAACTTCAGTCCAAGAACATTTACATCCCTTGTGGAGACTGAAAAACAATGTAAAGCCACTGTATCCTTGAATACACGCACACAGACCACCACCACTAAAATGCAGTTTAAATAGTGAAATTTTGCCCAGTGAAATAATTAAATTGCTAGAATCCCTAATATGACTACAAATGCAAACTTGTAAAAATTCCTTAGAATGCTGCAGCTTACACCCTTCCCTTTTAACAAAGTTATGCGAAAACAAGACCATATATCAGTGAAATATCAAGGCTAGAGTGGTAGAACTTTAGGCCTAATACCTTATCTAGTTATGTCCACAAAGATGAAAATACAGGCAACTAATTTTTGTAGAGCTGAATCACTTCATAAAACAGCTGTTCACATAAGATTGCTTATAGAAGAGGAAGCCTTGCTATTTACTCTTCAGTAAAAGACTCCACTTGTGCTAAAGGTATCAACACAGAAAAAAACCCCAAATCCACTGGCAACAGCTACAGCTGCTCTTCTACTACCTACAAGAAAAGTCAGTGAGTTAAAAAACTTAGTTGAAGACTTCCACACGTTCTCTGCCCTTTTCATGGCCATGAGGATTTCCTCATTGATCTATCCACCAAAAACACAGAGTAAGCATAACACTAACTTTGCTAAGAGGGAGTAACAATGAAGCTTATTTCTAACACTCACTGAGAAGTAGATTTTGAAGACTCTTATTTAGAGCGTTTCATGGTAAAGTCAAAAGAAGTTGTATTTAAAAAGGTATTTTAAAAGGTATTCAAGGTATTTTAAAAAATACCCCAAAGAGCTTGTGGAAGGTAGGATAATTTATTTAAATATGAAGATTTAAATTTTGTAACCCAATCAAAAACTGAGACAGAAAGAATACTTTTGCTCCATTCTCAGAAAAAAAAGTTTGCTATTTTACTTCTTTTCCCACTATACATTTTCTTTCATTGTTCCAGTTTGATTTTGCACTATTGTTTAAAAACAAAACAAATCAAACCCCAAAAGTACTGTACACAGTTACTATCTCCAGTAATTATTGTCCAGCATCCTATTTAAACTTCAGCAAAACTCACTGTTCTTTGACCCTCTGTCCAAGTGCCCCTACTAATTCCCATCTTCTGTAAATTAGTAACATTTCACAAAAAAATCATACCAAATCCTTTACTGAAGTCAGCATGAATTATATTGCCTCAATTCCTTTGCATGGATTAATTTTCCACAACAAAGAAAGATAATGGGCTCTCAGTGGTGATCTGGTGCTCCGTTTTATTCTATTCTCTGTTTCTTTACTTAATTTTATGTTTAAAATTTTCTATTAATCTTTATAAGTCATTGAGATTAGATTAAAAGGTTGGCGGATGCCCAGAAAGTGTATAAATAGTGTATCAAAGTATAACAACTTTTACCTGACAGCTCACCTGACATTAGTGAGGAATGCATTTGGGTGCGCTTAAAGTCATAGGATATAGAGGGTGCTGTTGCACTGAGCATCTAAATGGTCTTTGTACAGCTCTGAATATAAGGCATTTTGCATATATTTTTACTGGTTCTTATAGATGAAACTCAGTATATTTACTTTTATTTGCTAAAAATAAAAAAATACTATTTAAAAAAACATAACTCACTTTCAGTCTTGTAAAAGTGAAGACGAGCCATTGGCAGCTTCATGGACTTAATAGCAATCTAATTTCTTTTTATAAACCTGCAAGAGAAACATTCATTTCACTGCCTGATACCAGCTGTAAGTTTTAAGCATCACGGGAATTATGAGATCAAATCTTGTTTCTAACAGTTTGACATGGAGACTTTTTATTGATCTCATTTTTTTTTCCGTGAAGCCTAAAATACAAAGTTTGACATTTTCCATTTCTCTTGCAGGAGTCAATATTATTATTACTGTCCTCAAAGCAGGGAAAGGCGGAAAAGTGATGTAATCAGGTTTGTAGATGGATGACAAAGGGAAGAAACATTCTAAAATATTCTCTAATATATATTTTGTGCCAGTTTTCAAGAGAGTCTAAATTTAGCTTGAGCCTTGCAGTAAGTAAGTTAACATTTACATGCTGTCTTGCTTGGGTTTCCAATATATTTCTTCTATATCAGTATCCCAGTGAAGCAGTACAAAGGGAGGCATTTGGCTTCTGCTAACAAAAGCTTTCCCTCTGTTTTTACCTGTTGTGGGAGGAAGATGGCTTAAAAAAGCAGGAGAAATAAATACCCTGTGGGTCCAAGAACCTGTGCTGGTTTTAAAAGCTCCATGTCTTTTCACCTTTTTTTCTAGGCAGAGAGAAGAACGGAGAGAGATAATCTCTCCTTTATTTTCCTCCTCCCTGCCTAAATAATGTGGTTGTGAAGAAGCATTTGAAATCTAAAGATGGTGTATCTTGAAGGCTAAAAACTAGACAGTGAATCAAAAACTAATTTGAATATATTCCCTTCCCTCCTCCCTCTCCTAATTATTCTTGGGTTACCTTAATGATGGTCAGCTAAGAAGAGCTGCTATCTGAACATTAAAATGACAGGTCTGAAAAAACAACTCTCACATTATTAAAGGATTTTCCTTTTTATTTAAGAACAAAAGATTCTGTCTCATATATAAATATTTTCTTTTTTTAAAAAAACACCAAACACATCTCTGAGTAATGGCAGCTTATGCTGCCCTTAAATGATACATTAGAGATTTAATCTATTCTCTTTTGATATTGAAGATTTTTAGCATATGAGTTCAAAAGAGAAAGGTAAAGACTACACTATAGTGCTCACAGCTCTTCTCTTAGGAGCCCATAGCATAGTGATGAGACAACAGAGAACGTTTTTCCTGGCTTAGTTATCACACATACTGTTTTGAACTGCTCCCTTGGTAGAGATTTTTGCCATGAAGATATGCTAGGATTAGGGGGTTGTTTGCTTGCTTTGTTTTTTTAAGAAATAGTAGATAAATTCTAGGTGAAAACCAGAACAAAACCATTTTTTTAAGTGGCAGTTTCATATTCTTTTCTGCAATAATGTAGTTATAAAGGAAGAAACTTCAACAATCATTGTCTCCAAACTTTTATGAAAGGAAACAAAGAGAGCTTGCCTACCAGTTGTCTATCTTGATGTGATTTTACACTTATTTATTTATACCCCCTGTTGAATCTGGTTATCTGGATCACTAGCTCTGTGGGATATGAACTGCACCTGTTGAGTGTCCAGCCCCTTATGTCACAAATGACTTGATGATGGCAAAAGTCCTTAAGCAAACCAAATTGCAAAAACTGAGTTAATAGATTCAGGACCAGAAGAGTCATAGTACAGAAACAGTGCCTAAATTAGTACAAATTCAATGACTAAACCTAAAAGCAATTATTTTAAAATGTTAAAAATTGATTAGTTGATTGGGTCCAACAGCATGCTCAGCTTGATGAAAGGAAAGGCAAAGGAAATGTCTGACAACTCAAAGTTTACCATGAAGGCAGAAAGACAGCAATTTCCATTATGACATTATACATTTTCATGTCTGATTGCTAAGAATAAGGGAAGGTGAAAGATGACTATACTCTAGAGAACAAGTTGGTTATTAGTTTATATGGGGGCAGCTGAAATGATGAACTGTGAGATCAGAAACTGAGGTTTTCCTATTAAGGCAAAGGGCCAGTTTTCACTGTAATGGAAGAATATAAATGACTGTGCAGATGACAACTTAGTAATAGTTTGTTACTGAGGAGCAGCAGTTCAGCATGATGAGACTAGCATTTATGAGCTTCCAGGCACCTTAATTGCAATAAGCTGACACACTAGCACCTACACATTAGCATCTAAACCAAATCAGAAAACAAAGGTCAGGCTAATATAAGGTGCTGTGAAGTTCAGCCAAGAGCTTTGAATCATGGCAGAGCTATGTTATCCTGGAGCTCTTCCATTGATAGAGCAGTAGGATCCTAAATGGCTCCATTCTCTGTTCACTGATTCATAACCCTGCCACAGACAGTTCTCCACCTTACCAGAGACAATTCTCCAAAAACAAGTTAATCCAACTGGTATACTCCTCTGCAGCTCAGCCTGACCTGTGTTGGAGAGCCAGTGGGCTGAACAATGTCACAACCTTGTCTTTGCCTCTGTGATGAGATACACCTACTTATCAAGTTAGTCATGGATTTGATGGATGGATGGTACCGTGGATAAGAAACCACTTGGAGGGTCATATTCAGAGAGTAGTGGTCAATGTCTCAAAGTCCAGATGGAGGTCCGTGGTTAATGGTGTCCCTCAGGGGTCTGTTCTGGGACCAGTGCTGTTTATAATCTTCATCAATGAAACTGAGAGAAAGATTGAGAGCACCCTCAGCGAGTTTGTAGATGGCTCCAAGCTGAGTGGTGTAGTTGCCACACCAGAAGGACAGGATGTCATCCAGAGGGACCTGGATAGGCTGGAGAAGTGGGCCTGTGAGAACCTCATGAGATTCAACAAGGCCAAGTGCAAAGTTCTGCACCTGGGTCGGGGCAATCTCCATTTTCAGTATACGATGGGGGGTGGTGTGATTGAGAGCTGCCCTGCAGAGAAGGACTTGGGGGTACTGGTTTATGAGAAGCTCAATGTGAGCTGGCAATGTGCTCTCACAGCCCAGAAGGCCCATCCTGGGCTGCATCAAAAGTGGGGCCAGCAGGGCGAGTGAAGTGATTCTGCCTCTCTACTCCTCTCTTGTGAGACCTCATCTGGAGTACTGTGTCCAATTCTGGAATCCTCAATATAAGAAGGGTATGGAGCTGTTGGAATGGGTCCAGAAGAGGGCTACAAAGATGATCTGAGGGCTGGAGCATCTTCCCTATGAGGACAGGCTGAGAGAGCTGGGGTTCTTCAGCCTGAAGAAGAGAAGGCTCGGAGGAGATATTATAGCGACCTTCCAGTACCTGAAAGGAGCCTACAAGAAAGCTGGAAAGGGTTTATTCATAAAGGCTTGTGGTGATAGGATGAAGGGTAATGGATATAAACTGGAGAAGGGCAGATTTAGGCTTGATATAAGGAGGACTTTCTCTACCATGAGAGTGATGAGTCCCTGGAAGAGGTTGCCAAGAGAAGTTGTGGCTGCCCCATCCCTAGAGGTGTTCAAGACCAGATTAGATGGGGCCTTGGGTGACTTGATCTAGTGGGCTGGCCCTTTCCATGGCAGGGGAGTTGGAACTCAGTCTCTGGGTCTTTTCCAACCTTGTGATTCTGTGTGATTATCTGAACTAGATCTTTAAAGTCCCTTCCAACCCTAACTATTCTATGATTCTACTTTATCCATCTGAGCTGGGACAAAACCCAGCTTCATTTACCATATGTCCCCTTCTAAAGAAATCCCCCAGACTCCCCCTAAACATTTATGTGATAATTGTCTTTTGACCTTGGCTTTGGTGAATAACCAGGTTTGCACTAACATGTCTGACATCCTATTTTTTTTTCTTGAAATGGTAGAACTTGCCAGCACTTTAATTTTTCATATAATTTCTTTAGCACTTTTTCTTGATCTGTGTTTCATATATTTCACAATAATATTCTAGTTCCCTGGATCTCATATATGTGATATAAGAAGTTTCTTCTCATCATTTTGTCCTCTTCTACTTTATTTCAGTATGTTTTAATATATTTATAACAGCTATACTTGTATAATAAATTTAAACCATGTATGTAGCTATGACCTGTGATAAAAATGTTTTAATATACTAACAGAAACACCTACGGAGACGAAACACAAAAAGATATCACAGATGTGGAATATTCCATCTCCCTGACTCCCATATTCTGGGAATTCTTAGCAAGGAAAATTATTGTTGACGGATCTTTCAATGTCCATGAGAAACTGTGAAGGTAGTGTACCTCAAACAATGTCTGCAGTTAGTTTTATTGGAGTATTATGTTGACATGGTAACATAATATTTATAGACCTAATTTCAAGCACATTTTGTTCTGAGAAAAATTTCTACTTGTGTCCTCAACTCCCTGAAATTTGTTATATAATGCTTCTCACCAAACTAAATATCCGTATGTTATAGAAACGTTTCAATAGTAGTGTATGAAATTGAAGCAGGAGGTCATATTTAATCACTTGACTTCAAGAAGTACAAAATGAATTCATCATTAAAGTACAGAAGGAGGAGGTGCACTATACTTCAGAGACTGTCCTTATATGCACAAAACCCAATCATCACAATGCTGAAGCTAGAACATTTGCTCCTATAGAAGACAGTTATTTCCAACAATGAGAGTGGCTTAACATTAGAACAGATTATGGCAAAAAACTTTACCATTACTTGAAAACTACTTATTTAAACAGAATGTCTTTGTAAAACATGGTGTTAAGACACAGTGGTAAAGTAGTCATCCCCAAACTGAGCCAAATTTTATACTGGTTCTCTTGAGATAGAAGGATGAAGAAAACACAACTTTTAACAACTATGACAGAAAAGGACTCATAGACTGTTTCCTCAGCCTTTATCCACCTCAAGAACAGGAGGAAAACAAAACAACAAAAGCAAAAAACCCAACAACTCTCTCCAATAAATCGTACACCCATGCCTGCAGAAGGCAAAAAGCACAAAGATGAGTTGTTTTTCTTCTGAGACAGCACCATCATGAATTTGTGCTGGAAAAGCACATCAAACCCTACCTGGATAGACTTCTTCCCAATAAAAATGGCTACATCTATTGCTGCTTCTCTCACAATCTGTAGTTCACATGCCAGAGCAAATGGATTTCAAACACCAGTAACCCCAGGGAGTGTTCCCAGACTAAGGATACTACATGAACTTTTACAGCTGTAAAATGAGATACTTTTGTTTCCCCCCAAATTAAGGGCAGTTTAGCAAAGCACCTGAAAATAATCCTCTGTGTTAAACACCTTCCAGAAGCTGTAAGCATTCTTTAACTGCACATGCCTTATCTGAACAGGAAACGAAACTAAATGTAATTCCCCAGATTAAAACCTCCAGTGGTTTTTATTCTGAGGGCAGAAGCTCTTTTGGATAAAAGAAAGGGAGGAGAGATATCAAAGGAAAATAAACAACAGGAAGGCAACGATAAGAGAAGAGAAATTCAGAAAACTCATATATACAGAAAAAAAAAAAAGACAGTCCAGACTTCAAACCTGATCTCAGTCCCTATTGGATTCGAATGGAACAACTGTGACAGGGGATGAGGACAAGGCTGAGGTACTTAATGCCTTTTTTGCCTCTGTCTCAAACAGTAAGGAAAATCGTTTCCTGTGTGTTCATACCCAAGAGTTAGAGGAGCAAACAAAGCTCCCATGATCCAAGAGGAGGCAGCTAGAGACTTGCTTGCCCAGCTAGACACCACAAGCCCATGGGGCCACATGGGATCCATCCAAGAGTATTGAGGGAGCTGGCGGATGTACTGGCCAAACCCCTTTCCATCATCTTCCAACAGCCCTGGAAGACTGGGGAAGTTCCACTGGACTGGAGGCTGGCTGATTTTCCAACCTAGTGATTCTATGATTCTGTGATTCTCTGATCAATTGCATGATACCTCTATGTACAGACACCAGTTCACATGAGGTTGGCTCTGTCATTCAAAAGTCTTCATCTCTCTTCCTAGAAATTCTGTGAGGGGAGAGGTGGTTTTCTTTGGAGAGGCACATAGTGTGCTGATGGTGTCCTGATACAATATTCCTCAGCAATGTCCTCCTCTTAAGCTCAGGTCACTATACAGCTGATAGCAGTAAACCAGGTCAAGGGTTCAGTTATTGCCCAGGTCCCTGTTTGGGGGAAGAGGCAAGCTGGCAGTAGCTGCTGCAGCCATGGTCATCATGTCACCTTACGACAGTCCAGTTACATTTCTAAGCATATTTCTCTGCCCAAAAATACTTCCATTTTTTTCTGCAGTATTGGTTGGTACACTAGAGAAATTGATGTTTCACGCTACACATTTTAATTCCTGGCCACAAGAAAACTCCTACTATACTTATATGTACAAACATGCAGAAACCAAGGCTCACCATATATGAGACTGTTTAATTCGCCACTAGTGATCACAGAAGACAGCGAAGGCACTTCAGCTCACCACCCTCATTAAGGTTATCGGACAAGCAGGCACTGTGTATGCTCAGTAGGAAGCAGACAGCAGCATGAAGATAGTTATGGAAATGAAACACTCTGCCAAAGACTTCAACCTGCTGTCAGCTCTGGCAAGATAAAGCATAAACATAATTAGATCTTCAGAGGCACAGGCTAGTTAGCTCTCAAACTATCATACTCCTTCTCAAGCAGAAAGGGCATCTGATTATAGCTATGTCAGGGCCCAGCAGGGTGTGAAGTGCAGCATTGCATTTTAAAGATAAAAAACACAGGTGAGGGATATGCTTTTAACTTATGATACCAAATGCTCACAAAGTCTTTCCAATGTAATGGAGAATTATTTACAACAGAATTAACTTGCATGGTTAATGAAGTGAAATCTGGCACTAAGAACTGGCAAGTATTGTCTGCAACTTCAATGACTCTGATAAAGTCAGAGAGGTAGAGGGCGTGTATTTTGCATACTTACTTATCATCAGGATTGCTTCATTGCTCTCTGCAGATTTATTTTACCAATAGACTGCCCCTCCAGGTCACTGCCAGGATGCAGGCTGATTTACTTAGGGGCACTGCAGCTCAGGATGTGTCTCAATCCTTCTTCAGCCTGATGCAAGAGATGCAGACCAGTGGGAAGGCAGCTGTGCCATGATATTCTCTCTGAAGGGGTGTTTTTTAGTTAGCAGAGGGGCTCCACCTGCACCTCAGGTCTCCCTTCCCACAACGGTGGCTTCTTCCAGCTGGAACTGAGTGGAGAAATAAAGCATATAATGCTTTCACCCTCTCTTTCTGTCTGTTGGTCTCTAACTCTGTTAAGCTGCCCTGTCCAGTATATTTAATTAGAACATTCATCTGACAAATTATACCTTTTATTTTTGTACCTGATATGAGGTACACTCTGCAGTCTTTGTATGAATGGAACAGGATGCCAATTCATTTTCTTCAGGAATATTATGAAACACTCTATTATTTTCATATCAAGGATAGATTCTTACCAACTTTTAAATCATTTTGTTTGGATTCTGCATCATTAAAATCTAGGCACTGGAAAATAATTTTTCCCGAGGTATTTGAACATTTACTTCAGATAAGGAAATGGAACACAATAGCGCATTCTTGCCACTTATATCTGAGCACACATAATAAAAAGCAAGACTAATTGTACTTCCTAAAAATGTAGAAATGCATAAAAAAAAACTTCATGAAGACTGCAATTTGATTGCTGTGTATTAGATCGTTCACTTCATAACATGTTGTAAAACAAGCATGCATTTAGTGTTTCAACTATACTTCTCTACAAATGCCTTTTAAAAATTGGTGTACATGCAATTACTTTATTATGTGTTTCCTTACTACCATTTTTAACTTCTGATGAAGGCAACTGAGAAAGATGTCAATATTATGGGTAAAGTGATCTGACGGGTTGTAAAGAGTTCTTACAGAGAAAGCTTCATACTCCTAAAGCTTAGCAAAGAAAAATCAGAGTCACTTTAAGCACTTCATATCTAATTCTACAGTAAGAAAATGTTAAAGAGTTTTGAATAAAAAAAATTAAAGAGTTCTTCAATCTGTTATAGAAGAAATACAAGAAATAAATGGATTTCAGTAACATCCACTGAAGTGAAGTTTCATTGAACCTGACTGACTAGTTTACTTAAATGACTCATTACAGAGTGTAGTAATGACAGCAGCAAACCTGGAACCTCCTGGTGTTTTCACCCCCCATGAGATGCCTTTTTTTGGAAGCCATTTAGTTAATCAGGTTGTTTTGCTGAGCCTATGTGTAATCAAATTACATTTTAGAAGTGTAGCTGCTCAGGAGGTCAGTCCATATTGTTTCTTTTTGCATTAAAGAAACCCCAAACATACATTTCAGACTTCACTGATTTTATTTCTGCTTGTACGACCCAGTTATGGTGGTAAGTTCAGAATTGTCATACAATCATGGAATAGTTAGGGTTGGAAGGCACCTTAAAGATCATCTAGTTACAGCCCCCCTGCAATGGGCAGGGACATCCCACTAGATCAGGCTGCCCAAGGCCCCATCCAACCCGACCTTGAACACCTCCAGGGATAGGGCATCTACGACATCCCTGGGCAACCTGTGCCAGTGTCTAACAACTCTCACAGTGAAGAAATTCTTCCTTATGTCTAGTCTAAAACTGCCCTTCTCCAGTTTATATCCATTGCCCCTCATCCTATCGCTACAAGCCTTTATGAATAGTCTCTCTCCAGCTTTCCTGTATGCCCCTTTCAGGTACTGGAATGTCTCCATAAGATCTTCTCAGAACCTTCTCTTCTTCAGGCTGAACAAACCCAAATCTCTCAACCTGTCCTCATAGGGAAGATGCTCCAGCCCTCAGATCATCTTCGTAGCCCTCTTCTGGACCCATTCCAACAGCTCCATATCCTTGTTATATTGAGGATTCCAGAACTGGAAACAGTACTCCAGATGAGGTCTCACAAGAGAGGAGTAGAGAGGCAGAATCACTTCCCTCACCCTGCTGGCCCCACTTCTTTTGATGCAGCCCAGGATACAATTGGCCTTCTAGGCTGCGAGCACACATTGCTGGCTCATAGAATCATAGAATCACTAGCTGGACCCACTGGATCATCAAGTCCAACCATATATGAGCTTCTCATGTTGAGCTTCTCATCGACCAGCATCAACCCCAAGTCTTTCTCTGAAGGGGAGCTCTCAATCACATCATCCCCCATCATGTACTGAAAATGGGAATTTGCCACAACTCAGGTGTAGAATCTTGTACTTGGCTGTGTTGAACCTCATGAGGTTCTCACAGGTCCACTTCTCCAGACTGTCCAAGCCCCACTGGATGACATTTCATCCTTCTGGTGTGGCAACTACACCACTCAACTTGGTGTCATCCACAAACTTCCTGAGGGTGTGCTCAATCTCATTATCAGTATCGCTGATAAAGATATTAAACAGTACCGGTCCCAGAACAGACCCCTGAGTGACACCACTTGTCATGGATCTCCATCTAGACTTCGAGCTATCGACTATTCTCCTAAGAGAGTATTAAGAGCAGGTTCCTGTGCCCTAGCTCTATCAACTTAGGGGGAACCACACTTCTCTTACACAGTCACCACTTGCACTTGTCAGAAACATGCCAAGAATTATGGCAATTCCAGCTAGCTCCAGCCTGTTTTTTGACGGTAAATGTCTAGTTATATAATCAAAGGGAAAGACCGGGTAATTAAGTAAGTATTAAAATACAACCATACCATCCATTCATGCAAAGCAAATATGTTAGATGGCAAGTATTCTCCCCAAACATGACACTCCAATGTTCTACTCTCAGGCTGTAAATTCCCTTTAGCGAATTCTTGCAAGATTAAACATGGGAAACAAATATTCAGGGGATATGGACTTGACAACTATACCTATCCTCTTATTTGGAAGAAACCTGAGGTGCCCTCCAGCCAGTGGCAGCTCTGAAGGGAGGTTTATTGCCCATTTTACTCGGAATTTTTCCTGCTGGGCATGCAACAAAGGTTATGTGGGGAGAGAAATATCCTTTTAAATAGATCATAAAAATACTGTAGATTACAAATTCCTCTGACACAATCTTAGAGGTTTTCTTTCTGTGTGAAGAAAAACAAAATAAAAATATTTTAAAATAACTGTTTCAGAATCAGACCTGTTTTTTCCTTAGCTAAGGTTATATGAAACTGCATGGTTATATGAGACTACAGTTCATATAACATCTGTTATTTTTTATATTCATGGCTACATTGGTTTTGGCAAGGTGATGATAACCAAAGAAAATAATTGTCTTTAAGATTAAAGTTGTGATAGGTTGAGTGGAATTCACCTGCCGACCACCCAAACCCCACAGTAGAATACAGTCTCTCCTCCTCCCCCACCCCCCTGTACGAGCCCAAGGGAGNGCCTGACTCCTACACACACACAGACCAACACAGTACCAGACCTTCCCACACACAGAACAGGAGACAAGAGAGAGCCGGAAAACGAGAGGGAGCCAGAAGATGAGTGTCCAACCCTCCAACACACTCTGATTTACGTAGAAAATCGCATGGAATACTGGGAGATGTAGTTCCTTCTCAGCCACAACCTGGCTATTCGGAAGGGTCCAAAAATCAAACCATTACAAAGTATACATAGTTATTGTGTTATTAACCACTGAATACTGTAGTTACCTGAATCTTTTGAATGATGAAAATGAGAGTATCTTAGCTGCTAGAAAGCACTTCTTTTAGTCAGACATCAGGGTTTTTCTCCTGAAAAAAATTAATAAGTTGCATAAAGGCTTTTATGGGTGCTCAGTTAGTTTTTCAGACAAAAGAGGAAAGCAGCAAGGGATAGGGCCAAACATTCCTCTGTAGCTAAAGCTCAGCCAGAAGGGAACATCCCCACCATGCCATCCCAGTCTCAGGCCCTTCATCATTGGTTCTTTCTCCTCAGATCTGCTGTGTGAGTAATTTTCCTTAATGATATGGGCCGACTCAGATATATTTGCTATTTTCCCTGAGTCAGGAAGCCAAGAGAGGAAGGCTTACTTCTGGACAGGATCTGTTTGTTGTTGCTGGTCCTGCCTGTAATGAAGTGAAGGCAGAGCTATTTACAGCTTGACATAATTTCCTAGAAAAATCTGGGTTTTAAAAAATATTATTGTTATTTAAGTTCACCAGGAATTTTTAGCCAGTGCAAGTGATATTGGCAGACAAAATTCATAAATGTGAAACTGGCCTAAATAACTTGAATTATGGTTTTTACTAATGTGGACATGTAGTACAGCTTTTGGATAGTAAGAGCACATTCTACTGAACCTAGGCACAAAGAAGAGTCTCATTTTACTCCAGTAAATCTGGATGAGACATTTCTGGGACAGATTTTCACCCTCTGAAACATCTGTTTTCCAGAGTTTCCATACCAGATGTGCATCCATGACATTAATTTATTGAATCACAATGAGAGGTAAAACAACAGTCTTTGAAAACATTGAAAATAATTTTGGTATGGAAATTTTAGATATTCAAATAGCTCTCATAACTGGAATTATTTTACTGTCTGCTGTGTGGTCCAGACTCTTGTTTGAAATAGTATTTAGAATTCTGAGTGCCACTTTCACCTAAAAAAAGAGACAAAGAAGAAAATAGAATAAGGTGTGATAGAAGGTTGATAAAACTGGAAACATTCAATCTACAGAAAGTACAGATATGACGTCAACGTACAAGTACATAAAAAAATGGTTAGCCACAAATTATGCCATTGCAATTAGTCACTGCAGGCAGAACAAAGACATGATGCGAAGTTCCTTCAGAGAATACTGAAATTAAACATTAGGGAGGGAATTTTACTCACTGTAAACAAATGGAGCTGCCAAGTCAAATTGCAGACTTGTGATAATTGAATATATTTTAGGCTTGGCTAGGCATCCAATGGCAGATGAGGAATAAAGAAATCAACATCCCACAGCACCACCCACATATAAAATAGGGGTAAAGTGTAAGTCACCTATTTGCAGGTTCAGTACAGCAGAGTCAAGGTGAGTCACAAAATAAAATCTTCCCAAAATCAAAAAAAAAAAAAAAACAAACAAAGGAAATCCACCCAAACCCACTTATATAAGTAAACTGTTTTTCTAAAGCAACAAGGTTAAGAGAGAAAACACAAATGAGGCATGACTCGTGTTGTTTACTGAATGCATTGGTAATGAAAGATGCTCATAATTCCTTGATGAAATATCAACTTAGTTTCAGGTTTGTGAAAGAAATTTTCAATTATATTTTACTTAAGGATAAAGCATCACCAAATGAGTAATTTATGACATTTTCAAACAACTGGAGGTGCGTATATTGGTCAGAGGCAGAAAAGAGAAGCTACTCTAATGTAAAATTTCAGACACTACTTGGATGGAGAGGGTCTAGAGTGAGGAATATGTTAACATAAAAATACTGCTGTCAGAAATGATAGCATTCAAGAACTTTATGTGTCTTCATAAAAGAGACTTACAGACCTTTATAAAGATAGAAAAGGTATGTTAAGGATGATCTGGCCACATCATAGAATAACAGAATGGTTTGAGTTACAAGGGACCTTAAATATCATCTAGTTCTAACCACCCCTCTGCCATGGGCAGGGACACCTCCCACTAGAATAGGCTGCTCAAGGCCCCATCCAACCTGGCCCTGAGCACCNGTGCTATGAGCCTTAAAACTTTTAACAGAAGCAAGAACTAAACATTTGTAGAAGTGATGATGTTAATGATGATGACATAAATACTATATAAAAAAATCAGGAAATAAACATCTATTAAACTAAGCCACCCTGGATCAGTTTGATGCACTGAACCTTTCTGGAAGTAATTTTTCCTGAGTAATATTTTCTGTAAAAGATTCAAGCCACAGCTATAGTGTTTTTTATGGTTCTAGATCAAGGCACAAAAATGGAAATGGAATTTCTCCCATGGAGATTTCAGGTAGCATAAAGGAAGCTTGAGATTTTCAAAACATTAAATGTTGAAATAGGATCCCAGTTAAAAAAAAAAATGGATGCCAGCTATGAATGGTTTCATGTACTACTTTAATCTGTAGCTATTACCATCCCACTAACTTTGCAGCAGGAACTTGATCTTAATAGTTAATCTTAGAATTAAGTGGATACTAATATAATAGTTCCAAATTTAACCTTGTATTCTCAGGGTACATTGCTCTGAGTGTACCTTTTAGTTGCTATACCAAATGGTTAAAAAGTTCTATTAATAAGACCCAACGATATCTTTATAAGTCTGAAAAACTATTTGCCCAAAATATTTCATAATTTATCTCAAGTACATTTTTATGTTGATGAGAAACTGAGATTATGGAATTTATCTTCTGCAACCTTTGATGAGGCTTTTAGTTCTTTACAAATCTTGTTGTTTAATGTGGACGATTGATAGTACCCATCAACAGTGTATTTCCACTAACAGATCTGATCAGATGCAAAAAGTAAAATTAGGTAGACATTAACAATCTGTGACTAAAGACAGCATAAGGAGGAGAACTGATGTTCACAACTGATGTTCTGGATAAATTTTAATGGTTGTATTATAAACAACATGATGGTTTTGAAAGAATTTATGAGAAATGCTCTGTGGCATTTCTTGGCTTTTCTCAGCTATTCAGTCATTCTCAGGTGTTTTAACTACTTTTGCTTATGACCATAGCCAGGATTTCTTAGAAAATACCAGAAAGAGAGCCAGGATTGCATAGGTTGGTGTCCTCAGTTAAGGTAAATGATTTTTCCCACACAAAATGTCACCATGTACTTTTAACCACAGCAGCAGCCCATGACTCTAGTCCTCAGAACATTGTTTCTGGACAGAAAGTAGTTCCAGAAATGCAACATAATGGAATTAAATTTGAGTACAGATCTCTAGCAGGGATGGGCAATACATGCAATTAGGAGTCAATATCTAACTGACAGAAGAACAAACATAAAAGAAAATAAGTCATACAACACATTATGTTTAGGACCCCCTTATCTGACAATGCAAGTAGAGGAAGAGAACTGTGGGCACCCCAAGTGCTGGCTGAAGAGGACCTCCGCAGCATAGAAGTGTGTTCTCCAAGCTGGGTGAGGTAGCTGGAGGGGAGCAGTATGGGACGTGAGGGCAAGGGCTTCACCCAGGGCTGAGAACACAGGGATATGCAATGTAGTGACTATGCCTCTGCCTCAACCTCTGAGGATGTGTCTGAGTCCCATCTGCTAGTAATTGCTATCAGTTGCAGAGATCCCATCAACTGTAAGAGCTTCCTAGAACTGTGAGACAAATTATGACCAAGACCTATGTAGTCACCTTTTAGCCACTCTGTGTTTCATTCAGGCTGCTGCGAACCAGACCTTTTACCCTTATAATCTGATAGCTGTCAGCAGTATGAGTTAGGTCTAGTGTCCATTATCACCAGGTAAAAATATCTTACATTTTGTTCAGGAGCACAGGGATTAAAGCAGTCCTGAGTCACTGAACAATATCCTGTAACTTCTTTTCACTGCTTTACGAGCACATTTTCATCTGCTAATCAAGTTATACAGTGAAGTTGTGTGTTTGGGGTTTTTTTCCCTGCCTCAAAGACAGAGTTTAAACCGTAATGCTTCTATTTTCCAGTCTTAATTTATAAAGGACCTATTTGTTCCCGTGGTGACATTGGCTTCAATGACACTAAGCTGGGGGGAAGTGTCAATCTGCTTGAAGTTAGAGAGGCTCTAAAAAGGGATCTGAACAGGCTGGATTGATAGGCACTAGTCAATGGGATGAGGTATAAAAAGGTCAAGTGCAGAGTCCTGCACTTGGGACACAACCACCCCATGCAGCACGACAGGCCTGGGGAGGAGTGACTGCAGAGCTGCCTGGCAGAGTAGGACCTTGGGGTGTTGGTTGACAGCTGACTGAACATGAGCCAGCAGTGTGTCCAGGTGGCCAAGAAGGCCAATGGCTTCTTGGCTTGTATCAGAAACTGTGTGGCCGGAGGTACCAGAGAAGTGATTCTGCCCCTATACTTGGCACTGGTGAGACCACACCTTGAATACTGTGTTCAGTTCTGGGCCCCTCACTTCAAGACAGACATTGAGGTCCTGGAGCATGTCAAGAGAAGGGCAGCGAAGCTGGTGAAGGGGCTGGAGAAAAAGTCTTACAAGGAATGGCTGAGGGAACAGGGGTTCTTTAACCCAGAGAAGAGGGGGCTGGAGGGAGACCTTATGACTGTCTACAACTGGCTGAAAGGAGGTTGTGGAGAGGTGGATGTTGGTCTTTTCTCCCAGGTGTTAGGTGATAGGACAAAGGAATGGTCTAAAGCTGCACTAGGGGAGGTTCAGATTGGACATTAGGAAAGACAACTTCTCTGAAAGTGTTATCTGCCCAGGGAGCTGGTTGAGTCACCATCTCTAGGGGTATTTAAAAGACTTGTAGATTGAGTGCTTAGGGATATGATTTAGTAGTGGGCAGGTACAGTTGGACTTGATCTCAAAGGTCTTTTCTAACCTAGGGATTCTATGACTCTATGATTCAGTTCAGTTAAAATTTGATATTTAATCTTATTTGTGGACCACAATTGTATCCCTCTTAGTCCTCATGCTAGCTAAGCCAAAGTGTCCTATTTTCCCCCAAACAAAATTGGAGTATCGCTCCTCTGACATTTCTAGAAGCCCTTCTCATAGCTGAACAAAAGAGTCATTTACAAATGGGGTCTCAGCAGAGCTGTTTATTATATCAGCAACCGTTCTTCTATTAGAAATACTTTTTTAAACATGTTTTGGGACTGTTGTGGCATTTTTCATGTGTGAGCTAGTTGGCCAATGTGTCATGAAGGTCATGCACCCAGTTCTTTTCCACCTTAAGTTCTTCTAGCTGAGCTCATCACAGCTTATAAAAAGGTTTAGTTCACAAACACAAAACTTTGGTTTTGTGCTTCTGATCTGAATTCTGCCTTCATAAGAAAACCCTCAGCCCAGTTTACTGCTTCCTATGCAGTACCTCAGTAGTCTCACATACTGAACATGCCTTGGCATCAGCGCATGCCAAATTCACCACTTTTGACCTGAGTGACATGTATCTATCTCTGTGGATAGCAGCACTAAATGCCAAAACAGAACCAATGAAACATGATTGTAGCTTTCTGGACTTTACTCAATCAAAACCCCCAAATCAAAATGTTTCTAGGGCTTACAAATGAAGAGGAAGTTACTGAGAAATTATGGCTCTATTAAAAGACTACACAGTCAAAAATAATGAAACAAACCAAAATATGCTTTATGATCTCATGATCCATAAGAAATCTACCCTATTTTTCTACTCTATGGGGAAAAGCAGGTGAGAAGAAAATGTAGACACTTGAGGTTTGTCACCCTGAAGATGAACAAAAAGATGAAACTTGACAGAGCAAACCATGTTTCTCTCCCCTCCACGATCCTGAAAACATCTGAAACTTCCATTTTTCTTATATGTGTAGCCTTAGCTGGAGCTTCTACAGTTAAAAAAGGGGATGACGAATATTACTTATTTTGTGGTGCTCTGCATTTTAAAAGCTCCTCTATGGGGAGGAACGGAGTGAGAGAAGACGTCCTAATTAATAAGTCAGTCCCTTGCTTGTCCATCCCTAGTACAGAAGATATCTTGAGATAAGACATTGTCTAGATTGCAACTCAGCACATGTTCAATTCACTTTCACAGTCACTCTGCACAGGATGCAAATTAAATTCAAGTTGGTGGGTAATGACTCAGTACTACCCTTTCTGGATTTCATCACAGATTTCTAAGTGCCAGCTCACTACAGTGTAATCACACTTGATTTGATTCTGGGTATGTTCAACAGGGTTGTGCAACAACCTTCGTGGTTATTTATAAAATGATATTTCTATTTCAGTTTATTACACTACTGAGACAAACTGTTGGGTGGAAAACTATTAGAGTCTGCAAAGTAGTTCCTCAAATACGACAGGGATAAAAACCTACGTTTACTTCAGCAGAGATGATTGATTTAATCAGACTGGGGAATCATGATGAACAAACTATTTCATAGAGACACTCCTCCAGAATGAGCTGAAGCTGGGTACAGAGATAGTAGTGGAAACAACCACTGCATCAATCAAAATAAGTTCATAATCTTGGAGAACTCCTATCCAAGTAAAATAATACCAGATGGAATCTGCAAGGGCTCTGGTTGTGCTATGTCACATGGAAAGCAACTGTGCTGGTATGGAGCTATAGCCTATCATTCTGTAATCTGAATTTAAGGCTCCTGCCAAGATTAAAAATGAAGCACAATGTTGAAAACTCTGGGAAAGTACTGATGCATCATGCAGTGTTTCACAGAAGAGCCAAGGAGCAGAGAACAAGGAAGACTAAATTTTTTAGAAATATGTTCTGCAACAAAATTAATACCTAAGATCAGGAAAACAAATTCTGAAGAAATGGAAACAAGAACATATTCTTTGGAGAAGAAATACAGTGGTTCCAAAAGCAGAACAATTTCTAGAGTGAATAAGATTTGATTTGTATATACTCTTACAGGGACTGATGGCAAAGGGTAATGCATTTTATTATCAAATGCTCTAGCTGGGACTTGAAAGCTCACTACAGAAACATACAGCATATTGAACTTCAGTGCCTATTCAAGTTGAGAAGCTAGACAGAATTGGTAGCTATTAGACATTTTTTAAAAAAAAAAAAAAAGCCTGGAGTGAGACTCTCCTGAAAAAAATACCCTTCAATGTTTGACATGATGTAGCAATTCTCAGAGTATAGACATGTCTGCTGAGACTTGGTGATCTCGCACAAAAATCTTATTGGAGATGCAGAGTTATCTACCTCTGACAGGAGATCAATTTTACAGATATCAGCTAAATAACATCAGTGTTTTCTCAATACAAACATCTGAAAATACTTAACTTTTAAGGTCAGCTAAAAGATGAGTAAAAAAAAGCCTACTAGGAATTCACGTTTGAATAAACATCTAGGATAAAGGTGGAAACGCTATTATAAGAGCACATACTCTATGTGGAATTTCAATTAACATGAACCAAAGCAGAACAAGTTCAGTCAGAAGCAAAGCCTAATCAAGCTACAATCATTATAAGACATGCACGGAGTCACAAGTTCACAAGGTGAATCACAAATTCTTGTTAGTTGTCTGATGGGAGTGAAATTGATGGGACAATTCTTGATTTTATGCAAACCTCATCTCTGAAAGGAACATGCAGTGAAGTACTGAGAGTGACATGAAATTGTTATGTTCAGCTTCATCAAGTGACAGAAACTCTCCTGGCAGTTCCAGCAGCACAGATGAAGGCTGACAGAATAGAAGAACTTAGATACTGTTTCATTACAGAGTTCCACTATGACAGAATGCTAGGATCTGTGACTTATTTCAGTCAAACAAGTTGGTCATCATAAAATTGTGTACAGTAACAGAAACATTTAGGGAATATTCAACTAAAGTAATAAATGTAAAATTTAAAGCACTGAAATCTGAAAAATGGAACTAATCATAACAGAATCTGGTTTGACTATTTTCTAACAAATAATGCTATTATGTCTGTGTTGGGTGGGAAATCAGGAGGGATCCAGAACTGAGCAATCTAAGTAAATAAATATTAAATATATATATATTAACTCTCCACCCCAAATTCAAATGGGACAAAATGCATATCAAATCAATCTGTTGTGTATCACAGGAAGTATTTTTTAAGTCAAGTACACACATATTACAGAAGAATAAGACATCTTCTTTAAGTTCAAGAAGAGGTGAAGGCAATAAGTGAGTCAACCACTTTGCTCTTCAAGGCTTGAGGCTAAGAAAACAATGAGAAAGTATTGGGAAAGAAAAGCCCCAGGCCATGAGACAACCAGATGATTAATTTTTGGTTTTAACACACCTTAAGAATCTCTATTTTTGACTATTAGTTGTTGAAAGAGATTTAGAGGTCGTTATACCTTTGATATACAAGGCTGCATTGTGCAGAGGCTCACAGTAATACACAATGGAGGAAGGGAGCAGTTCAAACTGAGTGTCTGCAAAGCAGCTCAATACTTCAGCACAACTCCCACAAGAGCTGGGCTCTGCCTCAGCAATAATAGCAGACATGAAGAATCACAGAATAAAAGAATCACAAGGTTCAAAAAGAACCACAGCATCATTGAGTCCAACCATTCCTATCAAACACTAAATCATGCCCCTCAGCACCTCATCTACACGTTCTTTAAACATATCCAGGGACGGTGACTCAACCACCTCCCTGGGCAACTTGTTCCAGTGCGCAATGACCCTTTCTGTGAAAAAAATTTTCCTGATGTCAAAACTAAACCTCCCCTGGCAGAGCTTGAGATCATTCCCTCTTGTCCTGTCCCCTGTCACTTGGGAGAA
>WAAB01019718.1:275034-293125 GCA_013389865.1 Piaya cayana
CTCAAGATCACCTGCTCCATGACTTTCCCTGGCACTGAGGTCAGGCTGACTGGCCTGTAGTTCCCTGGGTCCTCCCTGTGCCCCTTCTTGTAGATGGGCACAACATCAGCCAGCCTCCAGTCCAGTGGAACTTCCCCAGTCTTCCAGGACTGTTGGAAGATGGTGGAAAGGGGTTTGGCCAGTACATCTGCCAGCTCCCTCAATACTCTTGGATGGATCCCATGTGGCCCCATGGGCTTGTGGTGTCTAGCTGGGCAAGCAAGTCTCTAGCTGCCTCCTCTTGGATCATGGGAGCTTTGTCTGCTCCTCTAACTCCTGGGTGTTAAACCGAAAAGAACGCTTTCATAAGTGCTACTTGCTTTATAACATTAATTTACTACTAGCCAGGTCTTTCAGTTTCATATTTTAAAGTAGAAATCTGGGTATTAGTTGGTAAGCTTTTTAAATTATTCCTTCTTTTTCTTCTTCACTTCCATGATGCCACAATTTCCTCTGCCACTTAAACCAGTGACAGCTTAACTTTGCAATCATGCGTTTCTCAAAAAATATTCAAAGCCTCACCAACCTGCCTGACATACAGATTATTTCCTTCTTTCCTGTCCAAATTAAATAAATCACAGTGATTTAACTAAAAAGAAGACATGGTTTGAACTTTTGTTTTCATTATCTCCCCATTCTTTCTCTTAGTTTGTCCCATTTGAGACATACGCCTTTCCCAACCACACCTCTCTCAGTAAGATGCCTCCTATGGGATAAGGATTTCTGGAGCAACATAAAGATTGCGAGACAAAGTTGAATAGACCTTTTATTATCTAGATCCTACTCTGGTTTCTTCTCCCCTCATCTGTATTTGAAATCCCACTTCACAAGGTCCCTTAGGAGGAAATTTTTAAAAGACTACTCACAGTATAAAGCATTTGTTTACCTTTTTTATTTGCTGCACAGGGGAAAGATCTGTTCCATCACCTTGCATATTAAGCAGCTATGTTTATCTGATTTACTGATGACAGGATGCCATAGGTCTATAAAATGGGCATGATGGAGGATAAAAGATCTTGTTAAAAGCATTTTAGATATGTATATATTTAAAATCTTGGAAGGTTTGTGAATGCATAGGGAGAAAATGACTATTTACCTCTGTTTATTTATTGTAAAAGACTATGATATAATAGCAACATAGACACACAGTGAGTGATTCTTCCTTAACATGAAATCAAATTAATAGCTAATCAGGTTTGTATCATAGGAAACAAAAGGCTATGGAAGCAACATAAATGCATAGAAGGACCACAGATGAGATGGCACTAAGCTCTTTTTCATTGGAGTACACAGAGAGAAACACAAACAGTGCTCTTAGAGTCATAGACAAAAGCATTTCCCAGAAATGGCTATTAGATCCTGACCTTCCAGCAGGACAAGCTGGCACATGATTCTATGCTCAAGGGACCATACAATAATTAGATGAAACAATACAGAAAGATCAGACTTCTAAAGAAGAGATGTTAGTACCTGGTAATCCACCTATGATCAGAAGCCCGGTTAGGCTCTATGCAGAATGTACTTGGTGGTGCATGGTGCATGCAGGCAGCCAGCCTAACCTGCTGGCTTCTGCAAGCTTGCAAGCAGAACATTGCATGAGAAGAAACCCAAATCCTTGGTTACTTGTCTGCACTGGTCTGCAAGAAGCAGGTGGATTTCTAAGCTGTATTAATGTCTAAGTTATTTTAAAATTTAATTTGTTTTGTCTATTAATTAGAAACAACACTAAAAATAAATGTTTTGTGAATGTATTCCGTTTTGAATTCACATTATAATGAAAAACAAGAAGTCTTTTGTTGTAAAACCTATAGAAAACAAATTCTGTACTGGTTTTCAATTTGGCAGACCAAGCTTCACATAGAAACACAGAGCTTACTCAAAAAATGCAGGATCAGAATAAACAACACAGAACAAAGAGACATAATTTCAAGCACTGAAGCCTAAGATAAACTCACAGGTAGTCCTATGGGTTTACAAGTTATATGTAGTTTAGTTTAAGCACATATTTAACTAACTCATTAATTTCTCATAAGTGTCTCATTTTGACATTTGATCAGCTTTTTAAAAAAAGGCAATATTGAAACTGTTGCTATTTTGAATTATTTATTTCTCAAAAGCTAGCATTCCTTTACATTAGGGAAAGTCATGGAACAGGTGATCTTGAGTGCTATCTTGAAGCACATGCAAGAGAACTGGGTGATCAGGCCCAGTCAACATGGGTTCACTAGAGGCAGGTCTTGCCAAACTAACCTGATTGCCTTCTATGACAAAGTGACTCAGCTGCTGGATGAGGGAAAGGCTGTGGATGTGGTCTTCCTGGACTTCAGTAAAACCTTTGACACAGTTTCTCACAGCATTCTGCTACAGAAACTGTCAGCCTCTGGCCTGGACAGGCGCACACTCTGCTGGGTGGAAAAGTGGTTGGATGGCTGGGCACAGAGAGTGGTGGTAAATGGAGTTTACTCCAGCTGGAGGCCAGTCACAAGTGATGTTCCGCAGGGCTCAGTGCTGGGTCCAGCCCTGTTCAATGTCTTCATCAATGACGTGGATGAAGGCATTGAGTGCACCCTTAGCAAGTTTGCTGATGACACTAAGCTAGGTGGAAGTATCAGTCTGCTGGAGGGTAGGGAGGTTCTGCAAAGGGATCTGAATAAGCTGGACTGCTGGGCAGAGTCCAATGGCATGAAGTTTAACAAGGCCAAATGCCGGGTCCTGCACTTGAGGCACAACAACCCTATGCAGTGCTACAGACTATGAGAGGTCTGTGTAGAAAGCTGCCTGGAGGAGAAGGACCTGGGAGTGTTGGTTGACAGCCGACTGAAGATGAGGCAGCAGTGTGCCCAGGTGGCCAAGAAGGCCAATGGCGTCTTGGCCTGTATCAGAAACGGTGTGACCAGCAGGTCCAGGGAGGTTATTCTCCCTCTGTACTCNGCTCCACCAGGGGAGATTTAGGCTTGACATTAGGAAAAAAATTTTCACAGAAAGAGTCACTGGGCATTGGAACACTCTGCCCAGGGAGATTGTTGATTCACCTTCCCTGGAGGTGTTTACGGCACAGGTAGACAAGGTGATGAGGGGCATGGTTTAGTATTTTATACAAATGGCTGGACTTGATGATCCGGTGGGTCTCTTCCAACCCTGTGATTCTATGATTAGAATGTTTACAGTATTTATTGTAGGTCAAAGTGTTTTTTCATATCTGGCTGGATTACATACATCTGATCAACCTTAATGATCCTTTACTACATGCAGACTTCATGAATCTAAGCATGAATTTTTGTGGAACAACAGACATTTAAATGTGTAAATGACAAATTGCTGTGTCTTCAGCTGATAAGCAGAAAAAAGTGATGCCAGAAAAATTTTGGGGTTTAATTCACCTTTCTTTTTGGGCACATAGCATTGCAAAATCTAATATTATAACAGAATTTGGCCACATTGATTGAAATGAGGTAACAGAAAAATAAGTTAGCATAAAATTATGCCTGTAGGGTTGCAGTACACTTAGGAATCACAAAAGCATATCTTGTTTTTTTGATGGCTTTTGCAATCTTCCACTGACTTTAACAGGAAACTAAGTCTGATCAATATCTTAAATGTACCTGTATGAAGACATCGGTTCCTCACTTGTATTTAAACTATGTACAGGCTCCATTGACATAATTTTCATTCTTTAAATTGTCTATCATGTTCCTGGCAGGGATTCTTTCCTGCTTATCTATAAGAATAAATAAAACAGATGTCTATGAAAGATATTAATAATAGGTAAGGTCTAGCCTTAAAATATCTGCAAAAATCTAACTGTAGTTATAGCTACTAGTCAATGATGAAGACAAAAGAAAAGCAGGAGCATACTTGCCTGCAGATGGTAGGCCATGATATCCACAAATGTACCACTTCAATACCCTCTTTGCACTGAGGTAATTAGCTTCTGGACAGAGAAAGAGGTTATGTGTTCTTAAAAAGTTCAGCCAGCTAGGATGTATGCATAGATGCACACTACAGGGAGCCAAAAGCTGCAAAGTAAAAACATACAATTCACAAGAATCAATTTAACACATTCAAGGACAGCCAGAAGTCACAGTTACTGAAACACATTGCTGCATTGCTGGTTCTCACTTTGTCCATTATGGGCATCTATACCTGCCCTTTGTGTATGTCCTTGTCTTCCCAGGCAAAGTTTATACACAATGGAGCCCTGCTTTTCTGGAGATGGCTGAACAACTACCTGCCAACGGGAAGCAGAGAATTAATTCATTATTTTGCTTTGCTTAGTTGCACAGTTTTTGCTTTACCTATTAACCAACCTTTATCCCACAAGTTTTGCTTCTTTTACTCTTCCAGTTCTACCCCCATCACACTGGGGGAAGGTAAGCAAGCAGCCGCATGGGGCTTAGTTGCCAGCTGATGTTAAACCAAAACAGGCTTGAAGAAAGGAAATTTAAATGGTACATCTCACAGTGAGGTGAACTCTGCAGGTAGGTAAGGTTCAGCCAGGCAGCCCTGGAAGTTACAGACAGAATCTGAAGCAGTGATTTGCAGTCAGCAGACAAACAGCTGCCCTTGGGGTCAGAACAAAGGGTCAGAGCACCAATGCCCTGGGACTGCACGTGGTGACAACTGAGAGAGAAATCAAGGGAAGGGGACATTTTGAAAGCAGCAGCTCTGCAATTTCCTCTACAAAAAAAATTCAGTTGCAAGATCTGAGTATACTGAGAACTATAATACAGGGAAGTAGAAGCTCTAGTGAGGAAGGTTTTTCTTTCCTTTTTTATTGTGTCCAGAGCCAGCTGAACTGCAAGCCTCATTCAGAGAAAAGCAAGAGAAAACAGCTTAATAATAATCTCTCTTCTTTTCTGTTATGAACTGTTTCAGGGCATCATTCGCTTTGGGATACATCAGCCTCTCATCATATCAAGCAATCCTAGCCTAATGCCATACTTAAGAAGTGTCACAACTGTTTTGCCCAGGACTGATGGTTCTTCCACAATCAGTGGATTATGGCAGGATATTTCTTTGACACTGCATACTTTACTAATTCCTGATACCACCTGAGAAACTTTAGAAGGTTCTAGAGAGACAGTTACAGGAAGTATTAATATTATATTGAGTATTCACTCCTAAAGGTTTAATCTATTTTGCACAGTTTTTGGTTTTACCTTGGCTGTGAAGTGTTATCACCTCACCTTGATAATGTCTGGGTTTAGTTTTCACATTTTCCATTCTAGACCTATTTATGATGCTTGGCTGGGCTGAAAAGGGAGGGAGAAGAATGACCATTTTGGCCAGAATGCCTATATAGATAAGATAGTTTAGAAATCCAGCAGGAAGGGAGATGATCCAAGTGAAAATTATGTTTCTGTGATACCCTCATCTAGTCAGACTTCTTTGTGTTTCTAACATGCAGAAACTCTACCAAGTGATAAATCCTAATGGTCCAAACAAACCCTGAGCATCCTGACCACATCTTCTCTCTACTCCTGTGCAGTGCTGGCAATTGTGTGGGAAATACAGCCATAAAGCCCATTTATCCACCCATCAAGGACTCTTTCACCTTTTGGAAATAATCAGGGAAACAGTCTGGGTCATTTGTTATTCCTCTTTTTATCAGCAGAAAGAAACATCATGAGTCAGAGTCACAGCCTTCATCTATTGATAAATTGGAGACCAAAATTATCTGCCAGCTGATTTCTGAATCTACCACTATAAAATTGTTTCATGTAATGCACCGGATATTATCCATTAATCATAATGACTTTGCTTATCAGACTCCGTGTCATTTTTGCTCACCTTCAAGATGAGAGAAGAGCTCTAGGTCTTTGGTGAGATTTTTAATTCTCCCATTACATCTCAGGCCACAGGTGAGAGTTGACACACTCAGTAACAAGAGTATGAACAATACTCCTGTGAACCATCATGCCATATTTCTTTTTTATTTTAACCTTTACACATTCTTACCTCTATTCATGCAAACAAGCTTTATAGGAAGAAAATACTAAAAAAACCAATAAATATGATATTAGCATAAAGTCTATTTATGTAACAGCATCTTCTCAAGAAATGGAGACCCACCTCATGACAGAAAGAGGAAGAGTGAACTTTATTACTCTGATACAGTCCTAATCCATGCTAATATTCACTCTATCCACCAGAATATTCCATTTCCCAAAAAGTAAGTGTACAAGAGATGATGCAAAGAGATTGTAATTTGCAAGCAGATATAAAAGTGAACCATCGAAAGTTTAAACATAATAGCAGTTTCTCACCAAGATAAAGAGAGATGTGTACCCTGGTGCCAAAAGCAACATCACTGCAGCATTCCAAAAGAGCATGAAGTGCAAGTGTACACAAATTATCAAGACGGAAACTGAAGACAAGCTCCAACTAACCCCTTTTCTGTCCCCACTTGCAAAGAAAGTTGGTATTTTGGAAGCCCAGGAACTACATGAATGGTTCCACATAATGATTTCAAGTAAAAGACAGGTAAAAAAATTCCTCAAAAATTGAAATAACAAAAAATTATTAAGGATTCTCATGATAGCCATTTCTTTCCATAAAGTACTTTGAACCCTTGTCTTCCGAGCCTATCCACAGCCATTTGCTGTCCTGTTGTTTCTCTCCTACTGTCTTTATTACTAGTGTTTCCGACCTGCTCATGTTGATGAAAAAGCCCTGTACTTGCAATAGGTTCTGGATGTTTTTCTTACTTTCTAGTCAGCAGGAAATGTAGCTTGATTAGTTTAGAGAATTCTTTTAATGAGAGAAGCAAATGGGAAAATTACATTATCTTCATTTACATTTAGGTCTGTAAGTATTTAGTCCAACAATTGCTCTTAATATTTGTTCTGGAGTCTATGTGAACTTCCGCTGAAATTTCTGTCTTCTACACAGGATTATTGCAGTAAGACTTGATGTCTACAAAAAGTCCTCGCCACAGCTGGAGCACAGCCTTCTGAGGTAGTTCACATTAGTTGCAGGCTAACCTCAAATCCTGTGTTCAGTTCTGGGTCCCTCACCACAAGAAACATGCTGAGGCCTGGAGCGAATCCAGAGAAAAGCANCAGAAAGGGTCATTGGGCATTGGAACAGTCTGCCCAGGGAAATGGCTGACTTGCCTTCCCTGGAGGTGTTTTAGGTGCAGGTGGATGAGGTACTGAGGGTCATGGTTTAGAGACTGGTAGGAGTGGTCGGACTCAATGGTCCGGTGGGTCTCTTCCAACCTGATGATTCTATGATTCTATCTCACAGCAAATAACTTGTGATACCTCTGTGTGGTCAGGGAGGTGCCAGTGCAAAACTTTCCTGTGGGATCTGATTATAGCTACCAACCAGCTGCTATATATTGTTCCAAATAGAGCTTTGTCAAGGTATGCTGTTCCAACACTGTATGAAGTAGTTTTAAATGTATCTCTGTGCCTGTGCATTATGACCATTAGCTTGTAACTTTCAATCAGTACTGCCCCAAACCCAAAATACAGAGATACTCTGCTATTTGATTATCATGCTTTGTTGGTGCTCTCTTTATTAAGTTTTTCCCTCTGGTCTAAAGCATGAGTATGAACTACATAATACTCATCTAGAAAATAATGCTTTTACTTTCCTACTAATTAATAACTAATCCAAACTTCCTCTTCAGTGTTTAGCCAAATTGTACATTAAGCTAAGTCAACAGTGAGAAATGGTACAAATATTCTGGTTTACCTTTATGTCTACATTCTTTCTGGGACAATAGCACATTCAGTGGAATAGAGATTACAGTTTTCAGTGACACAGATTTTTGTTTATAAAGTAGCAATGATGTTCAGGAGGATATCAGAAAGATTTTATTTCTGGTTTGTCTGACATAATATGTGTCTGAATTCTAAAGCTCTTAATTTTTATATTTTTATATTAAAAATATATATATTTACATAAAAATAATAATTAAAAAAATCCAGAATCAGTTCACTCCCACTCATCACATCTGGGAATCCGTACAGAGTTTCTAGTCTTATTCCTCTGCTCCTTCATTGCACACAGAATATTCTCAATTAAATTTTTCTCATTTGACAGCTGATGAAGCTCAGGCTGTGCTCAGCAGATAATTCCTTGGCTTTCAGACTCCAACAGATCTTTAGGCAATCAACACTGCAAAGGACTCTACCACCCTAATTTAAGGCATCTGGCCTCTAATGCAGCTTCCCAAATGCAAAAGTCACGTTCTTTAGTTCTCTGGGAGACACAGGCCGTGTTAAAAAGCATCCCAAACATCCTGCAGGTTGAGCAGAGAAGCATGTAGACTTCCATCAAGAAATAGCACTAAGATTATCTGAATTCCTGCTCCTTCACTCAACCCTCTGACAGTTTCTTATTCTTGTTTCATAGTACTACCAGAGGCTCCAGACCTGCGTAACTTTTTTTTTTACAGTATGCTTGCATTTCAGATGACCAATTCTGAATTCAGATATTCAGTGGGCACTGCACCACATGGCTTGTGCCTGCTTGCCAGTGAACCCATTCTGTTTACTAGAATTAAGGGAGCAATGAATTCTTAGCTTTTAGGCAGATTTCAGATTCTTAGATTTTAGGCAGATAGAGGGAGCCTTAGACTATGTAATGAAGGCAGACTCAGATTTCTAGACAACACCTGAGAAGACAGAACTGAAAATGGTTCTATTTGTCTTAGAGGCATCTTTCTCTTTCTTCTTCCTGAAGAGGGAACTGCAGAATAGTAATGTGGTCTACAGACCTAAGTTTTTAAAGTTTAAGGTTAGGACGGTTGAAATCTCCACTGTTACTCAGAGAATCATAGAAACATAGAATCATAGAACAGTGTGTGTTTGAAGGGACCTTAAAGATAATCTAGTTCCAACTCCCCTGCTCTGGGCAGGTATACCTCTCACTAGACCAGGTTGCCCAAGGCTGGACTCAGCCTGGGCTTGAACACCTCCAGGGGTGGGACAGCCACAGCTTCCCTGGAGCAAACTGTGCCAGTGTCTCACCACTCTCACAGCGAAGAAATTCTTCCTTATATCAAGACTATATCTGCCCTTCTCCAGTTTATACCCATTACCCCTCATCCTATCACCACAAGCCTTAATGAGTAATCCCTTTCCAGCTTTCTTGTAGGCCCCTTTCAGGCACTATAAGATGTCTCGGAGCCTTCTCTTCCCCAGACTGAACAACCCAAACTCTCTCAGCCTGTCCTCATAGGGAAGGTGCTCCAGCCCTCAGATCATCTTTGTAGCCCTCTTCTGGACCCATTCCAACAGCTCCATATCCTTCTTACATTAAGGAATCCAGAACTGGACACAGTACTCCAGATGAGNTGGTGTTCACACAGTCCCACTTCTCCAGCCTGTCCAGGTCCATCTGGATGACATCCTATCCTTCTGATGTGGCAACTACACCATTCAGCTTGGTGTCATCTGCAAACTTGCTGAGGGTGCACTCAATCTTGCTGTCTATATCATTGACAAAGATATTAAACAGCACCAGTCCCAGTACGGACCCTACTCATTAGCTTTATACACTGTGTAACTGCCCTCTTGGTTTACTTTTCCTTGTTAAAAGAATCTTATAAATATTTGAGCAGATACCCAAAAAGTCAACAGACTGATACGCTTCTTTTAATGAAAAGTGTTATTTGAAACCTTTAAGAGGGATAATTATGAAGATATTAAAAGACGAAGATTTGTTATAAGATTTGCCATGATCTCAGTCTTTTTCATAGAAATTGAATGTCAGTTATTACCTATAGTCTTTCAATCTCTATAATGCCTCCCAATGTATTCAGCAAGTGATTCAAAATTGCTTCTTCAGACATTTCTTTCTTCCCTAGCCCCTCCAGCCGAGTTTCTAGTTATAACCCCAGTCATCAAATTGCTGGTCACTTTACTGCATGCTGTTCTGTTTGCAGAAATAAATGAAGTAATAAATCCCCTTAGAGTACAAAGCAATACATTTTCATATGCTGGGAAGCTTCAGAGAGCATGCATAAAACTTAGAGGAGCTATTCTTTCAGACAGTCTACAGATTTGAGAACAAGTAGCAAGAATCACTTGAAAAATAACATATAAAGACAATTGGAAGTCATAGACAGGAAAACTTCGATCTGACAGAAGGATCAGGAAAATAATAGGTAGTGTCAGCTTTTGGTAGAAGGATCTTATGAGATCACTGGCAAAAAGAGGAAAGAACAAAAAAATTTAAAAGCTTTCAACCAAATTCTGATTTTGATATAGGAAGACAAACCCAAACTTCTGGCATATTCTTAACCTCGCCTAAGAACAGTTCAAATGCCATTACCAGCACTTGATTCCTGATATTTGCAAGTAATATAAAAATACCCAGCTTGTATGTTTATGAGTATTGTTCCAAATACAATTGCTTAATCTCTACTCTAAGTTAGTGAACCTGTAGCAAAAGTATTTAACACCCAGAACAAAGAGGTCTCAAACATCCCAGTTACATTGACACAGACTTTGGTATCCAGTCTTAAGCTCCAGTAACACACCTGAGCTTTCCTACTTGAGATTTATGCAAAAGAATTATAACTGCCATAAGAACAAAATAATATTTGGAACTGTGTTTCAGTTACCTAAAGCTATATCTATTTTCAGGGTATAAGTCAAACCTTTTAATTCCTTACTTTCATTTTAATTTAAAGATCTCAGATTATTCAGTTTGTAATAAGTAAGAATTTACATATGAGTGATCTTTGCCTAAAACAGAAGTTGCTTTTTTTCCCCTTGTACTGTTGCTGGAGGGTCACTCTGGTTCTCATTTATCTAAATTTTGGTGGTACTGGAGTCCTCTTTTAAAAGTAGTAGATCTCAGAACCCAGATTACCGCACTTAAGCCAAGCCATGCTTTCTCTGCATAGATAGTTGTCTCCACCTCACACACAACCTAGTCTAAGAAACCATATTTGCAATCATCATTAATTAGTCAGAAAAGCCAAAAGAGTTCAAACACTTGATGGGAAGATAAGAAAAAACAGAGCTTTTCTCTGGCTGTGTGCTGGAATGACACTTTACACATAGTATACATTTTTATACATACTCACCAATTACCTATTTCCACTAGTTTCTTTTATATTTACATATTGAAAGTACAATGAACAATGCCTTAAATGACTATTACATTTTTGCTACAAAGCTTTTGCTTACTCTAAGAAACTCTTAAATATTTCCTTTATTTATATATTGTCATAGTAATAAACAAAGATAATATAGGGAAACTAATGGATTGTATTTTCCATCATAACTGATTTTCTGTTATCTAGGAAGTATTATAAGTAAAACAAAGGAAACAACTTTTTTTCAATAAAGATATTTTGAGATAAATTAACTCTAATAAAGTCAGTATATTCAAATCAAGCAGTAATTTAGCCTTTTTATGAGAAATCCAGGCATTTATAGAAGTTGTTCAAAGTTATATAGCAAGGTCATGTAACAGAGAATTATATTAATAGAAAATATGTTCAAAATTTGATAATTCAACTCTGTGAAATAATAATATTATTTAAAATATTGGAAAGAACCTCCCAATTGGCCAAAGAGGATCTGAGTTTGTGATACTTCGTATTCATTGGTGTTGTCTCAAGATTCAGCTTTGAAGTCTGAAACATTGTGTAATGTTTTGTTTTCTAATCTCATAGGAAATCCTGCTTTAAAAAATTGTGTGTGGGGGGGGGGTTTAAGCACCAGAATTCCTTTTTCCTGATACTCCAGATAAACTTCAAATCATACAGGTAGTAAAAGTAGAATTTACATAAATTGACAGAGAAAACCACTTTTTTTTTTTAAACTAAACCCCCGGAATTTATACAAAAGCTACCTATCTATAACTGTGAAAACTTTTTCCCACGCTTGGGATTACGTAGTTGAAAGTAAACCATAATGTGCAGCCTCATGTGACCAGCTAGGCAGAGCTTTCAAGTGATTCTACCTGCATATTTTTTATGGGAAGCCCATAGAATCTTTCAGTCTCTGTAAATAATGTTCCCTTTATCACACTTCAAAACAATGAACTTTTGCCATGAAGAACAGACCTCTGCTACACAAGATGCATTAAAGAGAAAGAATTTGCAAGGAAGTACCTCCTATTTTTTCTCATTCTTGCTCTCCTTTCCAGCAATTTTCTACACCTTCCTTAGCTGCAAGGGTTTGCACTATTCCTTCTGCACCTTTAAGAAAAGAGAGTCAAACAAAAAACCAACCCACCCCTGTTTCCATCACACCTGAGCTGTATCAAATCCCTTCTCTGCTTATGATACTTCCAAACCTTACATTCCTTTAGGTGCAATGTTTTCCTCCTGTTCATGTCATCATGCTTTCCAGCGAAGTGTGCTCAGCTATTTCCAGGTAAAGAAAACTCTGAAAGGATGCACAGGAAAATGGGAAAAAGATTTAGAGTAACAATTGTTGAAGAAAGAACCATATACAGAAAACATACTGGGCAAAAATGAATCATATGAAGAAAAAGAGATAAAGAAAGTTCAAGGCTGAACTTTCTGATGGGTGCTTAGAATCTGATTTTTACGATCTTGTAGAAACTTTTGCAAATAGCACCTGAGCCTTTGGGGTCTTTCAAGTGGTCACTCTGACATTACCAAGAAAAGCAAAAATCATAGAATCATAGAATCATCAGGTTGGAAGAGACCCTCCGGATTATCAAGTCCAACCATTCCTATCAAACACTAAACCATGTCCCTCAGGACCTCATCTACCCGTAACTTAAACACCTCCAGGGAAGGTGAATCAACCACCTCCCTGGGCAGCCTATTCCAGTGCCTAACAACCCTTTCTGTGAAGAATTTTTTCCTTATGTCAAGCCTGAACCTCCCCTGGCGGAGCTTGAGGCCATTCCCTCTTTTCCTGTCCCCTGTCACCTGGGAGAAGAGGCCAGCTCCCTCCTCTCTACAACCTCCTTTCAAGTAGGAGATGTCATTGGACAATATTGCAATTGGGATACAAACCTTGATGCAAAGGTTATTTTCATTTCATAATGTACTTTCTGTATTCCTAGTAACTATATGTGAACAACAGTGGCATTTAAATGTCAGAGGTGAAATCCAGACTTCACTGAAGTCATCTCAGGTTTCTAATCCACTTCAGAGGGACCAGAACTGGACCATAGAGTTTTGCAAGGATGTTTATAATCTGTAAATATGTATTGATAGCCCTCTTACTGTTCCTTTACTAGTGTTGCAAAAATGTTTCTCAAAAATTAAACATGAGCGGAAAGAAATATTCCTTCTCAAAAGTTTCCACAATGCATTGGAATTAAAAGATGAAGCACTCTGATTTCTGTCATTAAAAAAGGAAGTTTTCTTAGGGTTTCCCTGCCAATAATTTAAAGAACTGCTCCCACCCCAAAGCCCCAGATATTCCTGAAACAAAGAGAGAGGGGGAGATATTTGCCTTTCAGAGAAATTACTTTTATTTCCCTGGAAACAACTGCAATAGCATATCATATACAAAAGAAATCAGCTTCCACTGTTTCAACAACTGCCATAAAACTAGTTTGCATTCATATATAATCTTTCACTAAATGATCAAGGTATTATTTGGTCTAGAAACTGTGAGATGGCTTCTGTCTATTGTACCTTTGTAAAGCACTCACTACAGTGGGGTCCAATACAGTTGCAGTATTTAGGATCTAATGTAACATAAATATTTCCTTTTAAAATGAAATCAAATAACACAAAATTCTTAGTAAACATGCAGAGCAGTTTATCTTTTATTTTTATTTTTTTATATTCAAGGAAATGGGACATAAGGAGCACTTAATCACTTGGGAAAGGTCATATAGTTTCATTTATATTTATTATCTAAAGCATTCAAGGAATTTGTTTTATTAGTAGTAAATTTTTGCAGAGCTTTCACTCTTCTGTCCTAGTCAGGGAGGAAAAGCTTGTATTAAACTAAAACAAGCTCAGTTATGCTTGAAAATTATCAAAGACTTCAATATCTCAGAATGAATAAGAACAGATTTAAATTGACAATGCTTTTGAGACAATACCAGATTCATGTAATATGCTTAACTAGAATAAATTTGCTGTATTTGTTTTTTTAACAACGCAATTCTATAGGGTTTTTTTAGCATAAGTTCTACATTGAAATGATGCTCTGGTCATAAATCTAAGGAAAAAAAGACATTCCTGAAAGCTGAATGTATTTCCTAGTTTCACACTTCTGGCTCTACTGCTATTGTTAACACCTGGGAGTATGTTGGGAAGGTTTTACACTAAAATGCGTATAAGGTCCCTACTCTGAAGTGCTGCAGAATTGGTAACGAAGAAATCATGCATGTGAATTTAACAGTAGAAGCAGTGGAAATGGCATCTTTGAAAAAAAAATGCTTCTTCCTCAGTCAAGTATCATTATAAACTTGCTCTTAAGGTTAATTTTGAGGACAGATTTTAGTAAAGTACATTTTTAGTGTAATTAGAAGCCAAGTTCTAACTAGAAGCAATCATTAAATTATCTGTAGTTAGAAAATTTGCTGCTTTTCTGTTTATTCCTAATGTTCTATTGTTTTGTATCTAGCAAAGTTAGCAGGTGTTAAATATCCATACTTTCTAAATGAGAAACTCTACGTAAATTCCTTTAGATTTAATCTCTGTTGCTAGCACAAGAGCTAAGATTTAGTTGTTGTTAGCACAATAAATGTATTAACATTTTCTGGAGTTGAAATTCTTACTGACTTCAGGACATTTAATCTTATAATTCATTTTGGAAAGAATTTTTTTGTTTCCTATTTTAAAGCAATAATAATTGGAAGCTCATAAACTCATCTTAAGCTATTTGAACTGGTAATGTCAAAGCATTGTAACCTCTGAAACCTAGTAACGCGCTGCAAGAGCTACTGAAATGTCCCTCTGGAGCTGATAAACCTTCCCAATTTCAGAGACAAATGCTCTATGTGTTGTAGTTTCTGGAATAGGAAGCTGTGAAAATAATTAATTGCCTAGAACACAAAACTAAGGTTCCTTTCAGTCATTCAGAAAAGCCAGTTAAGGTTGCTGAAAGGCAGAAGGAACTCCCCAGTCTCCCTTCTGGAAGGATTGCTTTAAAAACAGTTTATTCCTTGGCTATGAGGCTGGGAACATTTTTTTTTTTCTCAAACTGATTTTAAAAATCAGTTTCTTTGCTGAAACATGTTGCTAGTTCTGCTTATTTTGTTTAAATTGCAGTTATTACAGAATGAGAAATTAACCCCTGACTTAAACTGCAAACTCAATAAACTACTGTTGTGTAGTGTGATTCGTGGTACAAAACCCAATGCCTACAGCTGCATCAAGGGTCATGCTTGAGAACTTCTCTGCTGTGAATCAGGAAATGTAGCAAGAGCATAAAGTCTTTGCAGTGCTACCTCCAGAGGAGATGGCCACGTTTTCTGGCAGATGTGGACCTCGGAGAGAGCAACACAAGTTGAATGATGGAGGAGTCTGGAGACATTACCCAAAAAACTAAGCATGTGAGCCAAAAGATACATTGTTTTCTGTAATGAGACCTCTTATAAGTGCAGCTATTTAGTATAAACAACAAAATTCTTCACCTAGCACAAAATATAGGAATGTGTTCTATTCCTCTGACATTATAGCCTTAGTATAATAATTAAAATGCATGAAAAAAATGCCATATAAAAGCAGGTGTGACATACAGGATATTTTTTGGGGGTTTTTTTGTCTTAGTAGATATTATGTGTTAGTTTAACTTACAAACCCCTCCATCTAACATAGAGGTTTACAATTCTAAGATCAAAGAGCCACTTCTGCTCATTTTTGTCAGGCACAGAATTTACAGCCCTGGAAACTCTCCAGTAACCACAGCTCTGCACATTCAGCTACCTTGAGGGTGCATCATATTTTGCAGTTAACATCTAACAAAAGCATTTGGCATTTCTAAATCACTTTCCTCTACAACTGCTGTTACTCATATTAATGCTCCTCAATGCCCATTTTAAGCAAGCAAGATTAAAACATCTAGGGAAATCCATTTTTAGTTAAAATTTATCAGGTACAAAGATTTTCTATTCAACACTTAGAATTTTCCAAGGCAGATCTACTTTGCCTACAAAAAATGTTTCCCTCTCAGATCTGTTTTTGCCTTTATAGTAAGAAAATTACAGGGTATTTAGAGCCTTTTAAGAATCTCAATGAATAAAAGGATAAAGGGAGAAAACCCAAACACGTAAGTGTAGAACCTGCATTCTGCAGTGCCAGAATCTAATATGGAAAAAAAGAATTTCTCTATTTTGAAATATATGCCAAGTATTATTTCCTTGTGTCACCTTCAAGTTTTCCTTTTTGAAATTATTTTGGAGAATGTTTTCTCAAAATGGTGTTATAAGGTGAAGTTGGAGCAAACTGGTCACTACTTACTGTACAGCTAGAAGTTTGCTTTGAGCCTGAGTAGCTGTAAAATTTAAATAAGCAACATTATTGTGCTGTGTTGGGTTTAGTTTATATTTTTCTTTCCTTTTTTCCATCCAATCTTTTGGACACTAGTACTTTGTAAAAGAAGAGGTTATAAAATCTGTATTGCAAGATGATGTATGATGCCTGTTAACCAGAAAATGAGGGGGGAAGTGTGTACAAATGAGTATTTTCATGTCTCTGTTGTCATCATTAGGAAATTAATGTTTATGGTTGAGTATTCCCTGTCATCAGCAAAGGCACTGCAACAGAACAGAGCGATGCCCCAGACATCTTTCTGTCTTTTTTTCATCCTTTCTGTCTGCATTTTTAATTCCTGTCTTAAACAGCATGTAAAGCAAATCATGAAGTTTAACTAATATTCTTTAGGGAAATGAGGATAAGAAAATACGGTGAGTGCAACATTTAGGTTAAGAAACTAAATCTCAGAAGGCAAGAATTATATCCAATTATGAACTTCTCTGCATTAAATATGGTCTTAATGATTTTGTAGCAAATAACATTTTTCCACAAGAAAATTAGTTCCTTGTTTCTTAGGGCAAAATAGGAAGGACAGCTAAGTAAGGCTGTGAATGTGTTCTATTACTTCTTCCAATTACCTGTAGGAAAGACACTATGAAGACAATTTTTTACAATTGTTTGAAAAGAAAGGCAACTGGCATTTCCCTTCTTATAACTGACCCATCATGGACTCAGTATCTCAGTCCTTTGCCTAGGGCAGTTGGTGGGTAATAAATCATCTCAAACTGAACGATACTGAAGTGCATCAGTAAGCAGTTTACAAATAAGGAGAGTTTATACCAGAGCTACCTTTAATGTTGCATGGAATACCACCTTTTTTGGCCTGAAGCAAATCCTTGCTGAGAACCAGCAACTTTGTCTTAGAGGGGAAGATTAGGCCATCTTTATTAGTTGTGAGCCCCTCACCACAACAAGGATGTTGAGGGTCTGGAGCGTGTCCAGAGAAGAGCAATGAAGCTGGTGAAGGGGATAGAGAAGAAGTCTTACGAGGAGCAGCTGAGGGACTTGGGTTTGTTTAGCCTGGAGAAGAGGAGGCTGAGGGGAGAGCTTATAGCTCTCTACAACTACCTGAATGGAGGTTGTAGAGAGGAGGGAGCTGGCCTCTTCTCCCAAGTGACAGGGGACAGGACAAGAGGGAATGACCTCAAGCTCTGCCAAGGGAGATTCAGGCTTGACACCAGGAAAAATTTTTTCACAGAAAGTGCCATTGGGCATTGGAATGGGCTACCCAGGGAGGTGGTTGAGTCACCTTCCCTGGAGGTGTTTAAGGCACAGGTGGACAAGGTGCTGAGGGACATTGTTTAGAGATTGATGGGAATGGTTGTACTCGATGATCAATCCCCTCCTCTCCCCAGTATAAACTTTGGGATAATAACTAAAGACTTATTTCTATACCACATGCATCATTTGTGTTCATTTTCATTCACTGTCAGGATTATTTCCAGTTTTACTGCATCTATATATGTATCCAGATAATTAGAAGCATCAGTGACAGTGTATGGTATACCCTGTAAGACAACTCTCAATACTTTACTACAAAAACCTGCTAGTCAGTCAGAACTTGGCAGTAGTAGGAATTTAATTTAGCCTTTTTTAAAAAAAAAA
>WAAB01019719.1:0-17981 GCA_013389865.1 Piaya cayana
ATAGTAAAAGTAATTAAATTTCTGCTTGTATATAAGACTAAAAAGAGCTACAGAAATGCACTTTCCTATACATTCAAAAATAGAAAAATACAGTTTTCAATAAGAAGGAGAAGCTGGAGACTAAACTGGGCTGACAGAAGAAACTATTTTTAGAAGTATCTGATATGAAGGGTTTTCCACCATGAAATGAGTTGATAAATAAATACCCATCAAAATAACAACAATTTTTCTTAAGTTACTTATCTCTAGGGTTTAAAAAAAAAGGAAGAAAGAAAGAATGAAGATAAAGTAGTTGTGTTCTACCAGGGATATGTGTTCAGCTGTGAAGGATGATCAGGAACACTGTCTCCCAAAAGCTAAATTTCTAACGCTTGTCATGAAAAGTGGAGGATTCTGTTTCATTCAGAAATTTTCCTAAATTTAGTCTGGCCTGAAACCAAGATACAATTTCTCCACCAACTCCATGAGTTTTCCTGCTAGTTAAAATCACAGCATGCACAGTGAACATTGAGAAGTCTAAGACACAGTTCCTTGCAACCCTTCAGACCCCAGGACAATGCAAACACCCAAACCAGCCCTTAAAATTCCTCTGCAAGTCCTCAGGGTCTGGTGGATTTTAAGCAGATGGAAGAGCATGTGAAAACTTAGGGATGTTTATACCTTCTATGTAAGATTTGCACTGATTACAAGTTATTTAAAAGACCCATTCTATTTTTTTATTTGATACCATAATTATTTACATTTGGTGAAGTGGAATCTTTGTATTATTACAGCTTTTATTTAGCCATAGAGATGCATGTTACATTTCTTTGAAAGCCCAGTTCATCTTACCTGATCTTATAGGTATGAGTTTCTGCTCTTTCGTCAGTGCTGAAAGCCATTACTTCACACACTGTTTGGAACTGAGAAAGTACAGTTTTTTTACATTTCCAGGGAGGACCACCGAGTAGAATGGGAGCTCCATCCTTCTGTGCTCACTTTCCAGAAATCAAAATGAAGCAGTTGCATTATGCAACTATTGTGAGATGAGAAAGGCATCCAAAACCTGTATTTGAGAGGAAGAATTGTTGCTGTCTCAGCAGATTAAAGGTAGAGAGTATGTTCTTGGCTTCTAATGGAGAACCAGAAAGAAATTTGTCATCCCAAGGTTGAAAGCATGAGATGCAATAGGCAGGAAGATACCTTCTTTACAGAGTCTGTGTTTTTAGGAGAACTAGCCTAAAAATAAATTAGCCTGTTAGCACCTGAGATAGAACAGGGGGAAGGATAGGAACCATGTGGAGTGGAATTCTGGTGCTGGCTATTGCCAGCTATTGTATCTTTCTCTATGGGCTGGGGCCGCCCAAGGCCACTTGCTCAAGCAATATCTTCTCCTCCTGAGAGCCTTGGGGAGGGTCACTGGAACAATCCTGTGAAAAGGCTTGCTGAGAAAAAGCTGCCATTCACCTCTTGCTTGAATGTCAGCAGTTATTTTCTCCTCATCCTACTGAAGACTGAAAGACCATAATTCACCCAGGAAGGCTCAGAAAATTTTGAATGTTTGGGTAAAACTCACAGGAGGAGGATGACAGGCGTGCACTGCACACGGACAGCAGACAGAAGTAATGACCCAACACAACAGAATGATGGGGTAAGGATTAGTAGCTCAAATGCAAGGTACAACATGCTGGAGAAATTGAGTACATGGCTGCTTGGTTCCTGCAATGGTTAGACTGTGGGGCGCTAGGGGAGACAGAATTTGAGAGAGAGAGAGAGAAACACCGTATTCAAACAGTTGGAATTGGCAGTTATTTTGTACAAATCACTTTTGAGAATATTTTAATTCTCTAGTTTTAAAAGAATGTATTTCCCTTCCTTCTTTCTTCTGTACATGACATCAAGTAGCCTTGCCAGCTCCCATGTGATCAAGCGTAGGGGGCTATTGCTCATTCCTAGCCATATGTTTCTGTCAGATGTTTATTTGCACGAGTGACAAATCGTTCTGAGTTTTTGAAAAGCTACGTGAGGCATTGCCATTCTCCACTCCTACCTTATTTCTGCAGTCACAGCCTGTGCTGCAGTCAAGAAGTAGGCAGCTCCCAGGCAGGTGGGGGAAGGAACAAGCCCTACAGACCAGGCAGATGTAGACTGTGGGTCAGCACCCTTAAACCACAAAGGCAAATGCTCTGGAAGTGACCTGTTGGTGGTTACAGAGGTGCCAGACACTCTAGAGAGGAAGGTGCCCCTTTCTGAAAAGGAAAGGCTAGTGAGGAAAAGGAGAGGAGTGAAACTGAAGGCCGGGCATCTCTGCTACTTCACTTCTCTATTGGACTATGGAAGGATTTTTAAACCTCAGCAATTAAGACCATTTATCCTCTTAGTGCCATTATCCCTAGCCACAGTGAAGTAAATGAAGCTTAAAGGCAATGCTTCTTTTTTCCCTATCTTTCTTTTTAAAGGGTAATGCCCTACATAAATGGTTTTTTAGTGTCCATGTTCCTTACTGGCAAGTTTGGATGCCCACAAGATCCTGGAACCAAGAAATCCTGTGCCACAAGCAGAAGGGGAAAGGAAGAGATGCTGATGAAAGGGGCAGCTATAACATAAAATTTGGAAGATATCACGAAATCAGATGTTCACTTTGGGGTGTACCCCTGGTACAAGCTCTGATGGTCATAGTGGTTCTTTTTTAAGGCATGTTTAACTCCTGAAATTAATCTTGGTAGCTCTTAATTAGTCAGAGACTGGTCCTACCCACTAGCATCATCATAAGAAAGGCAGAGAAAATCTGCTTCTCAGTGCAGGCTTTCTATTCTTCCCAAGGAAAACCACAGGTTTTTGCTTTACTTTGTTGTGAAGAGCAGATGGAGACTCAGGTATCTTAAGGAAGTTGAGTGGTAGTGACTCTGACAATCCAGACAACCTGGTATCTATACATTAGAGTACTGCTAGTTATTCTTCAAACCCAGTAAAATAATTATTTTCTAGCAGTTTGTGACTTGCTTGATGTTACTTCCCAGCTTTCAGGAGATTCAGTTTTCCACAAAGATGTCATTTGTGCTAAGAGCTTGGTCTTCTTAAACAGTCCTTCATTTCCTTTGCTTTTCATGTCCTAGTGTTCTCTCCATTATTTTCAGCTGCTTTTCAGCTGCTGTACTTCTCTAATCTTGGAAAAATTGCCCTTCCTCCCACTCTACCTTTCTGACTTTCACTAAATTAGCTGGCGCCTCCATGACAACAAAATTGATCCTATCTCCTCAAGCTGTCTCCATGAGTTTCAGGCAAGCTGTCTTTTCATGGGACCTTGTCTTCTCCGACAGCTGGCTTCCAGGTTTTCCTCCAGTACATTTCAACAGCAATCGTTAAGTTAAAGGAGACATTTCTGGTGCTGTTTTACCTGATCATTCTGTCACTTCCATGAACATTTCCTTCCGTGGCTGTCAGGGATTACTCTGTTTTTATCCTGTCTGCTTGAGACTGCTCCTACTTGACAGATCTTAATTTTTCTAATTTTCTGTTTGTTTGGGGTTTTTTTCTTAACCAGTATCTGCGTTCCCCTTATCTTTTACTTGTTACATTTTCTCACCAGAGCCCTCTCTCTCCCTGACTTCACCTAGCACCTCCAGGCTGCTAACTGCCAAATTCATCTCTCTTGAGCTCATCTCCGTGGCCCCAGACAGCTTTGTACTTCTAGGCATTGCTTAGCATCATCTCATCTCTTTCTCCCACAGAACTGGATTAAAATTTTCTTACTTTTTACACCCAGGTGGGATAGCTAAAATGCAAGTGATAATTCAGGTTTTAGCCTCAGTTAAAGCAGCTCAGCCAAGTCAGGCAACCCCTTTCATAACCAAATGTTGTAGACATTTTGCTTATTTTTCTAATTAACCCAGTTGAGAAAGATTGCTTCTCATATTTTGCAACATAATGTAAGGCCATTAACTGTTCAATAAAGGAGGTGGGTGTCTGGGTGCAAGCCTGCAGGAAGGGTAGAAGAGCAGCCATTCCTAACATTCAGCTCTTCAGCCAAACCAACACTTTGAGAAGGCTTTAAAAAGTATTATCATCATCATCATTATCTGGATACTTTTACTTTGCAGGGTGCAGAAAAAATGAATGTGAGCAGCCCTCAGCTTCCCCCAGTATCAAACAATGGAAGGAATATAGTCTGAAACCATTCAGCTTGCGAGGTCTGTGAAACATCACTGACTGTTTTGTTAACTACCTTGTCCTAGCGGAGAACTTTTTGAACCATAGGGGTATGTTTGTCCTTTCAGAAAAAGGTGATCTCTAGCTGCGCTTCTGCAGACAGCAGGAATCCAATACTAATGTCAAGTCAGTAGCTCGGACTCAAATAAGGGACAGGCAGGTGGAGCACCAGAACAGTGCTTGCAATGTCCAAAGGTTGACCAAAGATTGATCAGATTTTCTGATTTCCCAAAGGAAATAGGCTCATAGGTAGTTGAGTCACCTTACCTGGAGGTTTAAAAGACAGGTGGATGAGGTGCTCAGGGACATGGTTTAGCAATTGACAGGAATGGTTGGACTCGATGGTCCAGTGGGTCCTTTCCAACCTAGTGATTCTATGACTTTATGATTCAAATCATGCAAATTAAGTTTGAAAAAGTCTTTTGATTTATATTTAGAAAAGGAGCCATAGACAGCAAGCCTGGTCTCCCCACCCCCTATGGAGAAATACATCCTCTAATCCCACAGAAGTTTTAAAAAAACACAAAACTCCAAAACCTCTACCAAAACCAAAAACACAGCAACAACCCCACCACCACTGCTGACACTTTAGTCGTGATTTTTATAGGTAGCAGATTGGGCTTTTATCTCTGCTTGGAGAACTCTGTGGTTCACAACAGCTGCATTAGAACTATACAGTTGTCAATTCCGTTTGCAGAGAGAGAGAGAGCTGTAACCTCATTTATTGTCAACTTCTAGAGAGAATATTTCTGTTCTAAACATCTTTTGATAACACTGAGAAGCTCCTGTCGAATAAGAGGTAAAAAAACTATGCAGACAGGCTAACTCAGGGAAACCAGAGACAGCTTTACCAAGTGGAGAGGCAACCATCAGCAGGTCCATGCTGGCACTCTAGCCTACTTCAGTACCTCTTGCCTCAGGCGCTAGTGTGACCTTTCTTCTGAATGAATTGCAACTCACTCAAAATTTGTTTGTAATCATCTTAGTAATATTCTGCCAGCTCCATACACATGGCAATTTTCATCCACAGACACACTGTAAATTCCTTGCCACTGGCTGTGCAACTCCTTGATGCTCTAAATAGCTCCCATGCATCATATCTGAGTGGCTCCCCTGCTCCCAGTTGACATTCCCAGCCCACAGAATTCTGAATAGTCCTGCACAGCTCCTCAGTTTGGGAAATTTAGAAATAACATGCAATTTTACTATTTATTTCTCTGCAAGTTTCAACTTACAGATTTTCTGGAGATAGTAAAAAGAGGAGAAATCTCGTGCGTGCACAATGCTCAAATTCAACAATACATGACTATGCTTTCTAACTGGCTCACAAGCACAGTTGTCACTGTGAGGCTAAGTCCTCGGGATAGTTGTCGCCTTGCATAAGAGAAGCCTAGATAATTTGGCCATAGACCAAGAAAGGTGGCTCTAATTTCAACTAAAAATACATTTGCATTCCTTCTGCTTTATTCTTAACTGCACAGCTTCCCTCTCCCAGAGGCACAACCCATGTGTGCTCCTTTCCCACCTGTCCAGACTTTCTTCACTCACCACTTTTCATAACAGGGGACAACTTTGTGTGCCTCTTTCTCAACTCCCACTTTCAAGCCCCAGCTTTCTCCCAGGAGAAAATGATGCCAGTTTTACCCCCCAAATACCCTCTAAAGCTTACTTGAGTTCTTCCTGTTTAGGCAAAGACAGGAAAGGTTTCTGAACTTGAAGGTTTAATTATATAAAGTGCATTAGTAGGTAAGAGGTTGTATAAAAGTCACAGAAAGACAGTTTTATTCCAATTGCACTAAACTTGACAATTGTTTTGCAATTCTTCTTACCCAAGACACACTCTGGATTTAATTACATTAAATATTGAAGTACATTATATTGAATCACATTAAATACAATAAAGTAATGACTAGATTTATCACCCTAAATACCAAGCCCCTGAGCATGGCTGCCTGGAACTGTAGATGACCTGAAAACATAGTTCAGTTGTGTGCTGACCTCTCATAGAATCATAGAATCATAGAATCACCAGGTTGGAAGAGACCCACCGGATCATCGAGTCCAACCATTCCTATCAAACACTAAACCATGTCNCTAAGGCTGTACAGCAACAAAATTGCACCATGTTCTTTGTAAACCTTGCTTATTCCCAAGTTAATCACACAGTATAACTTCAATCCAAATTTAATCTAGGCAGAATATTTGCAGTTTCACTGTCTTAAAAGCTCCATATTATACAGAATTTGCTATTTACTTAACAGTTGTTATAGCTAAAAGGCTGGATTTTTCTCTAGTCATCTCACTTACTCTAGAATTAATTGAGGCTCAAGATTGCAGCAGTTGATACAACGTCAGGGATTACTTTGGCAAGGTATGGCTGCTGTAGGCAGGAGAGAATGGGCTGAAGTATGTATGTAGGTTCGGAGCCTCTGGGTCGCTTTGGAAAACTCACCATATATTTGGGTCCAGTAGCCCTTATATTGCATTATATGGATGACTTCAACATTACCCTATGTAATGCACCTCATAGTCCGCTACGGAAGTGCCCAGTTTTCATCAGATCACATAGAAGCATAGAATCATAGGTTGGAAAAGACCCACCGGATCATCGAGTCCACCCGTTCCTATCAAACACTAAACCATGCCCCTCAGCGCCTTGTCCACCCGTGCCTTAAACACCTCCAGGGAAGGTGACTCAACCACCTCCCTGGGCAGCCTGTTCCAGTGCCCAGTGACCCTTTCTGTGAAAAATTGTTTCCTAACATCCAGCCTAAACCTCTTCTGGTGGGGCTTGAGGCCATTCCCTCTTGTCCTGTAACAAGGGTTCTTCTGTCCATAGTGCACATCAGAGATTACTCATCACAACATAAGTAATTTATTCTACAAAAATACTCTGAAGTCAACAAATGGCCATGTGAAAACAGCTTATCCTGTACTATCCACTTGCCTACAAGCAGAAGACCTACCATCCCCACAACAGCCACAACACTCCAGTGACTGCTACAAAGTTAAAAATCAATTGTGCAGTGCAAAACTATTGATGTGAATTAAAACAGAAATGGAATAGAATGTTGCTAACACTTTATTGAGTAATGGCCTCTCATGGGGAGAAGATTTGGTACTGCAGCTGAGGATGCTCAGCAGTACCAGTACTGCTGGTTTCATATGTTTCCTTACCCGTTTTAGTGCTGAAAGACATAAATTTAGAACTGGATTTACCACCCTAAAATCCCAGCTCCTGGGCATCGCTACCTGAAACTGCAGATGATCTGGAAGCGTAGTTCCAACATCTCCCCGATATGGGTGTCCCATCCTCCTAAGGCTGTGCAGCAACAAAACTGCACTGTAAGTGCTTTGTAGGGGAAACTGAGAAGTGTTATCTTCTCTAATTACCATGCGCTGCAAATGGGAATGTAAACAGGCTTTCTGGCAAAGAACAGCAGAATGGAAGTTAACATCAGTCCACTTTTTCCCCATCCTAGCATAATCTTGCACCTTTTTCAGTGTCCCAGAAGCCATCCAAGGGATAGTCCTGTGAACTGCCATTACTGTTAAACAAAAAAAGTGGGTAAAAAGCAAGATAGTAATGACTTTCTTGAACATCTCCATGTTTCACATCTCTAGGCAGAGGTGCTGAGAATAAATTCTTTCCTTTAAATCAAAAAAGCCAAACTGAACCAACCACCTCACTTTTCCCAGTGTTTGGTTTGGAAGAACTAGCATAATTTGGAAAAGCTGGCTTTTTGCTAAAAAAATACAACATTTTCTCACAGTGCTTTTGCCCTCTCAGTAATTAGTAGAGTCAAGTAATTTTAACTGGATGTGGTTTTTTGCCTTGGGTTTGCAGAGCCAGCTCATAGTTGGCTGTTGATTCATTTAAAGCCCTTCAGTATCTTTGTGAACTTCCAACAAGAAAATGTGTTCTCTCCACTAATAATTCTCAGAGAAGGTAATATGGATTATTAAATGTTCTCCAAGCCCACTTTCCTATGACATACGAGCTCTTGCTAGCTTCAGTCATCTGGAGAAAAAACAACAGAGTCACACAAGACTCCAGTAAACATTAGTAGTGGTACCCTTGAGAGTTCAGGCAGTTACATGAATTTTACACAAAAATGTTTCTATAAATTATAAATAAAGTCCTTTGGGATTTTTTAAGAATGAGAACGTTTTTCCTGGAGAAAACATTAGTGGCACCACAATCGCTGTATGCTGACGCTGGGGACCCATTTTGCTGAAAGCAAAGATGGGGAGGTGAACAGCTGGCTCAGACACATTGAAAAGGCTTAGAAAATTCTATTCTTATGTTGCTGATTTGGGCATTAGCCTGCTGGCTTGGGAAGTCATGGTGTGATCTGGAATCTTTTCTCCCTGGCCAGTTATGACTGCAGGTGGAGTCCATTATGCAGCTTGTTGGCAGCATTTGTAAAACTGCTAATGTCTGAGACTACAGTTGCCGATATCTTGAGTCAAGTGTGGCAGACACTGAATATGAGAGCATCACGGGTAAAATGCAAAGGCATTACATATGCATATCTATAAACCCAACATGCACTTCATCTTGTTTTTCTTCTGCTATAAAGTCAATGTCAATGTGCATCACTCCATACATAATTATTAGTTTTGACGTGTGCCATTTTTTTAGCTATCATTGTGTGCCAGCTTGTTGCTCATGCATATTCATATTACATTTCATATTATTTATCCTCTGGTTTTGATACATCATTTTAGCAATACAATTATTTTCTGCTGGCATCGCCACCAGTTCAAGTTGTATAATGAAATTTAGCCTTAAAACCATTACCACAGGAGATAATTTATGAAACACTAAACAAGAAGCCCTACCTCCTCCCAAGAATTGACTAAGACAAGAACAAAAGGTGTAATCATGGGTGATAATTGCATTGTCTCATTCAATTTTCTTCTGAAATCTTATTACAGCTGTCCCAGGAAAACATGCATTATACAATCCAAGTAATGAAAGAGTGATTCTAAAAGCTAATTGGCTATAAAAATCTGGAGTTGATCCTTTATTCACTGGAATTAGGGAGGTAATTGCATTGGTGTGCCACTTCATGGAGATCATCACTGGAATATTAAATCCAGGTTCAGAATACAAACTTCTCTATCTCATAAGGTGCTGGAAGAATAAAAACATATTAAAATATTGCAGCGAGAGCATTCCAACACAGAGATAACTTCTCATTCTTTATGGGTCTATATCTGAGAGAAAAGTACACGCAAGATCCAATGGCTAAAAACTGATCATCCTGGCACCTTCAAGCCTGAAAATCTGTTGAGCTGATACATCAGTTAGAAAAACAGTAAGATATATTCAAGAATTCCTTCCAAGACACAGGAAACTAGAATGAGAAAAGGAAGTGTATCACAAATGGCTATGTGCAAGTAATTTTTTTTGTTGCTACACTGGTCTTTTTTCATGCCACAGTAATTACCTCAAACTGCAATAGTGAGATTGTTCCAGAGGGTCTGATTGAAGACCAGAACTGGAAACAGGCTGTTTGTCCAGCGAGTCTTGTCTTCCAGCTGCTGCAAAGACAGCAAAATAAAATAAGAAGAGACATTGCTGTTCACCAGGGGAAATGAGGATGCCAAAGATACGGTCTGAAATGCATTCTGACTGAAAGTTAACCATGTGAAAGAAAATGCATCAGCTCAGCTTTGGAGTGGCTGAAGAAAGTGTTAAGAGAGGAACATGAATCAATATCTTAAATTATCCATTGTTTTTTCCACAGCATTTATTTTTGCTGGAGGAACTCATTAGGAGTCTAAATCTGGACTCCAGCCTGCCACTTGTCACTGCTTCTGCTAACCCCGTGGCCCCAAGTTTCTGGTATGACAGGGAATCTAACAACCAAAATTCATTGGCAATTCAGCTGACTGGCAATGACATGTCTCTGCTGAGAGGGAGCACATGAATATCTCGATGCAGATCAGCAGCATCAACATTTAACAGTGATGGTTCTATGTAGGCAACAAGAAGAAACAACTCTGAATTCAGTTACTACATACATCATGCTAGACAAGTGCTATAACTAATCCCTTTAGACTGAAATTCAGCTCTTCCTGGTCCTAAGATAGAAGAGGAGGTTCAATAAGTGTAGATGTATGTGAAAAAAAGGTATCTACCTGCATCTTTCTTGAAGATAGATCACTACGTATACACAAATTATTGTATATAAAATAGAAGTTAACATATTCGTCTTCTCCCCAGGGGAAAAATAATTACATCAGATGCAGTAATTAATTTCTCAGTGATCTAGTGAAATGCTACTGTCCAGGTCAAATCACACAACCATAACCATCTCTACGGTGTGGTGTCACACTATGAACAGTACAAAAGTTAGAAAGAGAAATGAAGATAAACGAAGGCTTGTTGAACTGAGAAAGTGTTGTGGATGGATTAAAAATGTGAAAGCAGGAGAATGTGGTGTCCCCTAGTAGCTTGAACAACAGTCTTACAAAAATGACAAAAGAACCCCACAATCTCAGGTTTTCATCCAAATTTGTTTTGAGTAGGTGTAGGATTTTTATTCTGTGCCTTTAAAAATTGGCAGTTTAGCAAAAATGACATGCTGCATAATTTCCCACTGGCTAGAAAAACACTGCTGATAATCTCTCAAATAAAACTGAGCAAAAAAGCTTATCTCATGCAAACAGTAAGTATTTTTTTCCTGTGTTATGTAACAAGAAATCAGGTGTATTCTTCACTTTTCATTGCTTGCCAAACTACAATACGAAATTGTGAAATACTGATTCCTTATTTTGCCTGCTGATTTTTGAGCCCCCTCAATATATATTTTGGCTTATTTAGGATTGAATGTATATTTTAAAAAATCTGGTTTTAAAATCTAGAATTCCATTAGTACACCCTCTACACAGATTAACTAATCACATTTGTCCTGGACTTTGCATGTTTTACCACACAAATGGATGAAATGGAGCCCAGAATGAATGGATATACCCTACAATCACCCTTACAGCTCTAAGCCACTGTTTCTAAAAACAGTGCATCATCCATCAGTTGGCAACTGCTTCAAATGAGAGCCAGAGAGGGGCACAGTACAGGTTTTCCAATTCAAGATGTTTATGGTGGGGCAGAAAGCCTGATGGGAGTAGAGAGTATGCATAATGGTCACCTTTTTGTCCCCCATCCCCTAAGAGTGAAAAGAAAGGAAAGAGGATGTAAATGGAGAAGAGGAGGTTCTTCATTCACTAACTGCATGTGGAATATAAGGAAGAGGAATCAACAGAATGGTGGTTTCTAAAGAGCAAACCCAGAATCACATCCTATCCTTGTTTCCAGTTGTGGAGTAAGCACTTGCTTTTTCCACCTGAAAAACTCACCCAAACCTTCCAACTGATGTTTAATGATATCAATAATGAATTTTTACATAAAATGATTTTGGTATTTCTGCAGCATCCACCACAATTTCAATATCAATGTAGGGTTTTTTAATAACTTCTCTGATGATTCTGAATTTGATGCATTACCCTGATGCTTTGCAGCCTTCGTGATACCTTGGTCTGGTTCGTTGAGCTACTCATATTTACCAGATTCAGAAAATGTAGCTCACCTGAAATCAGGAAGGGAAGAAACAACAGATTTTATTGGTGTGGTCTGTCTCTGGGAAACCATTAAAATCACTAGACAAGAAATGTTTTATCAGTTGCCTCAGGGCTTGTTTTGGACAACAGATCTGAGGCTGACTCCTTTGTTAGGACAAAAAACCTACAAGTGCAGTAGACACAAGTGAATTCAACTAAAGGGATGAAATGTGTACACACTTTCAGGCTGGTTCATTGAGCTGTATTTACCATTAGAAAATTGGGAAAGAGAAGTTCACTTTGCTGTTTTTTCTGGATAAACAGAAAAGATACTTTTTGGTTTGTTTTTTTTTTCCTGAAGACTGAATTCACTTCTTCATAGTCTGCATTTTTCAACAACTAACGCTGATTTTTTTCTTGAAATGTTCTTGTAAAGCCAGGCAAGTGCATTAGAAATTGTAACATTTATCATGGTCCTTGGCAGGATAGTTAGCTACTTTAGTTAAAAAAACCCAACACACTAATGGTCTCTGTTAAACAAACACTTTAAAATAAATAACTGGGGCTATTGACCAGATGAATACAGAACAAAAGATAAACCAAATAGTATTAGTTCTGCAAGAATACAAGAACATGGTGTCCAAATTAGACCATGCAATTTTTGTTGGAAGACAGAGGCTAAAATTATCTCCAGCTAGACCAAAGTTTCTGTATCTTTGCCATTTAGGAAGTCTTGCAGTGACACAAAGGTGAAGACTAGAGCTGACAATTATTTGTGACAGAAAAAAAAGAACAACAGAATGGAGCTTATAGGAAGAGTTATTTATCGTGCTCATCTGACAGTCCAAATGCAATGAAATTAGGCAGAAGTGCCCAGGCACTATTTACAGGAAGAACCATCTCTTGAAATAGGCTTTCATTTCCCTTTGCTCTGTCATAATTAAGAATGTCAAATTTCTTTGAAAAAAACACCAAAGGCATGGGAGAAAGTCTTCCTTGTCTTCTTTAGAAAAATGAAAATATGAGTAAGAATCAAAACACGTCTGCCTTAAATATTTGTTTGCTCACCCTATAAATTCTTTACTTTTTTGAGTGTGTAGAATGCATCATTCACACTGTAGTTAGCTTATAATGAGTATGTTTGTGTCGGTTAAATAGATATGAATTCTTTACCTTTTAATGATGATAAATCTGTTCTCAGAAGTGGTGCTCTGATGCACTCCAAAGAACCTAACGCAGGATGCCAGTGAAACAGGAAGAATTTAAGAAAAGCTGCAAATGGAAAGCACCAGTACAGCTGAGCAGTGCAGGGAAAAATTGGCACATAGAAATTATCTGTAGATTGCAGATACAATGGCACATTGTGTTTCTGCAAACAACCTTGGAAAATGAATTTAATATAACAACACATTTGTTACAATGCACTTAATTGTACACACAATATAAAGGAACCACAATAAATGTGGTTCACAGCATGGTCTTCCCAGTAGTAGTTGTCTAAAATTAACTTTTTGTGCAGCTATGGTGCTAGTTATTTCTTAGGTTGTTTTGGTTTTGTTTTTTTAGGTGCTGATTTTCACCCTTATATTCATGAGTGTCCCATGAGCACGGGTGGCTGACAAAGCACACTATCTCCCTTATGAGGAATGTTCTTGTTAAAATGTGGTCTTGGGTCACGTTGGAACGAGACGTTTCTTCTTTCCTTTTTTTCCCCATTTCAAAGTGTCGTGCAAACTGAAAATTCTAAGGACGTTTCCTTTTGGAAGCATTTCTGTAACAAAATACATTGTCTGTGCTCGGAGAGGGGTTCAGTGACTCTGACAACATCAACTTTAGATTGCAGCTGCCTGGGATCCCAAATCCTTGGCTCTCTGTGTATTTAAGGCTGCCAAGGAGTTTAAATTCCCAGCAAAATAAAATAGGAAGCCCTCCCTGCCTCAGATGGCTGCTCCCAGGAAAGGATTATGAGAGCACACAGTGCAGGGCTCGAGGCAGCCACGGGACTTTTTGGGCAGGCTTGGATTACAGGGGAGTTTATTAAAAAAACACCTCTCTGTCTTTCAGGTGAAAAACACCAGGTTTTGTGAGCGAAGGTGGGAACAAATTAATGCTTTAAATTAGATTCTGCTTCTGGCGGATTCTGCTTCCCTGGTGCGGAACCTGCCACGTGCCAATTCGACCACCCAGTGGGATTTCTGAAGCTGTGTGTCTGGCTCTAGGGTGCCACTCCCTGAGGCAGCCAAATCCCATCTGTCTGCCACCCTCCAGCACAGAATTTCTCCCAGAAGTTGCATTTTTCTTAAGCACCGCCCCCCATCCTAGGCGATTACCATGGCAACCTAGGGACAGACCAGCAGCTGCCGATCCCGCTACAGCTCCACTTCTGTCAGGATTCGGCTGAATCGCTCCAGGACTAATTAGGAGACCTGGAAGATGCATTTTACGGTCTTTATTTTTGAGATCTAAGGTGAATTAAGGATTCAGGTTGTACCTGCGCAAGCCAGTCACGTTCAGAGCTGTAAATCCTATATCAGGCAGTGGGTAATTACAGGTTTTTATCAACTTATTTACATTTGCTGTATCGAGACGGAGCCCTAGGAGCACTCACTTTTATCATCGCACGTGTCACCAAGCAGTGTATCTTTGCAGCAAAAATGCAACTGATGGTTTACCAAGAAATACACTCATGCCCTTGCCTCAAGAGAGAATTTTAAGTTGCCAGGATGGAGGAACTTCGTTGAAGATTTTGAGCTGCCTCCTATTCTTAAAAGATGTAGTATGGGCTAGTGGAAGCAGAGCGACCTCCGTGGTCTTAAAGGATCCAAATCCTCATTTTATTACTAATCTGTTAGGGCACAATAGGCAATTTGTTTCCTCCCTCATGCCCATTTTTCCTATCTGTTAAAGGGGAATTCTGACATTAGAATTCCACTTTGTACAATAGGTTTAACGGCATTTTAAAGCAAGGTTATAAAAGCTAATTTTTAGCACCAGTTACATCACCACTTCATGTGGTTCCAAAGCACTGTCATTAGAAGAAAAGTATAACATTCCTCTCAAACCATCACATCTTGCCTGAGCATCCTTTTTGCTCTCTGGTTGCCAGCAAACTTAGCAATAATGCTTCAAAATCCGGGTGGGCACAAATCTGGGGCTCCAGGGCCAGACAGAAAAGATTCCCAGCCTAAGTCTCCCACCAACACTTCCTTCAGTGATATATTGTAACAGACGTCCCATGGTTTTCAACCTGCATTTTCACTGAGATGCCAGTTACCTTCCCGTGGAAAGGAGAAAAGCCCTTTTATCATCTGGATATGTAGCACAGTACAGTTTATTTTCCTGCACAGCCCTGCAATTTGACAATATTGTCTTATAGCAGTGCCATATAGCCATTACCCAGCAACACAGGAGGCTGCATTGCTCTGACAACCAGCTTTCAGTGCAGAATACCCTCTGCCATGGTGCATTCAGGGGGCATTGGAATGTTTTCCTGCAGCTCAGCCACACTTAACAGTCTTTTTTCATAGCATCCCTTTGGTTTTAGACTGTCTTTCAGTGAATCAAAAATCACTGCTGCATTGAATGTTTTCTCCTTCCTTGGGTCTAATTTGACTTTTCATTTACCCTCACCTTGCTTTCTTTCAGCTGCTCCATTTGCTTTCCAGGGAATGAAGGTGCTGAGGGAAAGTGAAGACCTTTCTTCTACTGCACTTCACATCTGCTCTCTGCCTGTTCACTGACAGTCCAAAGGACCAGGGGTCCAGTTCAGCTACCCCTTGTCTTGGGCTCACCCACTTGCACCTTCTTAGTTCCTGCACTGAACCACTTCATAGATAGCCAGGGAACCAAGGAGAAAGAGATTGTGAGGGAAGGAATGAGAGAAGTAATTTTTCAAATTAAATGACAAAGCTCATTCAGTTTCTCATTCCTGTATCATTTGCCTGGCTCTCCTCTGTAAGAGTGTGTAACACACCAAATCCAGAGCCTCCACACTGCAATCAAATCCATTCATCCCAGTGATGTGAAATTCATGAGACATGAATGAAGCTGAATTTCTGAGCAATAACACAGATTTTCAGCATGGTGGGGGAAAGAAGCACAACTGCCACCATATGTGACAGCCACATAATCTGGGAGCTGCCAGGACTGACACACGTGACAGAGTGGCGAAGGGGTGGGACTTTGCTCTGCCACAGGTAAGAGGGTGTTGACAGAGGTGACAAGTATAATGCCGAGCATGTTTAGGAATCTCCCTGCACTGAGACCGAGCAACAGGCTCCTGCTCCGAGGAGGGTTGTGCTCATCAATGCGCTCATTGCATGACCCTTGTGTTCAGTAGGAGGTGCGCAGTACAATTTGGTTTTCAAAGAAAAAAACTCTCCTCCTTGTAAGAAAAAAATGAAATAATTTTTAAGTCAGTCTTGTATTTTACATCATTGAGCCCATAAAACTTCTGTAGTACAACAGACATCCAAGCCAAATGGTTTTGTCACAGTACTTAAGTTGATTTTAAAAGGCATAGTCATTAAATATTTATAGAAAACTTCCTTGGTCTTTATAATCCTGGATAGAATAAGCGCAAGTTATTTTAGAGCAGAGGGTTTTTTTTTTTTTGAAAGACTCATGAAATGAGACAGATAACAATCACAGACACTGTTGCCCATGAACGAAGTGCTGAACCAGCATCCCAGGCCCTCAGAGCAAGCTACTGACAACCTTGACAGCATTAACCTGGCAAGAGCTGAAATGTGAGCACCAACTCATCTTGCACCTCCTACTGAATGGTCATCGCACTCTGAAGAGTAGAAATCCAGTCTAGCAGCTTGAAAGATGTGACACCTCACCATAAAAAGTACCTCATCTTAACTATTATTCATTTAGAAGATTTAGGAGATAAAGGATAATTTCTAATGTANCCATTCCCTCTTGTCCTGTCACTTGGGAGAAGAGCCCAGCTCTCTCCTCTTGACAACCTCCTTTCAGGTAGTTGTAGAGAGCAATGAGGTCTCCTCTCAGCCTCCTCTTCTCCAGGCTAAACAACCCCAGCTCTCTCAGCTGTTCCTCATAAGGCCTGGTTGTCCAGTCCCCTCACCAGCTTTGTTACTCCTCTCTGGACCCACTCCAGAGCCTAAACATCCTTCTTGTGGTGAGGGGCCCAGAACATATAGAAAGAATGTTATATATAAGGTAGACAAGAAACATCAGAATCTCACTACTTGCTCAGTGATGTCTCTGTCTCTGGAAACAAATGAGAACTGGAGAACAAAAAAAGCCAGTTGACAAGTAAAACAGTAATTATGGAACACAAAGCATCAGTATGCAGTTAGAAGAAAATAGCCAAGTAATTTCTAGAAGACTTGGATCTATGACAGCTGGTTTCAAAGGTGCAGAGTGGGGTCATAACTCTGTTATGGGGCCCTGGCATTCCTAGAGTTGCAGCTGATCAGTGGAGAGGAGATGGTCAGTACACACCAAGGTAAAGGTGCACCTATGCTGGACTCAGGAGGGACATCAGGATATGACGTAAGAGGAAAACAATAGAACGGAGAGATAAGATCACCTGAGGTGTATGCATGAATTCCCCTACTAGTTACAGGATTGGAGGAACTACTTGCATTTGTAGTCAAAGCAGAGGGTCTTGGGAATGGCTGGGGTGCAGCACTGTCCATCACCATTAAAAACTCACAAGGGCAACTCCTAATCTTTTTAGCACTATCTTCACCACTTATATTTGAGCAGTTGCTGAGGTAGGAGAAGAGTCCTCAGGTTCACAAGGAGAAAGGAATTAGGGAACTGTGTCGATGGCTCTGAGGCTACTGGGGATAAAGAAGCTAGAAAGATTTTGGGGATTTGCATTCAGCTTTCCTTGCTGGCTGGGCAGAGACAACCTTATCTTTCTCCCTCCTGGCTCTCCTCCTTTCACCAGAAGTAAAAATAGTAGCTATGGGCAGCCAGATTACACGAGGCTAAGAACAAGTCAGGAAGGAGAAAATACTGGAAATGGGATCTGAGCCTTGAGTCACCCCACAGAGAGGAAGGTGGCCTGTGGTCCTGCTTGAGAACAGCTGCGGACCCCCTGGGATTTGTTTTTCAATTAGTAACAAAGCCCATTAAGAAACTCTGTTTAGAAGGTCCTTCATTAAAGCGAGACTTTCCCAAATTAGTAACCATCACACTGGACTCTGGTAGTGAATCCATAAAATTCCATGGATTATACTAGCACA
>WAAB01019719.1:18056-32064 GCA_013389865.1 Piaya cayana
GATAATATAAAAAAAACAAAAATAACTTATTTTTCCTCCCCCCCCCCCCCCCCCCCCCCCCCCCGAACTCAGCAGTAGAGTCACTGAGAAGACAAACTGGGTGCTTACATGGGTAAAGGCATTTAGGCATGTTATAATGAATGGAAATAGCTTAAAACTTATTTAACCCCACATTTCAAGGACTAGATCTATCTCTATATAGTCCCAGCAGATGACCTCACACCTGCCTTCTGTGTCATTTAAATATACTTCAGCTGAGGCTTTCAGACTGACCTCTTTTACGAGCATGACCATGGACCAGGAGAAACACATATGTTGTCCTAACTGATGCTAATTGGCATTTAGCTTTTCAACAGTGGTGCCAGCTCTGGCTGATTAAACAGCGAAGTGTGGTGGATTCCCTAGGATAGTTAATGAATGGTCTTTGCAATAAGCCTGAGCCTCAGTGCTATCTTTCCATTAAAAAAATGACTTTATAGACATAACCATTCAGCTTGTCAAGGCAGTATCTCTGATCATATTTGCCCCACCCCTTATACACAAGTGCACACACATTTCAATTAGAGCTATTTTTTTCTTGTGCAAGGACAGTGAAACCTGTATTATACATTTGCTTCTGCAATTTCTTCTTCAAAACCTTCTGCTGGGGTGTTCTAAAAGAGCTTGGGACATACACAATCTACCATAATATTTTATTCAAGCTACATTTATCTACTGCTTAGGTAAGAACATTCCACAATAAAGGTGATGCAGGATACCAATTAATGAGCCTTGTCCTGCCTCCACTGGGGTAAGACATAAAGAACTAGAACCTGGGCACAGAGCAGTTTGAAGAGCCTCAGTATCTTGAAACAAAAGTGCATCCTACAGCACTCACTTGTGCAAGCTTTGAGACACCAAATTATTTACCAGGAATCATAGCAAAATAAAGAAGCTGCTTTTGATCTTTACAGTGGTCTTAAACATTCTTCATAGAAACAAGTTCGATGACACCCGAACCCTTACTTAAGAGAAGTGCTCGTCCCAGGATGTAAACATTGACCACAGGATGTTGTGGGACTGAAGAACCAGCCTAGGCATATGTACAACCTTCAGCCCACAGAGGAGAAAAATAAGGTGTTTCCCATAATCCCATTTACTGCCCTATCCATCAAATTCAGGATGATATTACTGTAATTAGAAACTTCAAGTTTTGGCTATGTCTTTTAGTGACCAGCTAAAACAACTGGTCATTTGATGCTTGGCAAGAGTATTATGGTCTGTTGTGTGCTGTTTTCCCCTCATTGGCTTACTTGAGAGGAAGAATGATAGTCTCAAGTACTGGATCACCATGGCAGTAATCGAATTAGCATGAAGCACACATCCCAAGATGTTCTCTCTGCCCACGGGACGGGTGCTTCTAGAAATGTAGAGCAAATGGTGGCACTAGAGGGAGCTCCTGCAGCATCACCCACCCCAAAACCCCCAGTCTCAAACCAGACCCACATCAGATTAGCTTCTAAAAGCGTAAGGTTTTGGACTGTTGGTAGGTTTATTGCTTATTTATTACCATCAATGTACATTAGAAAAAAAATCAAATTATCTTCTGCTGCCATAAACTCTTGAGATTTGCCAGCATCCCTCCTGCTCCTGCCAACAGCTCCTGTTACTGCACAGTTCTAGGAACTGAGACTTCAGACCATGAACTACATGTTTATGAATCAAAAAAACCCCAAACCAAAACCAAACTCAAACACTATGGGTATCTTAGTTTTAGAAAAACTGCTTGAAAAGCCTCACTGAAGTTTGAAAGATCTTCCCGATATTAAACTTTTGCCCTTATTGAAAGTCAACCCTCCTTTTAATCAGTAAGCCCATAACAAAACATCTGGAATTGAAGTTAGTATTTAGCTTTTGAATAAATAAAGGACCATTGGGGAATGATGTTGTTATTGGGAAACATCTGGAATTCAAGTTAATATTTATTTGTTGAATAAATAACAGACCTTTTAGGAATGCAGTTCTTATTGGGGAACTCCGGAAAAAAGACATTTACAAGGTTGTTCCTTTTGTTTCCTATTGTATGCTCTTTGCTGGTATTTGCTATGCCAAAAGCAAAAGTAGCAGAAGCAGCATTTTTTATTTTTAGCAACAAAGACATCCCCAGTGATAATTCATAAAACCTCTGTAGTGAAGACAAAAGGTATCCTCTCCATATGCTTACTTGAGACAAGAATTCATTTTTAATAGGCAAAAGTTAGTAATTTCTAAATAAAGAGAGTTGGGCTACTATAGAAATACCACAGTCATTCTTTCCTCAAATATTATCTATAGATGACCTAACAGCTACATCAAACGTTACAACATTGCAACAGATGTCCTGCCTTTATTCCTCATACTGCTAACAGGTGAGGTACATCAGAGAACCCTACTTACATGTACACTACATATACTTATTGTATAGTTCTTTAAAATCTAATGAGGGGAGCATACTATTGTTATAAAAATCCAAGAAAGCTAATTTACATGCGATGGTAAAAATATTGCTCAGTGTAGTGCTACAAAGCAGTAAGACTTGAATAATTCCAGACCACTGTGTTGTTGCCCCCTTCTCTGAAGTGTCACCAGGAAAGACAAAGTATCAGATTTTTCACTCAGTGCCTTAAAAAAAAACCAACTTACCTTGATTTCTTTCACTGTGCCTTGTTCACAGTAGACACATTCTCAAATGCTCACCAGATTTCCAGCCTCTGTTGTACTGACCTCCTTAGAGTGTCAAGTTTCTCATTTTCCACAATGCTCCTATGTTATGAGACCTCAACTCTTCTCAGTGCCTTCTGCCTCCGAAACCCCCTCTCCCTTCCTAGTTACTTTCTCCTTTCCTAAATTCATTTCACTGGATCACTTTCAAATCTGCTCTACTTTGTTGTTGCCCAGTAATTTCCTATATTATTCTTTTTTTAAAATATTGACCACTCTAACTCCTCACACTCTTCCTCTCCTCACATTATTCTTCTCTTGACAACGTATCTTCACTGTTACTGCCAGATGAATTCCATGTAATTCCCACTGCCAACCAGCTTCCATATAGTTCCCATTTCTCTTCCCTCAGAAGTCTCTCCAACTCCTGAAACAGCTTTAGTTTTCCCATCTCCCTCTATTTCTGTGATTTATGTCTCTTCCCTAAATCCTTTCAGCCTGCTGCCTTGTGAACCAGGATCAAAATGTTGTGATAATGTTTTCCATTTAGTGTGGAGAATTCTTTTTATTGATGTCAGCATAGTTTGTGAAGACCACGTGATGAATGTAAATTTTAATAATAGGTAATGAAGCCTCCAGTACCAACGTCCACCTGCTTTAGAATTCTTCCCAGCATTCTGTAGTTCCCAATAGAGCCTCTCAGTATCTGCTATCATTGGCCAGAACTGTCATTGAGTAAAGCCACTCTTTCCCCTGCCCTGTGTTCCCTCCTTCATTTCCTCTTCACCACTGCCATCCAAAAATGTGTGGAGGAAGGGTACAGACTGTTACTGAACTGCTCTCCTTCCCACGTAATTACTCTTAGGAACTAGTGCACAGGAATGTTCAAATACATGTTCCTTTCCAGTACATCTTCTCTATTCTAAATCTAACAAATTAAAATATATCTGCTACTCCTCTAGCAAATAGCACATACTCATGAATCTAGCAGTGAAACAACTATTTCACCAGCAATACAGATCCAGGCATAGAAAATGTGAAGTGTCTATAGTAAGACAAACAGATATATACATATGGAAAATTGTCTCTATGTTACATCCATGGAAATGCAAGAACCAAAGGGCATGAGGTCTCAAAGTCACATAGAATCACAGCGCTTGCCGTAAGAAATAATTCTATCTGCCACTTCACAAACACTGCAAGAAAGCAAGCAAATAAAGGCAGTAATGGTGTTATAGTTACAGGGTGATAAACCAATGGTTGCACAAAGAGAAAAAAACCACAAAACCACTTAAAACAACCAAATCTTTTAATTAGAAAGCAACAAACATGCAAACAGCAAGTATAGAAATTTATTTGAACCAACGTTTTTACCATAATGAAAGTTACTTTAAAACATTGATCCAAGCTCCCACATTTGCAGGTTAAGGAAAACATTGCACTTTTCATCTTCTAGCACACTCTCCCAAAGTCATGCACACAGTCATTCAAAACCAAAAGGTTAGGTTATCCAAAAGCAATACCTTAGAATTGCACTAAAGCTCTGTAAGGAAAAATATAATTAATGTCTTATACAAATTCCATTAACGTCTAGGTGCTTGCACACAACTGCCGGTTACTCTTCATCTTCATTTTCATTCTCCTGACCAGATCCCTCTGATCTGTCACCTTCCAATCGGTCTGAAAGATACAGGGAAGATTTAGTAAGAACAACTTCTGAAGTTTATATTTTTTTGGGAAATATTTATAACTGTCTCCCTGGGCTGTTACACAATGCACAGTGGCTGTGTGTTATATGGTACAAGAATTCTGTATGGACTGACAGCACTGACTACACATTTCTGTGTAACAAGAAAGCAGAACAGGAGAAAAGCCCTAAGGGATTTCCAGGCATAAAAGCAAAATTTGTGTACCAAAGGAAAAATGTTGCAGCTGCTGACTGGCTGTCAGCACAGGAGAGATGAATGCAAGCATAATATTGAAAAGAGATGGAAAATACAAGGGACTGAAACACTGTTCTGGGGAGGAAAAGCTAGAATAGCTGCAGTTAGAATCCTGCATACTGATCTGTCACTGTAAACACTAGGGAAAGTACCTTTTAATGTAAAGGCAAATACAGAAATGGGTGCAGGAACATGATTGCCTCAAGCTCCACACACTGCCAAGTTAAGAAATACTCCACCTAGCCACAACACAGATTTTTTGCTGAAACTGTTGTAACTCAAGTGTTGGGCAGTTCTTTTGAGTTATTTTACTCCAAAGAAATCATAACAAATGAAGGAAAAAAGCAAGCTTAATATAACAATTTACAATATTGTCAAGGCACACCAATGAGCTAGATATAGAGGCTTCCTCCTGGCTCTCCTCACAGATCAGTGAGAGGTGTCAGTGGAGCAGCAGCTGCTGTCAGCCACTCCCTCCTCATCACTATACGCCCACTGCTCTGCTCAGCCAGTGCCAGAGTCACTGCATTCAGTCTCCACCATCACTTTCATCCTCATCTACAGTTCTGTTAGGTTTCCACCTCATACCTTATTATACAAGCTGCCAAAAAACTTCATCTTCTTGTTTCCTACCCCAGTATATCTCTTCATTATCCTACACCTTCAGTATCAACCCAGTGCAGTTGACTTCTTCAGCACTAATACCCAGGAACATCAGCTCCCAACAATGATTCTCCACAAAACCCCTCAAATCACCAGTTCCAGTCCCTGGGGAACTGCCCATTTGCTGAAGGAACAAACTAGTACCTGCTGACCCAGGAACAGCTGCCCGCAGCTTCGTTAGTATCTCCCACAGTCCAGTATCTTCCTACTCTCCTTTGCTCCCAATTCCAAGCCCACAGCGACAGTCAGTTTATCTTACAATTCATTCTAGTCATCCCCAATAGCTTTCCCATCACACAGCACTGAATGTTCCTTAGAAAAGAGAGTATTTTTCAATATCTAATTAGTGCTCCAGTAGAGTAAGCTACTTCAGGATGGATAGTATGGCAACATCTAAAACTGTATGTTGCTCTTTGTTTTGAGGTAAAAATAACAGCTGCAAAAATGTTGCCAGTTTCACACTAAAGAAACAATTCTTGAGTGCTTCTAAGAGACCCTTCAACAACTCTTGAATCTTCTCAGCAGCCCCAAGTGCAGCCACAGACAGCTGACAATCTTGATGGTTCCCCAATCCATCTACTATTGCATAGCCCAACATGGTGAACAAGATCTTCAGAAGTCTCTCACCTGCTCTTATATGATTCAACGAAGCCAGCATTCGTAACATGAAAGATGCTGGAACAGTAATAGTGTTTCTGGTCTCTTCCAGCATTAACTCATTACGTGTTATAACCTGGCAGCAGGGAAGAGGAAAAAAACAGCATCAAAAAAACTCCACAAAATTGTACTGCATCAATATGGGTTTGTAGATACAAGGTTCCTTTGCAAAAGGCATTTACAGAGACAAAAATTACAATAAAGGAACAATTCTAATAATTGTTATTGAATACAGTTACACCAATTTTATTTGGTAAGAAAAGCCAAACAGGGGACTCTGCCTAGAGACATCTAATTGTCCATTTAAGGATCTAAAGAATATTCTAGTAAGATCATAATTTCTTTGATCATACGCATGGCAGATACTAAGATAAGCAATTGAGAAAAACTTTTGGAAAAGAAATCTTGCACAAAATAAGAAGGATCAATGAGAGAAAATGCTGTTACAGATGGCAACTGTTGCGGAGAACAAAGTTCTAGCACCAACACTGCAAAGAATGTGGGAAGGAAAAAGGAGATGAGGTTACCCTAAACTCCTACCTCCATGCTGCTTAAAACTTTTGGAGAAAATCCAAGGAACACAAGCACTTAATCTATCCCAGTTCAGGAACATTCTTCAGCTCCGTAATTCATTTTAAACAGATCTACAGCTTTCCTCAAAATGACTTAAAAGGGCCAACTCCTACTGTCTTAGTTTCAAGGAAAAAGAAAAATGACTAACAAATACTTTTTACTTTTTGCTTTTTTGTCTCCTTCCTTCCTTGTGGTACTTCCTTGACATTCTTCTTGCTTTGTCATTAAGTTCTAAACCCACATCTTAGCTTGTCTCTCAGCTTTTAGACTACATTCTTTCCTTATCACTATACATAAACATTTTTTTTTTAGGTGGAGACAAGTTCTGACCATTATTCAGTCCTTCCTCCTAGATCAGCTGCTGTAAATCTGGAAGATAATGCATTTCTTCTTCTCTCTGAGACGACTTCTCAAGCTTGTTCCTTTTGTGAGGAACATGTTCTGCAAACACCTGCAGTGGCCTTCTCCTGGTCAAATCAAAGCACCTCTTTTCTGTCATTCTCAGTTGTTTACCAGGCACTTTGAAGAGCTGATCACTCTCTAAAAGAAGCAAACCAGAAGACTCTAGGCCATCATTTTTTAATACTTTCCACTCCTGTTTCTCCAGAGCATCATCAGTAGCACCATTCTGACAGCCAGCTTCCAGTGCTTTTTCTTTCCTCAGAGATTTGTTCCCATCCCCACTGTCTTTTTCTGTTCTCTAAGGTCATGGCATCTCTTAATTTTCAATGTGGTTCTATACCTAAACTAAATTTTAATCAAAGACAATTTTTTCTCGCTAGACCTTCCCTTCTATGGAAAAATTCAGTTTAGGTAAGTTAGGTGCTTACTTTAGCCAAGCTTGACATGACAAGAATTATTTTATTTCTATGAGCCTCTATATAGGTATTTCAATACAGGGATTAAATTAAAAACCAAAACGTAATTAAATCTTTAATTTGTCATCAGAAATTAAGTGACAAAGTATCAGTACAATTACTTTTAGCCTGCATTTATGTTTAGTAATATTTCTAAACACGAAAGTCTCCAAAACATGTCATAAATTAAAGCTACCATACAATACCCAAAGAATCATCACTTCACTCAGTGTTACTACTGCTAAAATAATGGGAAAGGTTCAAAACTCAGAAGTGGCCAGTTTGGAGATGAGTGGGTAGTGGCTAAGGGTTGTGGGTTTCAGTTTGTTTTAAATATATATAGCAAGAATACAGATTAGTAATTTTTAAAAGCCCAGTCCACTACATCCTTGTTGTCCAAAAGATGGCACAAGGAAACGGCAAACCACCCCAGAGCCAAATTTGCCCCGATATATTACTTAGAGATAACATCTAACATTTTAATGAATTACGTGATGTAAATCAGTCAAGTATTCAGCAGTCACCTACGTGACACTTCAGGGGTATGAAAATAATACGCTACATAACTTTACATATGGACTTTGGTAACTGATTTGGCTTGCAATGTTTGTTCTATCCCATGAAGTTCCCAGTTTGTAATCTCAACCCCCTTTTATGTCACAGAATATTTAACAGGATTGACTTTTGCACACCCCATTCTGTTGTATGCCATTATGTTTTCTTCAGTTAACTGATTTTTATTTTTTTTTATAGACAGGCACTACTTTGCTCCTTCTATATCTGATAGTTCACACTTTTTCCCAACTTCTTTCATGTACTTAATACTGGATCTTACCCTATATTTCTAGGAGAGTTAATAAAATACAAAGTTGTTCTGTGTGCTGCCAATGATATGAAAGTTAACTATTATAAAGGGCATCTTTTTATTTGTTGCTCATTTCTTAAATGTTAAATAGCTCTGTTAATTCAATACCAATAATTTGCTCCAAAGGCAAGGAACTGGAAGATGCAACATCACTGTGAAAAGGGAAGAAAGGTTCTCACCTCATCTGCAAGTTTTCTGTTAAAAATCTTGGATTCTTCCAATGGCGACCAGATTTTTATATCATAATCAATACCCGAAGAGGCCAGAACTAGAAGTAAGTAATAGTAATTCTAAATTAAACTTGTTATGTTTTTATCAGTACTTTATGCACTTAACTGGAACAGGAGAAAAATATTTCACTCTAAGCATTTTCTTGCAAATGTCAGTTTCCAGGCTGAACACAGAGCTATGTAATGACTAAGTCTCCATACAAGATCTGAGCTATAGATCATATATAAATGTAATAAATTATATGTGAAGAAAACACATGCAAACATCAAGAGCCTCCGTTTTTTCTTAAAAAAAATTTTAAAAAATTTAAAAAAACGCCAAATACGCAAGATGAGCAGAAAGTATGAACAAAGCCATCCACTGCTATCAGGCTATTAGTGGAAATATACTAAAATATACATTAATAACAAATCCTTAGGATCTGTAGATCTGAATACAAAGACAGAAGCAAGATAATTTGAAAAGGTTTTGACATTTGATTATTTCAGTGTATTTCATGTAAATTTATTTTATATTCAAAGATAAAGAAGCAATAGGTGCTCTTCTATACAGTTGTTCGAATATGGAAAACAGAGTTGCAGAACGTTCTCTAGATCATTGCACAAACCCACTATGGGCATAGAAATTCCACAGAAATATCTCTAACTGGAAAGCTGTACAAGATCAATTGTCCTCTCCATTATATTTTCACTGCATGGCAGGGAGACAGTCGTCCTCCATCAAGAAATCAGTAAAGGTACAAGGCATTTTGAAAGGTGCTTCCAGAAGGAGTCTCAAACCTAGCCACACACTCCAAACACGTACAGGAGCAAGTTCAATTAAGCATTTAACAGTTCAAAGCTTATACAGTGTAGAACAGTACTCCATGTTTCCACAAACTCTCTGAAAAAGACTACAGCCTCTTCTGGTATTTTTATAACTTTATTTGCTTATTTATTTACAGCTGACTGTTAGCTACAGCCATGTGAGCCATGAAAAAAGAAATAGCATGAATACTTTCTTTGACTGTGCCAGAAGCTGCAGAATGGTTCACATTTTCCACCTACATGTCTGACAACATGATTCCTTCTACTACTTTGGTCAATCTCTTCTATACATATATTTCCCTAAATAAGAATTAATAGAACTTCTATTAATTTTATTCATTCTTTTAATCTCACAAAGTCAGAAAGACTTTCAGTCTTTCATATCCTATTTCATAGCCACTTTACTCAATTTTTTTCAACACAGGCAAGTAGAGATTAGATTCTAAAATCAATTCCTGAAGTGTTGCTGGCATTTCAACAACCCCATATTTCCTTCATTCATGTCACAGAAAATGTACTGTATTGAGGAGGGGCAAGAAATAGAGATTCTTCTTGCTACTTCTTAACTTCCTATAAATACTACATCAGTGACATTTTCATTCCAAGACATTGAGTAATGAGTAGTTTAAGGCCCAAAGGTCATTAGCAAAAGACAAAATTAAAAGCAGCAGTATCTAATTTATACAGGTGGGAAAAACAAACTGTTGTTCATTAATCATTAAAATGCTCTATTGGGCGAATTTAAGACTAAGCTTTAAAATACTTTACTACAGATAATCTGAACATGCAGACTCTGAATAACTATCAACTTACTTGGGTCAAATGGATGAGGCTGAAGACAGTTCACCACGTGATTATCAGCTTCCAGCAGCATGAGATGTTCAGCAGTATGTCGATCCCATATAAAAATATGGCCACAGTCTGAACCACTCATGACAAAGTTAGATCCCCAAAAATTGGCTTCCTTTATCTGCAGTAAAAATAAAAACAACAATTGCTATATAAGGCTAGCTTGGAAAGTACATCAAAGAGTATACTCCTGTTCAACAAGTGACTGATGTCGTTGTTGAAATATCTGAGCACCTTTGCAAAATGTCTGAAGTAGTATAGATAATGTTTGCCACCTATCAGTAGTGTTTCCATGCTATCAACAAAGAATATGTGTAATACATTGCCAACATGGGTGATTTGTGGGGTTTTTTTTCCACATTTTTTTAAGTATACATTTTGCTGTGTATAAGGTAAAACCTACCTTGCAAAGGCTGTGAGTTGTTTGAAGGCCTACTGCTCAATATTGATGGTCATTCTAGCATCTTGGGCCAGTGTATAGAATTTTACTCTGCACTGACTCAACCAGCACCACACAACTATTAATTTTTAAATCATGTACTCATCAGAAATTACAACTGGATGATCTTCGGTTTCAGCCTACAGCTAACTCCTCTGTAATGTTATTAATCATGGACTGATGGGTATTGCAGAAAGATCCTAGGTCTTTGCAAAGGCTTCCAGAAAACCAATCCCCTCTCATAACAACGATACAGTTTGTTGCAGTGCCTCACTGTCAGAGGCAGACAGTGTGAGCTTGGTCTGCTCCCTTCTGGCAGCTTCTCCAGGAAGCTCTGACAGCACTAAGGGAGGCTGGCGGAAGGCTTCCTTTGGAACAGGAGGACTGTCTCAAAGATGACAAAGGCTTCCTGTCTTGTTCTGCCTTTCTTCCCCCATCATCTCTGCTCCTTGCCTTCGCGAGATGAAAAGAGGAATAACATCCTCTGGATAAATGGAAACGGGAAGTGGGGTGTTAAGGAACACAGAGGCTCATGCCTTAGGCTAGTACACTACATAATGCTTTATTACATCTTCCCATGTGTAAAGTTCTACAGTTCAGTAGGTATTTAAACCTAGTGTCTGATAGGAATGGTTGGACTTGATGATCCGGTGGGTCTCTTCCAACCTGGTTATTCTATGATTCTACTGTCTTAAGCTCCATAAACACTGGTCTCATCAACATCATTGTTCTGGATACACATTTGCTAACAATGTTGTGAACCCTTTTGTAATGAAGTGACCATCTTGTCCCAGTACAGAGAATTAAAGCAAACAGCAGTTACGGTCAATTACAAGACTGGTAACTTGATCTGTACTTGACTTGAAAAATTCTTCAACATTTTTTTTTCCTTCTCTTTCTTTCCATCTCTCTCCCCAAAGCATAGTATTATCACAGGATTATAAGAATAATGTATTATATGGTAATAATTTACATGTTATTTATATTTTTATATAGATTGTTTTATTATTTATATTAAACTATACTATTTTTACTTCTTAAATGTTTTTATTTATAAATAATTACTTGTGTAACAAGTGCTGTATTATTTGTCAATTGCATATTTACTCATTCAGCGGGAAAAAGCAAGAAATGGTAAAGAAAACATTTGTTTCTCTCACATCACCACTTTACAATTACAATAACTGCATTTTTCTTAGAGTACAGTATTTTTTATGAAAAAGACATAGTAGTTAGATTATGATTTAACGGTTAGCAATAGTTCCTATTTTTTAATTCAGGGAGGTCAAAACTACTTGAAATAATGATTTAATACTCACTTTTCCTTCCAAGCTGTTCAAAATTACTGTTTAATCTTTACCTTTAAAGAGCTTGGAAGGGAAAATGAGGATTAAATCACATCTTTTAAGGTAGGCACACTTTATAGCACCTAAGCTGACAGACAAAATGAAAAAGAAGCTAAGCAAAATAGCCACAGTTTAAAAGGACGTTAAGGGGAGATAGTCTTAAACTCAAGAAAACTTAAATGCCTAACAGTGACACATGAATCACGCTAATTTTAATTATATGGTTTCCTACTTAATATACAAGCAAATGTGCTTATGATACATTACAATATCGTTTTTGGCAAGCATATCAGTGTGGCAGCTACACTGATTCTGTCCATAAAATCTCCACAGTTCCCAAAACAGACAAAGAGTTTTACCATTGTTCGGGAGTTCCGATGACCTTTATAAACCATCTTTATTAAAGGACGTCTAATATTCAGCGTCTCCAGCTCTTCCATTTCTTTTCTTTCTTTCCTCCTCCTGAAGAGCTCCTGAATGCGGGCAACAGCAGATCGTCTATAAATTGCAGACAAAGAGAACACCACTGAAAGATCATTTCCAAACACCGAAATGAGCTATAAATGACTACAAAATAATAATTACGCACTCAAACACATTCTCCATAAGTTTGGAACAGACTTCAACATTATCCCAAATAGAAAATTACAGACTTCCATTTTTTCCATCCTGATTTAGAACAAGAAAAGCATGCAAGACAGTGGAATGTCAAGTGGTGCAACATTTTATTCCCTCTCTGAAGAACAAACTTCAGCTCTTGGCAAAATTCACATGCCATTCTGTTCTTCAGTGCTAGAGACATTTGCCACCTACAATGAGGTAGCAAAGTTCTGAAGTGAAAAAAATCTACAGCAAACTAGAAGTTTTTAAAATTTAAAAAGTTATTAAGGAACTAGTGCACCTTCCAGTGTGATCTGGTTTTCCCCCAAAGTTTAGTTTTGTTACACATATTTCTCTTTACTGTTTCTGTATAACAGTACTCATGAATTAGACAGCTTTAGAAAAGTTCTTAAGGCACAAGATGATTTAAGGGCAAGCACTGTAGCAACTACCTCATACATTAGCAGTAAAGAAAACATCTGAAGATCACCTGCAATAACAGTGCAAAATTATTACCCATTTTGCTTTGTGATCGTTTAGTTCTGAGAATCTACTTTCTGTAGATTTTTTTTTCCTGTTTATCTCTAAATTTGCAGATCCTTGCAATTCCAGATATAACCAAACTGTCACATCCCTGCACCTAACTCTTCTCTGCTTTTATTCTGCATCAGGATTACCGTTAGTTTTAGGGGAATGTCATTCTCAGAAGGAAAAGGTAGAGATTTCAGCAGAATGCAAGGAGTCGGACTATAACAGGACTTAATATGATTCTGGAAAGTAAACTCAGGCAGAATTGAATATATTTTATCTTCAGAATACTGCTAAAAGAAAGCTAGTAACCACAATTTGCCTGCAAGTTATGTGTTTTAGTCCCTGATCCTGGAGACTCTTGCAAAAAGTCCTCTTTTCCACAAACTAAAACATCAATCTATCTCTCAACTAATTCTCTCTGCCTGCATTATGCTTAGATTTTTGTTTTGGTTTAGTCATAAGAGAAAGTTGGATGAAAACCAAATAAAGTTAAGTAAGTGAAGGTGAAGAAGGAAAACGAATGCAAGTAATGAGTCATTAATACAAATTTTAAAAAAAAGCACAACAAAATCCAGACACAACAAACTACAAACTGTCATACTAAGATCATCTAATACACCTAAGCTTTAGAAAGATATTTTAATTCTTCATTTTTATAGAAACTAGAAGAGATTTGTAAGCACTAGGCACAGATTCGCTTAGCAGACTACTAATTAAAATACATGTCTTAAAAGTGTGTCTAGCAAACAATCCCAGAAAAAATAGACTACTGTTTCCTTTGCAAGTTTTATATCCTCTCAAAATCTGACATCTAGGCAGGTTTCTACCTCCTCCTTCCTATATTACATTAAATAAATATACTGTATTTATTAGTCAGCCCTTATAACACACGGAGCCTCAACTTTAGCCTTCAACAGATTTAAGAAAAGAGTTCTTCAAAAAGTCTTCATATAATAGAGGAAAGAAAAA
>WAAB01019719.1:40090-78759 GCA_013389865.1 Piaya cayana
TTTAGAAATATTCTGTGCAGTTCCTTACACATTTTGTTTAAAAGGGCATGTATTGACTAGTCCAATGACAACTAAAAAAAAAAAAGAACAAAAAAAACTAGCTCCTTTTAAGCATTGATCTTCATAATTCCTATACTGATGTTCAGCGGCTACAGAATGCTGCAGAAAAAGTCAGATGTCACATTCTCAATTGCTTCTTTCAAAGAAATGCCCTCTGTGTCTGTCCTGGTTTTGGCTGGGATAGAGTCAATTTTCTGCCGAGTAGCTGCTACAGTGCTGGTTTTTTGGATTTAGTATGAGAATAATGTTGACAGCAACAACTAAAAACATTGCTATGTTAAGCAGTGCTTACACTAAGTCAAAAACTTTTCAGATTCTCATGCTCTGCTACTGAGCCAGTGCACAAGAAGCTGGGAGGGAACATAGCCAGGACAGATGGCCCAAACTGGCCAAAGGGATATTCCACACTACATTAACATCATTCTCAGTATATAACTCGGGGGTAATCGGCTGTGAGGCAATCACTGCTTGGGGGCAGGATGGAAATCAGTCACTGGGTGGTGTGCAATTGTATTATGTATCACTTGTTCGATGATATTTATTTATGTTACTGTTGTTATTATCTTTCCTTTTTGCTGTCCTACTAATCTGTCATTACCTCAGCCCACAAATTTTAACCCCACTGGGGTGTGGGGCTGATCAAACAGTTGCATGGTGCTTAGTTGCCAGTTTGCATTAAACCATGTCAGTGTCAAAACTATTCCTCACTGTTTCGTAGTCCACACTCAGTTGACTTAGGCAATTTATCAACCACAGGATCGCGACATTTTTACACATTTTACTTTTACTATTCTAACTCCTTTTAAAATTATCAAAGCAAGTGCAAACTCTGTTTCTATATCTGTTGCACAGTCTTCCCCAAAAGTTCAGTTTCAGGTTAGTTGGTAAGAAACTGTCCTCACTGTGCTTTGAGATTTATAAGCACTCAAAAAAAGACATGATGTCCCTTGTACCTACCCTTAGATTATGTAAGAAAAACCTGATCTAGTTTGAAAACATTAAAAGTTGGATGCATACCCAAACAAAATTCCTGTAGAGACTAGATTTGCAAAATGGACATTCTCTTTATAATTCTGAAATCTACATCCATCTTTATAACTAAAGTCTATTAACTTAATAATAATGCCTTAATAAAGTAAAGTTTATTAAACTTAAGTGAGAAGAGTTAATGCAACAGAAAGTTCTCCACTTATTTAACTGCAAGTGCTATCAATAGAGTTATCAAAAGGGTAGCTACGCCGCTTCTTTTCCTTAAGAAGTGTAAGATCATAATTTCAGAGTACAGAATCTGACGTCTACCCTTCCTTTCTCGGCAGGGAAATTTGTACTTCACAGTCAGAAAATGACTCTGAGACAGTTTCCTTTATCTTCATTTCCCCAGCTGTGGAGTTTCTCCACAATATAAAAAATAGTTATTAGGTATATAAAAAACCTAAAACTGGTTGCAGATAAAACTATTATTGCTATATACTGGAAAAGCCTTGCTAGCTAAACAGTTTTTAGCATTCTGTTTCAGAAGGCTACAGCCTATTTTTACTTTTTTTGTCCTAAAGGAAAATTAGAACTTTTTTTTTTTTTTGGCCACTGCATAAAACAGTTTCACAAAAGGGAGGTTATTGCAGGCTAGTCTTATAACCTTCCCTGGAAAGGAAAAAAAAACAAACCAACCCTCCAAACCCCACATCAACTCCCCTCTAGATATTCTAGAGAGAAAATTCTATTACTTCTATATTAATGCCATTAATTATGTCATAGGACGACACATTGGAAACTAAATTATTAGATAAACTTGAGAATATGACATTTAGTAAAGGAATTGTTAGGTAACACAATATACTAAGTGAGAAAAGAGAAAATTTAAGCCTACAGGAAACATACTGGTGGAGTTAAGCACCAGTCTTGCAGATAGTTTTGTTTAATATATTGATAATAGTCTTTGAGTAAAATGTAGGAATGTACTCATGCAGTGCATTGAAGATGCAAGATTAGGTTACTTTATGACTGTAGGACCTTGAGTAAAAGAGGTGGGTAGAAATTCAGTAGTAAAAATTTTACAGTCATACATTTCTGAGTTTCCATCTGGTGAAAGGTAAGATCACATTTATTGGAAATTACAAATTAGGAAAGACTTCAGTATCCTAATCGGTTTTGTGTCTGACCACAAAGCACCACTATAAGAGCACCATAAGGAAGAGAGGAGAAGGATATAATTAGAGCTCACTCGTGTCTCCGAGAATCTTCTCTAGACCAAGAGCAATACTTATACCATCAATCCAGGGAAAATCCAGACAGTGCAGTGTACATAATTCTGGTCTACCATATTCAGGAAAGAAGCGGAACACAGAGGAGCACAGACAGGAACCAGCATGATGGCAGGAAAACCACAAATTTTTACTGCCAAGAGTGAGAAAAACTTGGCACTCATTGTAGTAAGACAAAAACTGAAAATGGACAGGATGAACATCATTCAAATGATAAGCACTGGGCATGAAAAAAATTATTTCAATCAAACCAGTATGTTATCACAAAAGAAGACTATTAATTTCTGTCAATTTATACCCACTATAGTAGCAATGTTTTGATGTAGATTGCCAGTAGTTAAGAGGTCAGGGGGATTTTATTTAAATTTTATCAGTTTATGAAAGGAATTATATGCTATAACAGCTGTTGTAGTAGTATAGAAAGCATTTCCAGTTCCTTTCACTTAATTTCATATGTGGTATAAATACTAAGAGGACTCATAGCTAGCCTCTAAGACCACTAGTGCCTGTTTTCTCTCTGAAGGGCACACACAGGATGTCTTACTTTCCTTCACTATGTAAGAAGGCACTGAGAAAATCCCGAAACTAGAAGAATAGGAGGGAATGTAATGTAAACATATATCTGACTGCTCAGTAGTTAAATGAGAATTTCACTGCTTGCATATGCACAAAAGCAGAACAAAATGAATTGGTCAGACATTGAACCTGAGTAATGAAAGCCTGGAGGCAATCCTAAACCACTGTTGACTACACAGCAATTTTTGTCACATCCTATTTGGAGGAAGAATAAGGAAGCAGGGGGCTGCTTAGTAATTTTAATTGTACCATTAATTTAGTTGAATGATCTTTCCTGTATGACAAATTTAAACCACTACTGGAAGAAATATCGCTGCACAGAAAGAAAGGAAAAAAAGCACGTCTGATGAAGAGTAACTTCATTTAAGATGTCCTCACTAGTGGGAGAAATCATAACAGTTATATGATACCTGGAAGCCTCATTCTTATTACATTGCTACAAAAACTATTACATTGTAAAGGCAATGTAAGGTGCATGAAGAGAAGCTAAGAATCCTGCTCAAAACCAGAAATGGCATTAAAATTGCAGGGCTTTTCACAGCTCACACTTCAATCAATAGATCATCACGAACATTAGCTTTCCAGAGGAAATTATTTCTGCCATGAGATATTTATCTACAATTACTTAGTATTGCATGGAAAGTTAATGGATTAAGACAGAATCTGTATACATTAGCTTTTTCATAAAAAGTCATTTAGTGAGCAGAATTACTCATGCTACATAATAAGAAACAACTGACTTTTCTTTCTGTCACTACTGACAATATAGAATCATAGAATCACCAGGTTGGAAAAGACCTCTTGGATCATCGAGTCCAACCATTCCTATTTACCACTAAACTACATCCCAAATGGTGGCTTATGACTTCTTTTTTTTTTTAACTGCACATTATTCAAAACCTTCTTTACATGCAACTATATATTCTTTCCACTCTCCTAATGAATACATATTGTAGTGCTTCCTGTAAAGAATTTGCATTGCTAGTGTAAGAAATCAATAGCAAGATAAAGCTACATTTGAACAGGACAGGAGTAAAGCTAAGGCATCGGGTTACATAATATCTAAACCAAGCCAAACTGCTATTTTAAATCTAACAATAGAGGTGTTGCTTAAATAATTATTACAGCTTTTAAAAAGTCCAAGAATTGAAACTAGTGAACCAAGGTATTAAAACAGCAACAGTAAATTGGGTACTAAGTTTACTAAATAATCAAACAAGTATGTACAGCTGTTCATATTTTACAAGAAAAAAATTATACAAAGCTTAGCAAATGCATCTTTTATTAATGACAACTAGTAATCTACCTAGTTTTTTGACAGCTTTACATACTGATATTCAATAACCAACAAAAAGTTTCTCCTTCAGAAAAAGAATGAAAAATTGAACAGTCTTCATGAATGTTCTACACACAAACAGCACTGCTGAACAACAGTCAAAAGCTCTTGCTTTGCTGAAGTAAGAACACCTAAAGTACAGCTGAAAGACAAGGCATACCCCTCTGGCAAATTCATAAAATTTCTACACTTACGACTACAAGAAAAAAAATAATAATCATCGGCAAAGATTTAGCAGGGGGCTACTCAGCAGGCAAACAATAAGAATGAGCAGGTATCAGATCTGTAGCAACTTCCCTGGCTAGGAGGGAAAATACAGCTATACGTATCTTACATACAGGTAAGCGTCCTCAGCCATCAAGCTCTTGGCTGGTTGTCAAAGAACAACTTATTTTAATTAAGGATATGAGGTGTAGGTTTCTAGAACTTTCATTTTAAAAAAAGTCATTTTTGTAAGCAAAAGCAAACATAAATATTCCCCTAACCTGTGTCCTGGTCCTCCCCGATACCGTGCCCCAGGGATCAGAACTGGATCATCATCACTATCATCAGTTTCTTGGAGAGCTGAGGTCCTGGTAGAGGACTCATCTGGAGTTGCTAGCCCTGAGGATTCTGGTTGTGGCTGAGGTTCATCATTTACAGCAAGCGAATTGGCAGTAGATTCGGTACTCTGACTTGAAATGTCTTGATTTGCACTTTTTTCACAGGGGGTTTCTTCCTCTACATTTCCAGACACAGTGTCAGCATTTGGGCCATTTTCTTCTGGGTGGATTCCAGAATGCTCAGGACCAGACTGATCCGATACATCTAACGGAAAATATTGAGGAAAATAAGTCACAGCATATATGATTACAGCCTATTGTAGAAGACATTATAAATAGCATACTGAGTTTAAACTGGAAACTTAATTTTTCATTCTCTACCCTCTTCATACAACTACATTTGAAAGAGTACAGATACGTACTTGATTCTGTTTTCTCTACAGTTTCATCTACAGTTTTCAGCTCTTCAGCACTTGTATCTTCCTTGTGAGATTCATCAGGAACTCCTGAATTAAACAACTTAATATTAAATCATATTATTTCATTTAGATGCATACATGTAATGTAAGCAAGTTTAGGTCATTCTAGCACTCCTAGATCAAAATAATCCGCTCCAAAGTCCAAATGTCACTTTACTGAAATCTTGAATCCTAATGCCATAAAAGTCAGTATATATAAACCTATCTAGTTGCGTAGATCAATACATTAAGAATGGAGAAAGTATTTCTTCCCTTTTCTTTGATATACTTAATATCCTATGCCTTAAGAACTTCAGTTGCAAAAGAAGCATTAATACTCTTGAAACGGGTAACTTACTGAAATCTATTATTTCTGAAGACAGAAGTTATGTTCTTTCTATTAAAACTGATTTTTTTCCTCAGGAACCAATCATTTGACTTGACTGCCTTTTTGGCAATGAACTGAGCAAGACAAACACTTGTAACAAAATACACTGAAAGCTTGAAAGAAATTGAACAAAAACCTAGCACTCATTAATGACTGCAAAGTGCAATTGCTCTATTTTTCAGTACAAACTGGGGCAGAATATGTCCTTAAAAAAAATATATGGGTTTTAGAACTAAAGCATGGATTGGTTAGTTTTGTTTATATTTATTTGCCTCTTTTTCTTTCCTCACTTTCTATTATGGCTGTACTCTGCCCTCATGTGCGTGTATGAAACTACAATTGTGTTCAGTGGTAGTCATGAACATACTGGAGCAGAATTTTTCCATTAACATTACAGAAATAACATATATCTTACTTGTTTCTTCATCTTCAGGTCCTGACTCTTCTGAGGCTTTTGTTTTTAGACTGTCGTCTTGACCTTCAGTTTTGCAATGACTTCCACTCCCCCTAGAGCTTGAATTTCTGCTGCTCCTGACAACATAACACATTAAAAAAATTTAGAAATAATATAAATAGATAAGGTCATTGCAGTAGCACAGCCTGACCATCATAATTTTTCTCATTGTGATCTCACAATCCAATAGTGCTCAACAGCAGCTACAGCTACAACTTCATAGCTATTTCAAAATTCTTTTATTAAGTCCATCACCACTCATCCCATATCATTCCTCTGCACCACTGAACCCTGCTCATTCCTTTCTACCTTTTTTTTTTGAGCCTTTGAAGGATTTATTAATTTATCTTCAAAATCTTGTGAGAATTCAAAAATATTTTCTCTCTTTGACTATTTACACTAATTTTTTTTGCCTGTATAAAGGATCAGAGAAGAGATTTTATTAAAGTTATTACAAGCTGTCAGCCGAGCACTAATACATAATCTTATCCCATCCAATTAAAGTGATTCAGCTAAAATTTCTGAAGGTTCTTCACCCCTAACTATCATTCCTATACCTCTGGTGACACAGACGTCCAATGTCAGCTTTCAGTCAAAGTGTTGTTATTTCTCAAGATTCAATGTAAGCTGGTACTTGAAATTTATTCCCCTTTTATGTTTAGATAATGATTGTGGAAAACCAATTTCTACTTACAATAAGGAAAATTATTCCTCAGGAAATATGTAACATTGCTGTTCTGAATGTCATCAAAATTAGTATTTTTGGACTCACTAGAAAAGACTTTATTTTAGGAAATGCAAAGCTTTGTTTCTGAGCACTCTCATTCTCTCCCCTCCCCCATATCTGTGTTGTAGCCTCAAGCTTAGGCAAATCACTAGACAAAAGCGAAAACAAAGATGAGTTATGAGAATTATAAGCATGAGTCTCAAGAATTTATACTGTACTGTTACAAGTACCTTCTTACCTGTGCATGTTATTACTAAACAATTTTATATGCCACATTGCTAGAGACAGGACAAATCACACTTAGTCTGGATTCTTTAGGATCCAGCCTAGACTTCAGTAGTTTTATTTTTAATGTTACATTTTAAACATTAAACATGAGATAGTTTACTCATATTGATGAGCAAAAGTCTTTTTTATTTCTGTATTGGATTTTGGAATATGTAGAAAATTTATTAGCTCTTACAATATTCCTAAGTAATGAATTTTCAGCAGTTGTTGAACTGACAGACAAGAAGTGAACTGCGAGACACAAAGTTAAGGATTTCTATGATTTCATTCCTGTTATAAACGTAATCACAATCTAAGCGCTAAGATTTTTTTACTTTTTTTTTTACGTTGTTGCTCAATGCTCATTTACTTTCATTTATTACTGTGCTTTAATTTTTTCTTCAATGTCATTTTTCACACTAGCAGTTTGAAAGAGCAGTTTGAGAGAGCAAAATAACACCCTGCACTTTCATTACATTAAGCCCTACTATCCACTTCCCTAGCAGGTTTTCTGTTTCCCCAGTTGTCCATGTAACCCTCCTTTGAACCTCTGCCAATTTGAAACGATTTTCTTGAAAGTTTGGTGAGGATTGCAAACAGCATTCTTAAGTCACAAAGTGAAGCAGAGTGGATCAGCAGCACCAGTTATTTTCATCCTTGGCTGAAGTCTCCCAGCTGGTGACATCTAGAATCATACTTGCCTTTCTAGTATTATATTGAGAATGAAGTGACTCGTAGGTCACTGACTTCCTCCATTCGATTTTCACAACACTCCCAGCTTTCAGATTAGGTTTTCGTTATTTGTCCTTACTGCATCACTCTGCTATATGGAACTGCATCCTACTTCTATTATTCTGCTCTTCAGCACAATGTTTTAGTTAGCCTGTGAACCGACAACGCCTCACAATTTCGTCCCGCTAGGAAATGCTGCTTCTCCTCACTGCCTAAACTACATCCCCCACTACAAAAGCTCCATTAAGTTAGCTCACCATCATGTTCAGTTTCTTTATTGATCTCTCTGCCCCACCTTGAACAGAAATTCAACATGTGGCAAAGTATCAAATACTTTCTAGAAATCCAAACAGTTTCTTTCCGCTATACCATGTATGGTTCTAGAACCCATTATTCTAAGTAAAAAAAAATAAAATAGTACTGAATCATGCACACTGTAGTTCCCAAAATTCTGGTTTAATTCTCATGTACTGCTTGTTTTAACATGCCTTTCTTTCAGAACCGTACTAAAGCCTTGGATATTGCTAGCACTAGTCTTAAAATATCATGTTTAGTCCTTTATTCTCCTTTGGTATTATATTTGATGTTGGTCATTGACATGGTGCTACACTTGGCCCAAGAGACTGGTTAAAATACTTGCTATTACACAGAAAATATATGCTTCCCCTTGCCTCTCCCCTTCCAAGTTCAAAAAATGACATTATCCTTTCTCCAATTTCACTGAATAAATTTCCAAGTTTAACTTTCACTTAAGTTGCATTAAGGTCCTGTGACCTTTCACCCATACCTTCAATTTCACAGGAAACTATTACGAAGTATTTATTTAGATTTGCTTCCTCTCACTATTCCTTAACTGCCATTCCACCCTCAGTGCAGTATGATTAAATCACCAAGGAACTTTAGCCCATTTGTCTTAATACCCTTTGAAAAGTTTAAGTGAAGTTAAGTTTTAGTAGTATTTGCTTAGTCTTTACTTCTTCAAATACAGATTTTTTAACAAGCAATTTTCCTGTCCCTCATCTCCATTCTGTGTACGCTCTACTACTTCTTAATATCGTTTTCCATGCTCTTCATTCAAAGTTTCCATCTTCAAAATCACTTATTTCATTAAACTTTTGAAGTTCAAAATACATTTTTCAAATTTTGTATTAAGATAAATATAGAAACATTTTTTTGTGATACAGTGGTGATAATTTATTATTACATTAAAAGACACTACGGTAAATAGACAAAACATTTGCTAACACTCTGTTCCTCTTGTGAAATCTGTCTACTTTAAAATATTAAGCAAAGATGACTGCAAACCTAAATGTAGAATTCGTTAAAAGTTTTACAGCAAAACTAATTCTTTCAGAGCTTGCTGGATATGCACTCTAAATGGAAATACAGTCTAATAAGATTGACTGAACATATCCATTGCAATATTTCAGATTAACATAGGAAAAGTCTTCGTTCTTGTGGAAACAAAGATTACTGCTCAAGTTTCCAAACAAAATGACAGAACAAATTGTGTGTTTTATGTCTAAAGCCACAGCACTTAAGCATAGATAGATGTGTGTTTTTTTCTCCGGTAACAAATACCAGCAAGCATTTCTACTTATTGACTTCTACAGTCATTTTGAAAACAGAAGGAAAGAAATAGAAACAGTAAGAGGAGACAAAATACGGATTGTGGTGTATACATACCACATGGAAATGGTGTATACGTACACCACATGGAAAAATAATTTATCTGTATTTATGCTAGACCAATGTTAGTGATACATATTGATCGATAACCACGCAAAATTAAAATTAACTTCTTACCACTCATCAGTGAAGAGCAGTTTTATTGTGCTTGTAGTCGTTCCTTCTGTACTGTAGTGCAAACTTAAAACTGGTTCACCTGTTCCTGTTCGTGGCTTATCACTCTCTGTAAATATAGGGTTGATAGTTTAGATGGGCATCGTAAGTATACATAAAGCTTTTATATTTCTGAAGATTCATTTAATTATCCTAGCAAAGGCCAAATGTGGTAGTAACGTGTACAATGGCCATGTAAGATCTCCTACAGCCCAAACAAAAAGCTAAGAAGTTTCAGAGTAAATGCACCACATTAGCAATTCTTTAAAAACAGACTAAAATTATTTGTATTTATAAGAGCAAACAAGACAATGCTGTCCTTCAACATGCAGGTAAATAAAACTGCAGACATGTATGTGTACACACAACATTATCCTTTATAAGCAGATCCCTTTTCTATCAAGTATATTATTAGTAAGATTGTTAAATGTTTTTGCAAGTATTCAATCTTTTTTACCTCAGTAAACACATTAAAAAAATAATGAGACCTAGACAAAATCACTGGTCTAGAAAAATCACCATCCTCTTCACTTTTTTCCCCCTCTTTAGAACACAATCAACTACAAGTACCCTTAGACTTGCTATAAATTGTCAGCTAGTTGTCATAAAAACAATGTAAGTTCATGTTCTGAGAGCTTCAGGATTAAAAAAACCCTTTCATACTACAAAAACTGCAAGCAGAAGGGGAGCATTTGCAGAATGAAGTATTCATGATATCCAACAGCAACATTAGCAAATGAAATTGAAAACCACTGCAAGTCTGCCAAGCCTACGCTGCATATATCGTTTTAAGGACATTCAGAGGGGTCTCCTTCAAAACACAACTGCTCAGTGACACCCATCCACCCACTATTGAGTAAAACTCATTGTCACAATCTATCTACGTGCATGGCACAACTGCCCTTAATACTGAAGTTGGCCTTGGCCAATACTATAAAGCTAATGGGAAGTAGCATCAGATTAAGCCATGCTACAGAGATGTCATTCTCTTGGAACTGAGATGCAAGAGTTTACTATTAGGCACTACTCACACGACTCTTAAGTGGCCTGTGTAGTTTTGCTTTTTATGAATGCTGAGCTTTCTATCTCAAGATGCTTTGGAAAAAAAAAAGCCATATTTTTTTGGTTTACAGAGTACAGAAATTTGCCAACAGTTTCAGTATTGGCAACAGACTGTCACTTAAAGTAAAAGCTTCAAATCATCTTTGGGTAACATCAAATAAAATCTAACAAGCATAAACCTATAAATTCCGCAACTAAAAAAGTTATTATAAAAATTGTAATGACTACAATACTGCCATGGGATATTTATCTTAAAAAACACAACTAAGTTATAGGAACTATGAAATATCAAGAATTTAACCTAACAATCAGTTATATTTTTAAACTGCTGACAAATGGAAGCACACTCACAGGATCACAGCAGCTGCTCCAGAAAACTTTAAATACCTATTTCTACATATTCTGAAAAGAAACTAAAAAAAAACAAACCCCACAAAAGAAAACACAACTACCCTATAATTAAAACAATTTTATGTGAAAGAAAATTAGCCAATTACAACCAAAATTCTAATCATACATAGGTCATGGGTCTCATTCTATGCTAAGAAAAGCTAATAGCTTCTCTAAAATGAAGGTTCCAGTTACTCTCTTGTCACAGGGGAGCAAGGATTAAACTGATCAAATGGAAGGTTTCCAGTTCTTGAAATAAACCAAGTAAAAAGTAACAAGCCTAAGAAAATATTTCATAGTGGCGTATACAGATTTTGAAGACAAATGACATTTTCTTTCTTAACTGAACAGGTGCTTTCTCTATTTTTGGCAACCTAACAGCAAGCACCACTTAGTTTAAAGATCTTCAAACTCTGAGCATGCCTTCCTAAGCAAGTACAAATATTGATTGTTCCAACATACTGCACAACTCATCAGAAGCTGACACGAAGAGTAAAGCATTACAAAGTTTGAGAATTCTCTGCCTTCCTTGAAGTACTACAGACAAGATGCATCTTTCAACTGGGAAACCTGATAGGTAAAGAGAGACAACTTACTGCCTTGAATAGTCCAAGACAGCCACCAAACGACTACACCATAACATTAATAGCAACATTTGATTCAGCACAAAACTAGTTAATATTACTGACCAAATACACCAAGCATGGCTATCTTACAGTGAACCTAACTGAATATTAGGCCTGCATTATAAAGCTCGGATTATATTATCGTAACAGCGCTTTTCCATCTTACAATCTCAACATCAAAAAAATTAAGACAAATAAAGACTGTGTTCTGACTACACTTATCGCGGAAGCAACAATCATTTATTCACAATCAAAAAAGCTGGAAGAATTGCGTAGACTTATACAAACAGGGTACTGACTGAGAAGTTATTTTTACAAATTTCTGGAGACAGATAGCTGTTAAACAGTATTGTGCAATAGCTTTTTCTTGAATCTACAATACCATGAGCTACAACTTGGATTGAGTCATTTTCTTCTTTAAACTAGCTCTAGGGCAAGAAATCAACACTAATAAGAACAAGAACCTTTTAAAAATGACAGATGAGACAAGAATCTGATAATAAACTGCACAGAATTAGCTGTGAAGTTCACTATTTTATATTAAATTTACACTGCTCACAAAAGCTGAATGGGAGCCTCTGTGAAGAAATCTAATAAGCTTTGCCTAGTACATAATTGAACATTCTTTCACAGAAACCACATAAAATCCAGAAGTCATTAACTCTTTGTTTTCAAGAGTGGGACTGCCAAAGACTGGGGAGATCAGAATGAAGAACATTCTCTTTCATTACTACATTCAAACCAGGAGGTCAGCTCTGCTTCAAATCAATTTAAGAAAAATGAAGGGAAGAAGAGGAAAAGTTGCACAACTTCTGCGATTTAGGGGAAACCACAGAACTATTAATCTGTTGCATGCTCTAGTAGGGTACTAATTGCCCCAAAGGAAAGTTGTAGTTTGTCAACATCTTACTGAACTCTGTTTCAAATTCCTATAAAGTACCTTGATAACTTACCTAAATTTTACAGCCAAAGCCATTACACTTTAAAGATACGAACAACTTATAATGTTCTTTCATAAGGAGCCCTGTGCTAGAACAACATTCCCATTAAATGGTCCACTCTCCAGGTGCCTAAGGAAGGAAGGTACTTTTAAACTACTACCCTTAAAAGAAAATTTCATTCATAGTCTTATTTAATTAAAAAAAAACAACAAACCAACCCCACAACTGAAAGCATTATCCCTAATACTCACTTGTGCCCTTTGAAAATGAATCTGTGCAAGTGTAATTTCACAAAGACTGGGGCTTTTAAGTTTGGAGTGGTGAGCACAAAACAGGTTTACAGATGGCGTTACTTAGTTAAAATAACATCATAAGGAGCTTAAAGATAATTTCCCACATCTCAAATGTTGCCTTATTCACTGGTCTGCTGGCAACCCCACACGGATAGATGACTTCTCATTAAAAATTTCCAAAATTATTCCTATTCAGCCCTAATCACGATCTCCTCATTAGAAAAACAGTTTTGTACACTATGAAGATTGGGTTTCACCCAGAATATAATCCTAAATGAGTTACTTCCGAAGGGAGAAAAATTGATTTAAAGAGGAGAAAATAAGCAGTGTATTTCAGAAAACAGGAATTCCATGCAAAGGCTCAACACATGACAATTCAGAGGCAGCCGCAATTAGAGAGAAGCGTGATTCCTCTATCTAGAGAGGAACGGTGACTGACTGAACAACATTATACTGATATCAGTTAGTATAAGGCACAATGACATCTACAGGAAGACTGAAAATCAAATAATTCTTTAGATCAGTCTAATTTATAACCCAATATCCTATTCCTTTGTCTAGATTATTCTTATACTAATTAGATGTAGTACTGCACGTCACAGAAGGAGGCAGTACAGATCACATTGTGCCTTATAACCAAGGATAGGTTTGAAATTCTTAAGCTTGCACCTACAGAGCTCTCTATAGATCTGGAAAGCTCAATACATATACCAGGACTCAACCAGTTCATCCGACTGGGAGGCAGAGATAACTGTCTGGGGCACAACACATGCCAGTACAGTTTTCAGGACTTACAGCACTACTTATGAGGAACTAACTATGCCATAGCTAACATACCAGCTTGTCCTGAGCCAGCTCAAGTATCTATAATGTGCACCAAACAATCTGCCAAGGCTATCTCCAGAAGGGATTACTAAATCCTCACATTAACTTGCTAATATCTAGAAATATCAGTAATCGGTGTGGCTTCTGTGTACGTAGGGAACAGCATTGAGATGGTATGCAATGCATACATGTTTACGCTTCCAAGTTACTGTGCTAGTCCTCTGGTTACAGGTTCCCTCTTCAATCATACCAATTCAGGCAGTACCTTACAGCCATAACATTGTCTTTATACTGCAACACATCAACCAGCCATCCTCCAGTAGTACTATTGCAGCTTAAAAATAAATAAATATTTATCTATATATTTCTGGTGTAGATCACTGTAATCCATTTGAAACAGTTTTCTGCAGGTGGGAGTGATTTACATCTTCTACATGACTGTCAGAATAATTATAAATGCATATGTTGGTAATAAGTATAAAAATATCTTTGAACCCAGAAATGCTCTTAAAATATAAACACTAACAAGAGGGACTGGTTCAACAGAAAGACTGCTGATTTAGTACCAAATTAATATAAGATAGGAGTAAGAAAGAAAAGACATTTCTATATAAAAAGAACTTATACAACTTCCTTCATTTGCTACTTATACTTTTTTTTGAGACTTCTGTTCAAATATGAAGTGAAGCTAATGCAGTTCAACTTCAAAAATCCAACTCAATCTCTGGTTATTATTTCGATAACAGATTTCATAATAACATTACCTGTCCTTTTCCAAACTAGAAGTAACATTCTTTGTCTCTTCAGGCAATCCTTACCAACACAATAGGAAAACATTTCCTTATAACAATCAGAGAACTAGTTTACCAATACAGTCTGGATAAACAAATATATTTTGAGGGGGCTTTTTTTTGCATATTAAAAACACTTGAAGTGCTTTCATGAGAGGGAATCTCTTCCCATTACTTAATGTCCAAGTAATGTCTTAACCAGAAAACATTATTATAAAAAAAAACCAAACCTCCCAAAAGCCTATTACAACTATGGGTCTATTAAAACTAATTAATACACAAACTAGTTCTTAAGGCAACTGATCCTTCTTGAGGAAGAATCTGATGCAGATTTGGAAGCTGATTTCTGGGACCAAAACTTCTCGTTTGAATCTCTGTTGCCAGATAGGCTTAATTCACAACTTCATGAAACAATTTATCAGTTTTCCATTTTGCAGCCCTAAGAACTTCAGTAAACCTGCAGACTTTCTACATTAACTCTAGTTTATTCTCCTCTCATCAAATAATGCTTTAATATGAGTTCATAACAGACAGCATAACTTGGCCATTAATTATAAGCAAGTTTTCCAACTAAACACAACTACTGGAGAGATGTAGGCTACTAACCGTGAATAATCAGTGAATTTACACACTGAAGCGTAATATAAAAAACAGCTTGATTTTTTTTCCCCAATGTTCTGACATCCTAAAATAAACCATAATCTCAACAGTTGCCACACAGGCTATTTTTCAGGAATGCGATTTCAAAACAGCATTCTAGTTTAGAATGTGAAATAGCCAGATCTTTTGTGGAATTGGAGCTATTAAATCTCTACAGAGGCTTTGATATGGAAGTAATAATAATGAAGAGTATATGGAAATTATTTTTAAATTGCCATCTATCACTCATTAATTATACAGGAACAAATATTCACTACAGATGACATGGAATCAGCTGGAATAGGGTCACCTTTGTCCCACTTCATTGCTCACAATCTGAAAACTCATAAATAATGGACATACAGAAAGCTCGCAAGTGTTCTCTCTACCACCAGCACATAGGGCAGGTACAGAGAAACACTGGTAGTTGTTTAGCAGAAGGGGTGTAGGATAAGGGGCTACAGAGGTAGGATACTCCTAAATGCAATAAGTGCTCTTGAGTTACTCAGTTGTGCAAGTATAATGAAGTTGCACATCTGTCTTGGCATTATATGATTAAAAGTTACTTTAATCTTGGTATCTGCACTTTGATCCAAGAAGTTCCATTCATAAAAAAGACTGCTTAAATAATTAATTTTACTTTGAATTTTAAACCAAAAAAAATTCTAGATGTCTGTAGAGTACATAAGACATTTACCGTACCTACACTGAGTGCATTCAGAACTGGGCATGGGATGTCTTTTGAAAACAATTAACCTTATTGTTACTCATATTGTGAATTAAATAATTAATGAGTCTCCAGCAGACCTGCTTACAGAATTCTACTTTATACAGATGAACAGCATTTTTAGACTGTTTATCATAATGAAAGGCAATTTTGAAAGGAAGCATTGCAATCAACTACGGCTGCGTATAGCACATTTCCTGTCACACGCACCCTGTTGCTCATCAAGTGACATGGATCCAAGCTGTTTGTTAACCACAGAAGAAGGAGAATCTGAAACAAAAATGAGATTTCAACTTAAAACATAAGCAGCAGAGAACTGCACAGCAACGTCATGATCATATGTTAGTTTAAAATAAAAAAATAAAAAGCAGCAACATAAGGAAGCTTTGGGTTTCTTTCATGAGCAGCCAGCCGTATTGCATTTTCTAGGCATGACAGAAGCAAAGCCACTTATTTGAAATCATTGTGTTTCTTTAGGTAGTCAGTGAACAGCCTGAAGCTTGCTGACATGTCATTACTAAAAATACCTGCCCGTTACCATGGATTTTATGTTCTACCGATTTCTAACACGTCAGGAAAAACACTGAAGAGTTGTGACTCCTAAAGCCTTTGCTCCAACTACCAAATCACACTAGCATTTCAAACCATGCTCTAAATGCAAATTTCAGAATACTGCTACTTCAGCATAAAACACCTAATGGCATACCAGTATATGAATATTCATAACTATGAGCATAAAATGAGACTATTTACAGATATAACAGCACATATAAAGTGTTTTTATAATATTAAAGCACCAAAATATATCCCATTCATAACAGTTCAATAGTTCTGCATTGCTAGATGCTACGCCTCGCTGTGGCATCTGATGACTGAGAACATGTCTTCATGAGTTTATCACAGTACCACACCAGTCAGTCTTATCAAAATCCTCACGTAATCACAGGGAAATTAATACCAAACCCCACAGCAGTTAAGTGTTGGGTTTTTTGGTTTTGGTTTGGTTTTTTGGTTTTTTTTTTTTTTTTAATCACTGGACACTTCTAGTTAATAGCTATCACCAGCACTGCATGCATTAAGCAGACAAACGACATGCAAAGTTCAGTATTTTCTGTGAGTCTATTTGCCTTGTAACCTCTGAAAATCAGATCTTACTTTGTATTATCTTAAGAAAAGTTGATGTACGTAACATAGTGCAGTATTTTAATGGTATTGGCTAGGCTACCATTTCACAGTTCCATTTGTTAATCCTGTTATAAACAAACTCACACAAATCTAAAATGATTTAATATCCTGTGTTATAAACTGTATCATAGCCTGCCAACATCACTGTATGCTGAAAGAATTTTAACATATTTAAAACCTACACAATAAAAGCCATGAAATAGTGCACACTCCTACAGCAATCTCACTTCCAGGTTTGGGACAGGATTACCAGCATGACCTGTGTTGTAGCACAGCCATAAAACTTGCTAAATTGACATAGCTGATTTAAATATATACTCATATCCTCAAATGATTCTTCATTCGCAGCTGTTGGTGCAAGAATGAGTCTGTTCCTTCATTACACTGGTATCTAGTGTAGGAAAGAGGAGAAGGAGTGAATAACAGATATGGGGAGCCTAAGGCAAACTCTGCATTTTGGAGGCTGACTTGTTTTGATAACTGGGCTTAGAGTTTATTTCCATAACTGGAAACATTAAACAGGACCAATTTTGTTTTCACCTTTGTTCAGCCATGCTCATGTGGTGCACCAAACACCTGAGTCCCATCACAGAATCTGTCATCTAGATTTAGATGGAGCATAGCTCTTATGTATGAGACTTGTAATAAAAACATATTTTACTTTCCAGAACAGAAATGTACTTCACATATCACTTCTAATTTAGAAGATTAAGTACTATAGCAAAGTTTTTTTACTGTAGTAGTAATCCACTTTTTAGAATGTAAATAAGAGGAAAAACGCTGGTGCAAAGATGCACTATATGATATGATGATCTACTGCTATTCCAGCTGACTCAGCACAGGAATCTTTACACCCTTCTCAAGAGCAGGCTGGCTTTGATCACCGCCTCACAGTTACAAAGCCCATGACTGGGATTAACTTGTATCAAAGTGTCAAAAGAGAGTGGAGGTCTTGGACAGCAAGCTGAGCAGCCTAAGGGCAGAAACACAGCAATTCTCAGTCACACTGTTCTTGCACTCCAACACTTTCTATACACTCACATGTTCTTTTTTCAAAAGGCGGACCATGCTGTCAAACATTTTACTTGGCTGCTAATCTCAACAGCTCTTTAATTCATCCAAAGATGAACAGAAGAATATGACTGAGCTACGGTATTTATAAATGTAAGAAACTACATTTACTACCCTTAGGAGCACTTCTAAGTTTTATTGACTTCTGGTTATACAACAGTAAGTGAAAAGTAGGTATGATTTACCATGTGCATCACTCATTCACAGTAAGCAAAACTGGAAAAATGTTCTAGGAAGTAGTCCATGCCAATGTAGGCTAAAACCACCCACATTTCACTATTATTTTGACGTCCTCCTACAGCTTTGCGAATGTATTTCACTTGTAATACATAAAATATACAGGAAGTATCCTGAATATTCCAATTAGCATGGTTAAGAAAAAGAGCTCAGCTTGTAGCAATTTGAAATTATCATTTTTCCTTTTTCTTTTTTCAAGTCCCCTGAAGCCACAGATCACCAGCACCCCTTGAAGTGGCACTGCAGTCTGGAACCACACAAGTTCAGGCAGGGAAATAAACATAACCATGACACCAGCCTAGAGAAGTTCAGGTAAATGCCTCTTTTTTAAATATATGGCTTTGTTTTGAAAAAAAAAAATCTGAAAAAGTACTTTCATCATTTCTGATAAAGCCTTTGAAGAAAGTATTATCAAAACTGTGCCATATAGTTAAAAAAAAACAAACAAAAATTCAAACTCTTACCTGAGCCTTCAACAGGCTGGATCTACATCCCAATGCAATTCACCACTGGCTGTAATGTCACCAGTACATTCTAAACTGGAACACCACTTAAAGAGGGAACTGGAGAATCATAAATTTGGGGAACCTCAAACAGAAAATAGAAGATAATTTTAAAGTCAGTTATATGCTAAAGGATCTTCCTATAATTTGGGCAATCAGCACCTGACTTCAGCAAAATATTAGCATACCACCTGTATTGTTTTGGGTAAAAAAAAAAAGAAAAATATAATTCCTTTGCACAGTGAATAGGCTCTCAGTTATATACTTGGGACTTCAAACAGACACATTTCTACATCTGGGTGTTTTACAAAGAATGCAGCAATCTAGTACTAAAAACTGTAGTCATCCCCTTGTTCTCCGCAGAAAGCTTTAACATAGGAATGAAGGTCCAAATTGTTCCACTTTAAAGACACTGGCCATAGACTTTTCAAACAACGAAAGTTGGGTTTTTTTAAAAATGTGCAATACTAGTTCTGCACTATGTCAGTATACACATGTATATATCTTTATTCCACAACAAATGTGGTCTAAATCAAATCAATTTTTCCTCAAAAAATAAATGCTCCCATTCCTTCCTATTATGTACACTGACTGCTACAGAAACTCCAGATGAAAATTTATCTATAATGCTGATTTTTTTTTTCTTTTTCACTTCAAGATCAGCTAGTTTGTGTTTCTGCAACTGCTCAAACTGCATGTGATTCTCAAAAAGAGGAGCAGAAAAGCTAACTGCAGTGCATACATGGTGCACCAGCACTAGGCAGAGCAGCAATACCAACAGGTTAAAAAGGTTTACTTTCTTTGTGGTTTCCATATAGCGCATATATATGCTGTTGTTCAAGTACTGCATAGGACCTAAATGTTATGAAACACACAGCATATACTGCTTCTAAAACTCTGTCAAATGTACACAATACTTATGAGAGGTATTCATTCATATATATATATATATATGTATATCTTTTTCCTCAATGTCAAATCACCCCACTGTGAATCATTACTCAAGTTAATTCACTTGTATATGCAACAACAATAAACTTTTGACCACATTTTTCTAAATAATTAAAAATTAAGTATTACAGATAATAGCTTACAAACCCTTATGTAACTATTACAAGTCCTTAGACTAGGAGGCAGAATAAGTACCATACAGTCTAATTTACTATTAAACCTGTAAAGCTTTCATTTCTTGACATTTTCTACTAGTAATTTCGATCATGACTGGAGTATTTTTTTCCTCTACCCTGTGACTACAGCCACAGCTGAGCTTCTGTGATTGCAAAGATAAGGATTAAGAATGTAATATGGGTCAGGAGAATGGCCTTAGTCTCACGCTGAATTCCCCCCAAAACTGGAAGGGTATGTTATGCAAGTTCTGCCAGAGAAGGGATGGAGGATATGCAGCCCTGGGCCAGAGTCTATGATGATATTTCATACAGTGGTAAACACATTTTGGGGTGTAATTTTTTGTTTCAAAATTTATAATGTGTCTGAAAACTGAACCTTTGCCTCATGACAGAGCACCAAAGACAACCTTGCAGAATACAAAAAAGATGGAGATTGTCTCTGTACAGTTAGCACAGAAGTTACTATTAAAAAAAAAAACCCTAAACTAAGAACTTCTTTTTTCCTGCCATTTTCTGAACACCAACTGACTGCAAGGTTAGAAAACAAGTGTCTCTATGGAGAAGCAAGAGACCAAAAAGCTGCAGCTCTAGTTTTCCAAGGGATTAGATTGCGGATTCACAAAAAGTCTTGGGAGGTGTAGTGGTTTTAGTTTACCTTCCTGGTAACTAGGGTCATAACTAAGGAAGTATTCCATCTCATTTCTTTACGTAAGCAGAGATATAAAAGGGGAGCTTGGAAGTTAGATGGGGAGTCTTGCTTCCGGGAGGGGTGGCGTGCAGATAATCTCTGTAGCCACTCTGCTGTTCAAGTGAGCCGAGGCACAGATCTGCTGGATAAGGGGGAAGTGAGAACTTGTTGTTTTACTTTTCCTTTTTCTATATATAATATACATACATATAAACTGCTTTAGTCCTGCTAGAATCTGGGCTCGTGGTTTTCTTTCTTTTTCCCCTCTCTTTCTTTCTTCCCCCCACCATGGTCAGGAGGGGTCCTGGGGCCTCTGTCCCAGGCCCTTTGGGAGATTGGTGTTGGGCCAATTTCAAATGATCACAGGAGGTCAAATACAAGAAACAAAACAAAGTTAACTTGTATTAAAAAAATAAGCAAAGATAGAGAATATTTCCATGTCCAGAGTGCAGAAATCTTAAAAAGTTAACAGACAACACAAAGCTGATGGAGATTCCCCAATCCCAAAACAATTAGTTTCATTTGTTCCCTCCCAAAATAGGGGAAGGAGGAATACAATGAAAGAAGCTGGTGAAGCACAACACGAATTTCTTGTATTTACAAATACTAGTAGAAGGGGGAAGGTAGTGTAATCGTTCATCAAATTTCTTGAGAAATAATTCACCGAACACATTAAATATGTAAATCTGAATTCTTCATTTTAATCTTCCCTGTCTGTAATGCTGAAGGTAAAAAAATTCTGCCAATCACATCAAAAGAGCAAAAAGATAACATCCTAATGAGTTGGAGGTCATACAGCAAAAGTGTTCCCCTTCCCTCTCCCCAGAAATACATGTTTTCATAGTGCTAAATGAATCTATCTTTCAGATCAATTACGTAATAATTAAAACGGTAAAACTTGCAAATTCATTGTCATCACATGAAGAAAGGGGTAAATATTCAAATACTGGTTTCCCTCCAAGACTACGTAAGTTTCTGGGGTTCTCTGGTGATCCAGAACAAAATGATCAGACCTTCCCTTTAGTTCCCTTAAAATTCAAAACACGTGGGAACTCGAAACCCCAAGACACAGTGGTGGGATCCAAATCAACTACAATACACTCCTCACCTCCCAGTCAAAGCAATTACTCAGCTTAAAGCTTTGTATTTCTGTCAGTACAGACAGTACCGTAGGCTGACCCACAAGCTTCAAGGAGTAAAGAATTACATTGTGTCCTTGAAGAAGCACTAACAAAAGAGATGACAGACTTTAAAAAGAGAAACCCAGACCAACCATACTTCAAAGGTAGCAAAACATCCAGATGTACCTTCGGCCTAAAATTCTACAGATAAAATCGTAACCAATTTTTTTTCCAACTTCAAGTCAATGGGAAACAATGTAGTTAGAAAAAGGGGGGGGGGAGGAAGTAAAGTCTTTCCAAAAAGAAAATGGAAGATCACAGAGTCGCAAGGTTGGAAGAGACCCACAGGATCATCAAGGCCAACCATTCCTATCAACAACTAAACCATGCCCCTCAGGACCTTGCCCACCCATCCCTTAAACACCTCCAGGGAAGGTGACTCAACCACCTCCCTGGGCAGCCTGTTCCAGTGCCCAAAGACCCTTTCCGTGAAAAATTTTTTCCTAATGTTCAGCCTGAACCTCCCCTGGCAGAGCTTGAGGCCATTCCCTCTTGTCTTGTCCCCTGTCACTTGGGAGAAGAGGTCAGCGTCCTCCTCTTCTCCCACCTTCTTTCAGGTAGTTGTAGAGAGCAATGAGCTCTCCCCTCAAGCTTCCTCTTCTCCAGGCTAAACAACCTCAGCTCTCTCAGCTGCTCCTCATAAGACTTGTTCTCCAGACTCTTCACCAGCTTCATTGCTCTTCTCTGGACACACTCCAGGACAATGCCTTTCCTCTAGTGAGGGACTCAAAACTGAACCCAGTCTTCAAGTCACAGCCTCACCAGGTCAGAGTACAGGGGGAGAATCACTTCCCTGCTCCTGCTGGTCACACCGTTTCTGATACAATCCAAGACGCCACTGGCCTTCTTGGCCACCTGGGCACACTGCTGGCTGACATTCAGATGAAGATTTATTGACTGTGTTAGCTATGGTTTTGTCACTGTCAATATATATCTCCGAGTTATGAGTTCTGATGTTCAGTTTGCTGGAAAAAAAAACATGGTAGCTTTTTGGTAGGGTTTATTCCCTGTCAGGAAACTGCAGTCACCTACAAGAACCCTGCTACCATTGGGGTCTTTTTGTTCCCCTCCTACAGGTAATGGGTACCCACGCCTGCCATTCCTAGGATAAGCAGACAGACCCCAAAGATTTGTGGGTTTCCAAATGTTCTGAAAACCCACCATAAAACTTTTTAGTGTTGGAAGTTATTCAAAATTCAATAACCACATATTGCAACTAGAGCGCTAGCCACTCTTAGAGCAAACTGTTCTGTAAGGTTCCAGAGGAATTAATAGATTGTCACAGGAAGTCAAACTGAGAATGTATGACACAATCCTTGAATTCAGTAATTTAGTCACATATCTACTCTCACAGAATTTACCCACAGAAGAAACATTACTAGACATTACTTTGCAACACAAAATATGCTGATTTTTCACACAACATGCAGCTCACTCAGTTTTACACAGTGCCATGAAAAGTATCTTTAAGTTTATCTTTAGGGTTTACCTCTTTATTCCTATACATGCTTCCACTCTCTCAAAAACATCTGTCTGTATTACAATCACCCCCAAGGCTCTCTTGTAATAATTTTAGTCTCAATAAGACATGAGAAAGACATGGGTGAAATGAAAAGTCACTCTTTAAAAAAAGAGAGCATATATGGGGACTTGGGCTTGTGAGAGTATTTTCACCATACTTGCTATAAAACCGTAGCATTTAAGAGTGCCAAAATTCTGTCTTACTGAACTGTCACCCTGATTTAGAACATATGCTAAATCAAAGTCGGGTTTTAAAATGTTACTATCAGACACAATCAACAACAAAATGCTGTTTCATAGAATCGCAGAATGGTTTCGGTTGGAAGAAGCCTTAAAAATCATCCAGTTCCAGCCCCTCTGCCACAGGCAGGGACACCTTCCACCAAATCTGGTTGCTCAAAGCCCCCGTCAGCCTGGCCTTGAACAAGACACAGCAATTTTTAGCTGACTGCTCTAACAAATATTGCACATACCTGACACCATGCACCTATGAAACCTTCTCCATATAGTGTCATTTAGCTATACAATCCAAACATGTTAGATAAAAAAATTGCAAATATTACTCTTTCCCTAGCCATGTGATGATAAACACCACCACATGCAAGGTAAGACAAGCAGCAAATGCATTAAACTGTCTTGATTCAGAAGAGAAGCATCTCAGCAAACAACAGCAGCACAAGCTACAACTACATTAGCTGCTTAAGAAACCTTGACAAATGACAACCTGATGTCTGAGGGTCCTGTGAGGAGCCCTCAGAGGAAGACCGATCAGAGGACGACGACTGTGGCGCTGAACCCTCAGCTAGCTCTCGCTGTCTCTGTTGTTCTGCCTTCTTAAGCCTCAGTCGCTGTAGACCCCTACGGATTATAGCTAACTCATGTCCAATAAACTCTGACAAATAAGGAGGGGGAGGAAAAGAAAAGTATGTAAAAGAAAGCAGCATTGAACATACAATATACAGAACACAAAGGAAGGGGGAGTGGACTGACCAAAGAGAGAAGCAACAGATACCAAGTAAAACCTTTTCCACTATAATTACATAAAACATTTACTGATAACCAGAAAACATAAAAGAAAATATTGAAATTTTCTTTCTCTTCCTAAATGCACAAACTGCAGGACTTAAAATTTCAGGATCCATGTCATGCAATACACCACCCACCCCACCCCCAATCCCAACACTTAAGTCACAACAAAGAATCATTCAACAAAAACAGACAGATTCTGATTGATTAAAAAAAAATCAGAATTATTCATTTTCATGTTCCTAACACAGAACAAATGAGCGTATCCGTGCTGTGAGATTACACAACTGCAGTCTACGGCTAGATTTTCTAAGTTAATGTGACAGCTTCCTGACGTGAGAAAAAAAAAATTAGTACAATTCTGTTCAAAACAAACCTGTGAAAAAAGTGAACTGGGATTAGGGAAACATGTGACGGAACAGCATCTAACTGAAAAAAAGAGTTTACCATGAACTCATTTTTTACCTCAGACATTCCCAATGGGTAAGAATTTAAAGTCTGAAAGCACTGTTAAGTAGTTCTACACAGAAAGTAATTTATTGGATCATAAATAAGTTCTAGTATTGTTTAGGTTATTCTGCAGTTCCTTCTTTGGAGACTTCACTGTTTTCATCTTTTTGCAATTATTCATTTGTCAGTTATACTGTTTTGGCATGAACCAGTCCCTTGTCTGGTTAGCAATATTTTTTGCAAACTGTGATAAAACTACATGTCTGAGTAATTTTTGACGCTTTCTATGGTCTTTGCAGATTTACACAAGTGCCATGGAGCAAGTGCTTCTCTATGTTTTTATTAGCAACAGCTGAAGAACAACACTGACCTGAACTAGTTATGAACTACCCTCATCTATGATACAGAACAACTGAGAAGCTAACTGAAACTCAAATATTCTCATCAGATGCTCTAGCTAGTTCTCCTATAAACTGCTAGGCTGGAAGTATTTATATCAAGGGTATTCTGGACTATTTTGTAGATATGAGAAAATCTGCAAAGAAAAAAAAATCTGTACTATGAAATGTTAAAATACTAGAGAGCATTACACTGGCATATAATCTCTCATCCAAGAAAAAGCTTTACAAATATTCTGTAACCCTCAATGAAGCAAGCAAATTTTAATTTTTTACTTAAGAAGAAACACACCCAAAGACATAATCAAATAATTCAAAAATTAGTGGTAGACTTCCCTTTAGAGCTCATGACTATTTTATGTTCTCAGTCTAATACCACTTCTGGGAAATTAAAACTCCAAACAGTCTAGAAAATGCTTTTAAGGAAATTTCTTAGATGGCTACAACTACAGTTCTCTGTACTTAGCACTGATTCAGTTCTACTCAGTTCAGATACAGTTACAATTTAAGACGTATTAAGAGCTAGAATTCAAACTGTAAAGAAATAACTACTATTCCTGAATATGTTCAAGAACAACGCCTTTTCACACATTTCAGAATCGCTAAGCAAATGTTTATTTTGCCAGCAACTGGAGTAAGGAAAGAGAAAAGGAAAAAAAACCCAAAACCAGCTATTGTCACTTTACCATTCAAGATTTAAAAGCAAATCAGCCTTGTATCAAAACACGTATTAAGTATAAGCTTTGTCCTAATTGTTCAACTGTTCCCTTATTCCCCAACTGTACCAACATGTATCTGTAATATTACTTACAGGGGTGAAAAAATATCCTTTACAGTTTGTTGCATCTTATATTTATTTGTGGTTTAAAACCACGGCTTCCTAAAACTAATGTAAAAAAAAGAGTTAATTGTTTCCACTGAATGGGTCAAGCAGGGCAAGAAAAGTAATTTGTTGGGTTTTTTCCCCTTAGTGACAAGCATGAAAATCTCCAGCAACTCTTCTGCCTCATTACAAAAAAGAAATTATTCAAACATACTGACAAGAACAGGCTACCAAGAATTCCCACTGATCTTATTGATTATTGGCATTTCTCAAATGCTGCAACTGTTCTAGAACATAGAATCATAGAATAGTTTGGCTTGGAAGGGACCTTAAAGATCATTTAGTTCCAACCCCCCTGCCATGGGCAGGGACACCTCCCAGCAGACCAGGCTGCCCAAGGCCTCATCCAACCTGGCCTTGAACACCTCCAGGGATGAGGCAGCCACAGCTTCCCTGGGCAGCCTGTACCAGTGTCTCACGACTCTTGCAATGAAGTTCTTCTTTATACCAATCCTAAAGCTGCCCCTCTCCAGTTTATCCNTCTGATAAAGACATCCCAACAAGCTCCAGCACAGAGACAGTACAAAAAATGGTTCAATTTTGAACATGTACTTTTTTTAAAAACATTAATAGCTGAAGTATTTCACATGCAGAAGCTCAAATGCTCACCACATGGTGTATTTTCTGGAACACCATACCAACAATATATTTGAATTATAATACAGTGGCAAAAATATTGCTGTTTCAAAGACAGGATTACCACCAGTGCCTGTGGTACAGGAATCTGCAGAAGTGAATTACGGAAAGTTGTTTATAAGCCTCTTCCATTCTGTAGTGTGAATTTATGCTCCAATTGTAAATAAGTCATTACCCCCAAAATATATTCTTAATTTGCTAATTCTTTGCTACAATATTCAAACTTGTACCTACCACCACTTTAAGTAAAATTATGGCTGAAAACCCCTCATTTTCTTTTTTTTTTTTCCCAAAATGCTTCCCCAGTTATCCATCTTTTACAACACACATTTATCTGGTTTTCCCACTCACCACCATTGTATTTAAACTACTATATTCCTATTATTACTTCCCTCGTACCACCACCCCAAAAGCAGCAGGTTTTATTCACCTCTAAACACAGCCCAGCAAACTCAGGAAACCCTTTTCGTGATGCAGAGTGACATGTTTTCATACTCGTAGACTAGAGTGAGCAAATAAAACCTCATAACTGAGCACTGTCATGGGCTAAACAAGCCTACAAACACTGCGAAACGGAAATTTGTGTTCAAGTCTTCCCATTCATAAATCCACTGCTACTGCAAAACCAAAACAACTGCCACTAGGCCTTTCAAAACTGAATACATGGAGTCTTAAGTCCAAGGTAACACTGGGAAAGAAGAAATGTTCTTAGAGAAGAGCTGGATCAAGAAGTAACAACTTCAGCTTCATGCTAGCAGAATAAACTTTTACTTAGAAATTCAGACAGATTCAGAGAAAAGAATTAAAAAAAGGAATGTTCTACTCAGCATGCATTCTTTAAAATGCAGGACAGAAAATGCATAAAAGTTCCAGAAATACCCTCTAGTGCATGTATCACTATGCAGTCTGCAAAGTTTCAATGACATAGCTTGAAGCAATTATTTTTAATGTGGGATATACTCTCCTGGCCACTGTAGGCCCCAGAATATACTATATACTTTAATAAAATAAACAGAACAAAACTAACTGTTGGTAACAGTATTTGTGTTGTTTGGTGGCTATCCTTCTGTATCAAACATAGCAGCAGCTAAATTGGGTTATGCTGAATTAAAGGTAGATCCCTTAATGACTTTTGTGTGTGCTTACTGTGGAAAAATTTGAGACTGCAGCAAGCCAACACCAATACTGATAAAAAACCATAGGTGACTAAAAGCCTCTGCTACTAAATAAGTTACCTAGCACTCAATTATTCTAGATTTAGTATCTAGACTTGTGTGTATTGTCATGCTTCTGCTCTCCTCTGTTTATTTCCTCTAAATAAGCATCACACTAGTTGCAAAGTTTGAAAGGGCAGGATTAATACATTTACTGAATTTACACTTATGTCTTTACCTTCTCTTTCAGACACCAGATACCTAATAATTTCTTACCTGTCCCAAAGATTTTGGCTGCAGCAGCCACAGTGCACTGAATGGTACAATTTTCCACAGCAAATTCACGTCTCCTTTACTCTAGGATATCCAATTAAGGGCCTCAAGATGCTCTCAGTCATTTTAAAACTATATAGAGACTTTGATTTTTTACAACAGAATTGGTACAAGACAGAAAAGTATTTGTAAAAAGAGTACAAGGTTTCAAAAAAATCAGGTTTAAACCTGTAGGTGTTTTGGATCACATCAGACTTTCAACCACAATTTGAGGCCTAGAAACACACTTTAAAAAAAGTAAAAATTCTCTTGAGCAAATAATTAACTCTAAAAGCTGTGGCATCTTATCCCACATAGGGATGGAAAAGGGCAAGACAAAGCATAAGATACTCTTTTACTACTCAAATAAGTTTCTGATGTTGACAGTGGAACATACTTTCTTCTTTTCCCCCGCAATAAGAATCCAAGTCTGCATTAAGTATATATTAATTTCTTCAAGATATACAAACTTAAAAAGCAATATGTAGTGCAATTTATTAACCAATAATAGAATACCATGCAACGTGAGCCCTGTCTACCCAGATACTTTTGAGAAGCAAACAATCCTACATTGCTGATTCTGAAATGCTGAAGATGTAGATTCCTACTGACAGAGACGTTCTGAACTTCCACTGACTATAACAGCCATAAGCTCATCTACTGATTGCTCTGATGCTGCTACAGCCAAATCACAGTTGAAGAAGGCATGATGCTACTTACACTTAGAAAAGAAAGCAATATTTTTTAATTTGTACTTCAAAAGACTATACTGGCTATCCCCTTTGAGACTTTCTTCAAACAAAGGTAGCAGACAGTTGACGGCTTTACTCTTTCTTTAGAACACAGCTGCAGTCATCTAGCAACTATAAAATACCTTGTCTCATTAAGGAAAAAATAGATTTAAATCAATTATCCAAAATATCCTAAAATAAAATTCTTTCATATAGAAAGCATTTTTCATAAACCATAACAAGATGAATTTCTTCTCACCAGATTGATGGAGCACAGGCTGAGCTGAGGCCCCTAAAGAAGGCCTTTGTTCATTATCAGGAGATGATAATAATGAAGTGGAAGGGGGACTTTCTGCTGAAGATGATGTTGAAGGAGCCTGGGCTGACATTGTAGAAGAGGAAGATGACGGAATTTGTTCAGAACCATCTACTTCCATTGCAGTTTCTGATTCTGTACCAGGCGGCATGTTATTATTAGCAGGAGCATCTGTCCGATTAGTCCCACCTTTGATTAAAAATGAGAAAAAGAAGCAAGAAGAACAAGAGCCCAAAGGTAAAGTTAACTCTGTTTCTAAACATCCCTTTGCATTACCATTCATAGGACAAAAAAGTGTGTTCGGTTCTTCAGCGTGCACTAAATTTTTTTTTTTAGTTTACACCTCAAAGTTTGATATTCATGGCCTGTACATCCAGTATAAGAATACTTTCTGTTGCAAACATTATTCTTGAAAATAAGGAAATCACCTCTGGACCGTAATCTTACTCGTCCTCGATTGCTTTGTGCAACTTCACTGGCTTCTTCGAACCATCTTGACAGCATGTCTGACATCCTTTGCATTAGAGAGACATTAGGACTTTGCTCCCCTGTAAAACAAGTAATGCTAAAGTTTTATCTACAAGTTTAGAAAACTGTTCGCTCCTCCTCCCTATGTCTTCCTCCACACAAGCCCCTTCACTGTAAGACAGGTAACCACCTCATTTTCTCAGCACGACAGTCCAGAAAGAATTGAGAGCTGAACATGGTGCCACATAACAAACAACAGTCCTTCTTCCTTTTCTGTTTTACAATCATCTCACGATTTTGTAAACGTGACACTCAAAGTCATGTCATTCAGTTTTAAATGTCAGTTAAGTAAGTTTAAAAAGGTTAGGTTTTTATGTTTTTCCAGATAATTATAAAATAACCACTTTTATCATTAGAAAATGAAAAGCCTTTCTCATTACTTAGATTTTCCTCATAAGCACACTTTAAGACAATGGCAGAGTTGTTTTAGGGGTTTTCATGTCATATTTTGTATCAAGTATCAGGATTCCAAGAACTCTCAAAGCAGCAAAATCTTTGGCATACTTGGAATGTAACTCAAAACCTTTTCTTCTCATTTTCTTTCTGGTTTTATTACATATGGAACAAAATTCATTTCAAGAGAGAAGAAAGGAAAAATTCCATTAGTAAAGATCCACTAATTCTATTTCATCCCTTTAAGTGTTTTGCTTCATTCTGTGTTTTGCACTTTGAGGGTTTTTTTGACTGGTGGTTTTTGGTGGCTGTTTTGTTTTGTTTCAGTACACTGCATCTTCCAAAAGACAACCACTCCACTGGACCGGACCTTTCTACTCATACTGAAGCAAGAGTTTTTGCTGTCCCCTTAGCAGCTTTTGAAGTGTAAGCAACTTCTGGAAAGTTTTTATGATTGAAGACCTTAAGAAATAGAATCCCTGTGAAGCAGAGTTACTTATCAAAACATATGTGAAAAATATTTTAATACCCTGTATACAAAAAGATTCTATATATACTGGAAGATTCTAAAACATGCTTGGCAAGAACACGTACAGTGAGAATATGCCTCTCAAGCATCAGTGCTGCTACCCACACAGCTTTTATAAAAGCTCTAAGACTGATCACATATATGTAGCAACTGATAATCCTTCTGCACCTAATGTTCACTGCTCAGATATAGCCTGAGTATATCACCACCAGGCCTTGCTTTTAAATCATTTGCTTGAGTTTAAAAGATATTGTTGGGAATTGAGAATAGATGGGGAACACACCAACCCAGCCACCAAAAACAACGCCCCTCAATCTGACCACAATGCCCTCGTCTATCCTGATTTCTACACTACCCTCTCTACCCTGCTTGTGGGATCCATCACTCCCTTCCAGTAGCCCAAAGCAAAGAAACTTTGGCCTCAGAAGCTTAAAATACAAAAAAAATGGAACACAACAGCTGAAGAAAACAGACAGGAAGGTGTTTTCTAAAGGGAAGATGGGACAGCGAACAGAAAAATAAGTCATACCATGTGCTTAACTAATGCAATACAGCTATTCCCTCTCAGTTTTATTAAATAACACACAGTAAAGACACTGAAGCTCTGTTTTGAGAAAATGGAAATCCAGTCAGTGTCTACCTGAAGGAGTCCTTTTCTCAAGCTTTACTCTCTGCCCAGCTGATTTGATATTATGGGGAAATGACAGCTAAAAGGACACTGGAGATACTTCACTGAAAAAGAATTTAAATAAAAAGTAACTCCATGCAAAGGCAAAGGCAAAACTAATTTTTATGGGAAAGCCTTGCAACAAAACCAACAGCTGAAGAATCCCTAATGTGAGGAGGTATACAAATAGTGTCTGTGGAATGGAAGCACCAAGTAAACAGAACATAAAAACGTTAATCAATTGCTGCAAAATATTAGAATAAGAAGGCACATGATGAAGCTAAGAGAGTGCTTAAAAAGAAAGGACAGAAAATATTCTTTTACACAGTGGGTACTGAACTTCTGGAATTTTTTGCCATAGTAAATATTACCAACTGGTTCAAAAAAGGATTACAGAAACTCACAGGCAATAGAACCATACCCAGCATCGAAAGGAACAGATGGGAATCTACCCTCTAAAGTTTCTAATCCAGTAATTTTGAATACTGAGAAAGCAACAAAGGCAACAGACTAAGGTAAGAGGACATATTTGTGCTATCCCTAAACAGCATCTCCTATCGTGTATGTCAGATACAAAATCCTACCCTACATAGGTCCTCAGTCTAATAAAGCTACACACTACTCTAGTTTGGGGAATTAAGAAGATTAGGAAACCAACAGAGGGAATCTGGAAAGAGAAACAGTAGTCAGAAAAGAGAGAGAGATTTAAAGGAACTAAACCAAATACTTGCACCCCTACAATCTGTCAGATTTAAACAGAAACACATCATTAGATGAGGAATAAGACGAATGACAAAGCATCTTTTGCCCTGCTTTAATATCCCATTTTCTGATACTAAAGCATAACTTTGGAAATGCTCTTTCTATTGATACCTCAAGTAATTGAGTAAAAGATTACAAACATGGATATATAAGAATAAAATTTAGTCACTACCTGTATTTTATAAAAACAAGTGAAACACAGTACTAGAATCCTATTACTTTGAATTCCAGCCACCACTACACCATAGCAATCACTACAAAGCGTTTAATCTGTAACTTGGATTGCATGTGAGGCAAAAAGGGAAATATGCATTTGTGTTAGTCCATGACCAATGACAATGAAGTAAGCTCCCCTTGATTTATATCAGCCTAACTGAAGCAATGTAATTATTTTGTGAGAATATTTTCAATCTAGACATTTTATAAAATCACTGTAGAAGAGAAATTCTGTATTAAATTCTACAAAAAAAAAATCTCAAGTTCTGGCTGATTCTTAAAACATAGTTTTTTTTGAAGCACTTATATATTTCAGGGATACTTAAGAAAAAATGGAAAATAAAACCCAAACCAAAAGAAAAAAAATCTCAACAAAAAAAAAAGTAATGGAAAAAAACACAAGCAAAGATAACAATCCCCACCAACTACAGACACTTTACCATCTCTTTCTCTTTCACTCTCAGGCCTTGCTCTTGGTCCAGTATCTGACCAATCACCTCTTAGTCTCAAACGTTTAACAGGAGGTTGCCGTAACTAGAAATAAAAAAAAAATAAAAACAGAAAGAGAAAGGCATTTCAAAGCTATTTATGTTAGTACAGAATTCTAAGTCTAAATATAAATGCACTAACTTCATTTTCTCAAGTTACATAATTTCATATATGTCAAAAAAATGGAATGTCAGCCATATGTTCAGATCAACTATGAATAAGCATAACACTATCGATAGAATGTGGGAGTTTTAGCTACGCAGGAGTTCAACAGTCTAAATCAATGACTCTCAAAACTAAGGTGGCTTTTATTTTATGCAATACTGGCTTTCCCAAATTAATTAAAGCTTTCCATACTGAGCAATAATAATTAGGTCTTCCAGAATTCAGTCTGAATTCTGCAAAAATATTCACCTCTTCATGTTAAAAACTATATGGCAGCTTCAGTTTAATGAAATGTGGATTTGCAGTTAAGCAAATGGAAAAAAACCATTAAAAAACCAAAGAAATTTGTGAAAAAAAACTTTATTTTTTAACCTATGGGCTTTTTAAAATTTTGTAGCTTGAAGTATAGAACAGGCACTATATAGGTAGTGTTACTTTCAGTGACTGAAAAAGAAACAGCTAGTGCTTTGAACATTTAGAATGGCAGTTCAGAGTTTGAAATTAAGTATACTTGTTAGGTATTTCTGGCTTTAAAAAATAAATTAAAAAAAAGGTGAGTAGCTGTGCTGACAACTTTAAATTAAATGCAAAACCCCTGTGGTGAAAGTATATTAAACTGTTATCTTCCAGGAGCCCACAAATACAAGAGGAAAGCTTTATTCCATACAACTTAAAGCCTGGCCTAAACAGAAAACAGCATTTAAGTAAAATCATCCTGCAAGAAGAGATTACAGGACACATTCTATGCCTACAAAAGAAAAGAATACATAGGATCTGTTATTAATGGGTGGTCAGAATCTTCTCCCTTTATAGTAACTGGTTACAAGACTGACTTGCCCCAACTGCCAGTCTTACAACCTAAGGTTCATGCAGATGCCTCCTCATCTTTAAGAAAGACAAGACAAGAAAGAAAACCACAGTAGCAAAATATTGTAAATACATATATAAATATATTGTAAATATGCCCATTTTGTAACACTATCTACTCAGCATATCTCATCTATGAACAGCAACAATAATTTAATTTAAAGGGCAATAAAACTGACAGAAGTGTGCCACAAGGCAAAAGTATAAAACATGAAAACAGGTCATCTTAACTACTTGCCTCTTCCCGTCTCTCTTCAGCTGAGGGAACTTTAAGTTCTCGTGCTGTGTCATCCTTGGGATCAAACAAGTATATGTAATCTGAAGAGTAGCTAACAAGGATCTCTTGACCATCTTCACTATAACATAGAGAAGTTACTCTGCAGGATCTGTTATTAAGATGAGGAGGAACAAAACGTGCCACCATTCCAACAGTGCCCCTACCAGCGTAATTCCCTATATTTAAAAAAGGATGGGGGGAAGGGGATGGAAGAGAAAGAAAAGACATTTACTACTGCAAATTTTGAACAACTTCCATATACTCCTTATTTAACATCCAACAAAAGATGATCAGAGAAATGTTAAGTATCATGTAGCTTCTGCATTAAACTGGGTCTGAATCAGACTTATCAGATCTTACTAGTATTTCATATTTTTGTTTACGAACAGTATTATAAAAAAAGATGAACACACACATTCATATATCACATACCCAGCACCTGACAGTGTGTGGATGTTATCTGTTAAATGTAGTACAAATGGAAACTTTGGAACCCAAGAACATTTACACAATAATAATGTAAATCCATATCAACACACAAATAACAAGAGAATTCATTATACAAAACTTCGCAGCTTTAGGACGTACATAATCTTTTTTACCCACAATGTTTTTTAAAAATACTAGTTTTTCTTCAAGACATAACACTTACTTTGAACAGCAGAACTCTACAAAACATTGGATTTATCATGCTTCCCTGACAATTCACCTCCATTCCACACACTAGAACAATTTTAAATTGTAGAATTAGAAGCTTGTGAGCAGAGAAGAGCTACCTATAAGAAGATCTAACGCTGATAAAAACACTGTTCTAAGACCTCATAATTTGCCTAAAGTTACTGCTTCCCACATAGCATATCTGTCATGGTTTAGTATGTGCTACAGTCTGTCCTTGACCACAGACAAGTTCAGAATTTATCATCTCATACTACATAAGGACTGAAATAGAGTTTTAAATGAGAATCAATAGTGCATTCGCTAGTCATAGAATACCTCACCTCTTAAGAAAAAAGCAAACCAAGCACACAACCTCCCAAACCAAACCAGAGAACACTATACAAATAAATTCAGCAAAAACAGCCTTCAAAATTTTGTCTTCTCTCTCCATTTCTCTGTAGTCTGGCATATCCAGATTAATCCTATTCTCATATTGTTACAGTACAAGAGCAGGTACACTGTATCCTTTAATCAACCCCCCCAGGAATCTGTTCCTCATGCAGTCCTCAGAATTTTGCTGACTGCCATGACAAATGAAAGAGAGAGATCTTTGAAAAACATTAGCCTGATGATAGGGGTATTTTTATGTTTGAGTGATGTTTACTGATCCCTTTCTCCTCCATCACAGAAATCAACAGGAAAATGCTTCAAGAAATGAGAAATTCCGTGATGTTAATTACTTGCATGAGTTTGTATACACAGCTATGTATATTAATTCATGTGTGCCCAAACAAGCACCAATCATACATTATAAGATACATTAGAACAACATAACAGTTTTGTCACCCGACTTTTTTTAATAAAATCCTTAGGTAAGCATCTGAAGCATGCTGCTTTCGCCTGAAGAATCCATAGCTTCTCAGGGAAATTATATTAGATATTGCAACAACTACTGCAAAGGTAAGCATATCACATTATGTTATAGAGTTTATAAGATCCCTTTCCCTAAGAAATAACATATTACAGCACGGCAGAGTAAAAGGTGGTAAGACCTTAAAATTCAGGCAGCAACCACTAGCTTTTTGGAATCTTAGAATCATGAGATTCAAGACAAAAGACAAGACGTTACAAAATGTCTTTTTCTGCATTCAATATACAATGCATTCCAAGATGGACGAAATTTACTCACTTGAAGATTTCTGTATTAGCAAATATTAGAATGAAATGTTGTTATTAAAAACCACAGTGCTTGGAAAAGAAATCTACATTTCATTCAGTATTTAGTCATTCACCATTTATTCTGAAAAAAAGAACTAAAAATTGGAACTGCAATTGCTAGAAAAACTTACTGTAAGGTATGATTCCTACCTGTTGCTCTTGTACCAAGCATTCGCCGATCATATATTCTTACTGAGCTATCAGAACAACCCACAGCAAGATAGTACGGAATTGGTGGACAGATAGCAACAGAAGTGGCAGCACGCCGGCAGTTTATTAAAATATCCTGAAACAAACAGAAATATAGCATTCACACAGTAGCTCTGAGCACCTAAAGAATAATTCTGCTTTTCACTTCAGGACACGGGCCCTTTAGACAAGAAGGTTTTGAAAAAACCAGGACTGGCCCTGTGAAGACAGACTGTAAATATGTCAAACAGAAAAGCCATTGCAGAGAAGGAGGCCCATCAGAGAAAGAAACATAGCATGAGATCAACTAAAAAGGAAAATAAATCAACCAGAACAAATCACAGGAACAAACATTTAAGAAAAGATAAGAGTAACAACTACAGATTTATGAACTAACTTGCACCTTAGATTTTCCTATGGCAACAGAGGTAACTGTTGAGCCAGAAGAGCACCAAATACACAGAAACGGTCTAAATTAAATTAAAGGGTTAGAATAAATTTCATCTACAGGGAGGAAACAGGACAGAAAAAGAGAAAGAAACCCCTGGAACTGGTAAATATGCACAAAGCAGAATAAAATTAACCAAAAGTAGCAATACATACTTTGGTGTCAGTTTTTCTCCAAAAGCTGCCCCTGAAATCCAAACACCTCTGGACATCACCAGTACCTTACCTTCTAGGGAGTAATACCGGTTACTGTTTTGATTCATTAGCAAATCTTTTCTTATGGAAGAACAAAAGATGCTCAAGAACACAAGTCTGTAAGCAACTTTCAAGGCTCATTTTCTGCCTCTAACTGAACTCTATATAGTGACTAACGTAAACCAAACCAAGAAATTCAATTTCAACACAGAACGTTTTCTATCATATCTGAAGCCTCACACCAAAGTTCATAAACTAAGAAGTGCCAAAGGAGATACTAAAATAAAATTAAATTTAAAAAAAAAGAAAAAGTAACAAAAAAAGGACTTCCCAAACTTTTTTTTTTTGTTTCTTGGGAATTATGTTGTCATCTCCACCAAGGACCCTGAAATCTATTATTTCTAAAAGCCTTACCAGAATTCATATCCTATGTTTGTATGATGTACAGCTCTACATTTAGGTCATCTTTATTAAAAGATTTCACTCTTACATCTTTACAATCTTCCTTTGTGCAACTTGTTTTGATTCGAGTATCAAACCATCTTACAGTGCCATCTTCACCACAAGAGAGGAAAGTATAGGGATCATTTGGTACTGTCATGATCTGTTCAGAAAAACAAAAAGTATTAATACTTCCACATATACAATTAATTGAAAATAAAAGCATCAACGTTCTGAGCAGCAAGAGAGACTGAAGCAATTATGATTCATGTCAAGCTTCCTATTGAAATAAACAGGAAAACCAAAAAACTACTGGTATTTCTTCATTTTCAAGAAAAGGTTTTAACTACTAAACTTAAAACAAACTGTGGAACATCACATAAGATTAATTATTTATAAGTCAAATCATAGTCACTTCCATTATCTTTTAATAAGCAACATAATTTACTGCAATCAGTTTTCAGACAAGTAATCGCTTTGCTGCAATAATTCAAGAGAAGCCCAGTTTATTTGCTATCAAATAGAAGGCAAAATCAAAACCCTCAAAAGTTTGAAAGACATGAGAATACTAGATGGCTTTTATTCCCACAGAGTCGCTCCTTTACTATCAAAATATTCCCCTGAAGCAACTGTGCATTAAAAGGCTGTTACTAACCTACCCCCGCCACTGCATTTCTTTACTTTTTTTTTAAGAGAGCACTGTATTGCACCATTTTCCTGACCTCAGTCCTAATCAAACTACAGCAGACTCAAATGCAGTCTCATATGTATGGTTTCACTCAAGAAAACCTCCTCAAGACAAAATAAAAAGGTAAGCACCAGAATGCCAAAGCTGAATTCCACAGGTCTATAAACACACATGAAAAATCATATTTTTACACACTACCCCTTAGACACAAAACACTACTGCTACTACCAGTAACTTCATAGAAATATAAAAAGCTATAAAAAATAAATAGTAGTGTAATATGCTAATTCAACACAGAATAAATGAGTGATTATTTAACACTTGAATGTGATGGTTTATTCTCCACACACAAACCTTAATAAAAATACCTGTTAATCTCTCTTCCCAAAGTGGTATTTCATAGAATAACAGAACAACCAGGTTGGAAGAGACCCACAGGATCATCGAGTCTAACCATTCCTATCAAACACTAAACCATGCCCCTCAGCACCTTGTCCACCCGTGCCTTAAACACCTCCAGGGAAGGTGACTCAACCACCTCCCTGGGCAGCCTGTTCCAGTGCCTAATGACCCTTTCCGTGAAAA
>WAAB01019719.1:78996-121503 GCA_013389865.1 Piaya cayana
GGACCCGGCATTTGGCCTTGTTAAACCTCATGCCATTGGACTCTGCCCAGCGGTCCAGCCTGTTCAGATCCAAAAGCAGGGCTCGTCCGGGATTTGAACCCGGGACCTCTCGCACCCTAAGCGAGAATCATACCCCTAGACCAACGAGCCACGATAAAAAAACCTAAGATTTAAAAGGTAATCTCTGCAGGATTCGGTATTCCTTCCTGTCACACTCAGTTTATTAACTGAGATAATTCATACTGTAACAAATCTTACTGCTGACAAATCAGAAGTCTAACAGAGGAACAAAGCCAAGGTTTTAATAACAATGGACCAATAAACTTTAGAGCTATGACCATTATCCTTCAATATGTTCACATAATACATTGAAAAAAGTGTTTCTTCACTACATTCACTCAAATAAATTTTATTAGTGTAGTCATAAGAGCGAGAAATTGTTCTCCAATCCACTAAATCCTTCCAGTATTTTTGCTGTATTACAGTGCAGAGCTTGCACTGAAAACATTTACATTTCGAAGCAATATTTTATTTTTGTTCACACTGATACTATTTTACAAGATAGATGTAATAGAGCAGTACATACTTCCACTTGTACATGCCAATTTTTATGCATGGTATTTAAAAATCAGTATAAGTAATTTTATAAGCATTAAAACAGAGAAATTCAGAAGTGCAGGCTCCAATAACTATGAATGATTGTTCCTATATTTAAGTTCAACATGTACATACTATGTATTTCAAGTGCTTTTTTACTAAACAAGAAAAGCCTTTTCTATTTAGCCTTAAATATATAGCTACAGGATCATTTTAGCATATTGAAAATATGAAGGTAAACATTGTCCATAAAAGTACATTTCTCTTTCTGAAATGCAATTAACATGATGGCAAATAAAAAAAAAGCATTTGGTTGAGTAAAAATAAGCTTTGAAGAGTCTTGTATAGAGAACAAATTCTCCAGAAACACGTTTCAAGTACTTCTTTCTCCCTCTCTACTTATTCTATTCTCCCCCAAAATTAAAAACAATTGTCCAATTATCTAGTGGTTCATAACAATCTACACAAATTTCCACATTCCTCCATTTCAGTGTCTTGAACTATCACAAAGCCCAAGTTTAAGCACAGCATAAATTCAAACCACATTCAAATTTAGAATTAGTACCTCACAGGCAGATGATGTGAGCTTTTGTTATTTAGAGAATCCAGTGAGTCAAAGCTCTATATTTAACATGATGATGTGGTTACATACAGCTGGGCAGTAGCGTCATGACATTTTGAAATGAGTTTCCCACTCCAGGAACCTCTCAGTGACAACACTGTGTAATGCCAGAAGCTGAAGCTGTATCTCAGTTATTTGTTTTAAACCCTTGCCATTTACTCTATTATACTTTCAAATGTAAAGGCTCAAAAAAGGGTCTGCCACGTCACACAATAATATCAGGTTTAAGTCACAGTAACAGAAATGAGAGTGAAAGTACTTCCCAAAGTGTTTTATAAAGCTACCTTTTCAAAGACTTTTTTAAAAAAAGAGAGCTCAAATTTAGATATGTTAAACCTGAGTGAAAACAGGCTAAGAAAAATAACTCCTAAGAGAGACAGTTGTTAAAATAGTCAATGTCATATAGGGGATTTGAGATCTCTTTCCTTAACTGTGTTTAAAAACCATATAAACAAACAAAACAGTATCACACTACTGTCATTCATAACAACAACGATGCCATTGTTAACATTCTTTGCTAAATAAAAATCATCCACAATATTGCTGGTTTGAGTGTGCAAAGCAGCAGTCAAACATCCGCACTCTCTTCAACTAATGATTTTGAAGAAATTTACTCTATTTTTTACAACTCTTTACTGTTCAGTTATAGTCATTCTATTAGGGACAACAAAACTTCCGTCTTTATTTGCCAGACAGTTGGGCTCTCCCTATGTATTCTGAAATATTTTTCAAACTCTGATTGCCTGTTTTGACAAGTTTAACTTGTCATACCTATCAAGCTTATATTTATCATCTCCTTTAGCAGCTTGCAGTGTGCACATCACCATTACTGATGACAACTCCTTGCAAAGGGACAACCTTTGCATCTCATATTACAGGCAAGAAGCGTTATGTTCTAGCCTCCATCCCCACTCCTGACCCACAAGCAAAACTGGAAAACTGCTTTCATTGAATTTTCCCAGTTTGATCACTGGGTTGCAGTACCAGCTGGTGTCAGTCCCTTCCTATATCCCACCAAACTGCTGGCCAACCCAAGCTCAGGCAGATCAAAACTTAAGTCTGCCACAGTGATGACTCTTCATAATAACTTCTTTGCTGTCACAGCTCTTTCATTTGCAACACTCTGAGTCGCCTTGGCCATGACACTAAAATTCATGCCCTGAAGAACTCCAAGGCTCTAGCGATAGTTATACCACTACCTTCGCATCTCCTTAACGCAGTAGTCATAACCATTTTCCTATTCGCAAGCTCAAATATGTTATATATATAATACTCACAGCTATCTACTCAGGAAGCAGTTGTCAGTAGTACCTGCAGCCAGCCAGCTAAGAGGCTCCTCTTTCCACAGCAAGTCCCAATGCAGGGACCTGACAGACCTCCTCATCAACAAGGACATTTTAACTTTAAGAAATAACATCTCAATCTCCAGATGTTCTTTATGAACAGGCAGGTTTTATTTGAGATACAGACAACATCCAATCAACTTCAAGACTCCACAGATGAACATACAGATCACTACATAGAGTAAACTTCAGTGAGAACTGAGGCAGCTTAACTGCAACCATAAGGACTGATATCATTGAAAGGAAACAGTAGTTTCTCAGTCATCAAAGCAAACCTCAAAAACGAAAAAAAAAACGCAATGCAAGCCTGGGATGCAGAATCATATTTGACAAAACTGTAGATATACTCTTGTATTAAACCCAGTCTAAACCAAACCAAAACCACAAATCAGGATGAATACCACAAGGGTTGCTTGACTGACCTACAAAGTTACCCTGCAGACAGGAACTGGTTTTGAAAAAACCTTTAATGGAATAAAAGCAACCATAAGGGCATTTTTACTACATCATCAAGAATTAATTCTGACAGTACTTCAGTCTTTTTTTTTTTCCTCGCACAACATATTCAGACTCCCCATTTTTAACAGAGATTTCAAAATATTTTCATAGAATCATAGAACAACCAGGTTGGAAGAGACCCACAGCATCATCGAGGCCAACCATTCCTATCAAACACTAAACCATGTCCCTCGGCACCTCGTCCATCTGTGCCTTAAACACCTCCAGGGAAGGTGACTCAACCACCTCCATGGGCAGCCTGTTCCAATGCCCAATGACCCTTTCTGTGAAAAAGTTTTTCCTACTGTCCAGACTAAACCTCCCCTAGTGGAGCTTGAGGCCATTTCCTCTTGTCCTGAGGAATCAGAACATTTATAACCTAAGAAGGAAATACCAGTATTTTTTCTATTTTAAGCACAGTAAGTTCTGCTAGCAGTAGATTTTTGCTGTCGTTAACATAACTAGATCAATAAATCTGATTATCTTCATAATGGAAGTAACGCTTTCCTTCTTCACTTGCCTATTTACCTTAACAAAACTTCCTAGTGAGGACTGAAAAACCAGCTCTAAATTTACACATAGTTTACCAGAATAAAAAACCAGAGAAATTACCTCAAATTACAAATGCATTTTTCAGGTTGTTATTCACAAATGCTTACTAAAGCATGTCTTAGAAGGATTTAAATTGTGGAAAAGGCATTAAACTATTGATGTGTGTGGAGTGGGTAGAGAATTAAAATAATACTGCAATGGCCACTGTTCCCTCCCTCCCAACCTATTTCAGAAACAATCTCATAGCAGAATTTCAATCATTTTTGCTCTGCAGAGGATTCTTTTAATGAAAGCGTCTTCAGCTATTATATTTGCAAAGAAAATGATCTACTGACACTACCTTTCATAAAGTCCTTCACATTTCTCTTTCAAAGCCTACTCGATAAGAAAAAAAGATAAAGCTAGAAAGAAGGTTCTTTAATTCTCACAGAAACAAAATAAGTAAGTTTGGTTAAAATTTTGGGCAACAGTACAAGAAAATATGTATTCTACCTATCTCAATTATCATATACTTCTGTTAAGTACCTCATAGGTAGTTCCATAGTGGCACGTATACTGGCATTGCCTGTTGGTCTCCACATCTTGTTCAACATTAGTATAAAAAATGACACCATCTCCAGAACAAGATACAATCTGTTTGTCATTGGTGCACGGTAAGAATTTTGCACTAAAAATATTGGCCCTGTGTCCTGAGCGAATGGTTGTTAAAACCTAAGAAAGAAAGAAAACAGAAAGGCTATGTTAGGTTAATATTTTCAAAGCAAATAAAGAATGGGAAAATAACAGACTCTGGTATTATAAAAACTTCAGTTGTGTACAGACCGCCAGTAATCTAGAGTTTAATACAATAGAATGAAGAAGCTGCCTTTACATCAAATTTCTTCTAAGAGCAATGTGGTTCCACAAGAGACGTTCACTTACACACTTGCCCAAAATAGTCTGCAAAATGAAAGGACTGGAATGTAACAGACATCTTTTATTTTTAAAATCCTAGTTACATATCACATCAGGTTTCATAAAGTAAACATTAGTCCAGGGTGATACTGCAGCAAGCCCGCATATCAGTGAATAGAGATTTAGAAGATCTGGAATACCAAGGGTCAAGCAGAATAAGGCACTGTAATCCAAGCCAACCTTATAGACTTTAAAAATTAATGCTACTCTTAAAATAAATTCACTTTAAAAATAACATGCTCATAAGAAAGGCTGTTTTGAAGCCAGTAAAAATAAACATTTAAGAACAAGATTACAGGGCAATAAACTAAGAGTTGACTTGGTCTCAATAAATGTCATTCACCGACAGTACAGCAGAGAAGCAAAGCATATCATTTATTTCACCATCATAGTTGGTTTTGAACACTTTGAGATAACTCTTTGTATTTCTTAACATATGACTTATTAGCCTATCAAAATTGAAAAAAACAAACCCTCCGTGTGCTTTCCTGTACACTACACTTTCCTACTTTATTTCTCCCATCTGCAGCATTGAAATCAAACTGCATTTTCATCACTACTAATAGGAAAAAGACATGTGCCAGGTTGTTTACAATGTGAAAATTACTTCCAAATTCCCACTCAATTAATTTAGAGAAAATATTACATAAATGAAGTTGTTCCGTCAACATTACTGCATTCCTAGTATTTTACAAGGGCTATTTCACATCTTTTAAAAAATTCACACAAAAAAGAAGATTAAGAATGTACCTGTATATTCTGAAAAAAATAAACAAGGCTCAGGATTTAAAAACAAACAAATAAAAGGAGATATAGTGTATTCATTTTATTTCAGTATATCTGCCTCTTCATTTAGATTCATTCAGATTTCTGCATTTTAACGAAAACCTTCAAAACCAGCAAAAAGAAATGAGGAGCTTGGTATCAAAGGAGCAACTCAGAAGAAAGTGTCAATAATGTACCCTAGTTCAGATAACAGTTCAAGATGTCTCCTGTCAGTCCCATCTCTGATTTTATGCTATTGCTACTGTGTTTGGGGCCTCTCAAAACAAGAAAGACATTGAGGTCCTGGAGCATATCCAGAGAAAGGCAATGAGGCTGGTGAAGGAAGGATCTGGAGCACAAGTCTCACAAGAAGCAGCTGGGGGAACTGGGATTATTTAAACTGGAGAGAAGAGGGTGAGGGAAGACTTTATCACTCTCTGCAACTGCCTGAAAGGAGGTGGTGGCGAGGCAGGTGCTAATTTCTTCTCTCAGGTGACAAGTGATAGGATGAGAGGAAACTGCCTCAAGTTGCACCAGGGGAGGTTTAGATTGGGTATTAAGAAAACCTTCTTCACAGAGAGAGTGATCAAGCATTGGAACAGGATGACTGGGGAAGTGGTGGAGACACAGTCTCTGGAGGTGTTCAAAAGATGTGTAGATGTGGCACTTAAGGGCATGGCTTAGTGGTGGACTTGGTCGTATTAGGTTTAAGATCATCAAGTCCAACCGTAAAGGTCTCTTCCAACCTAAAAGATTCTGTGATTGTATGACTGCTCTCAAACTTGGAAAAAACTCAGCTTTTTCTTTCCCTCCCTTCTCCTCTACTCCACTGTAAACTGAAACAGCATTCAGAAACATACTCACCTATACATTCCCAGCTAAGGAAATAATTCTCACAGGCAGACCTAACCTCATCTCGCCTGCCACTCAGTTTCCTCCCTATGTCGCATAGTGTTACAATAAAAAATACCAAAGTATTATAGTGTTTATTATACACAGAAGATTTCAGATGCCCTTCTTGACTTGCACTGTATATCTTTTTCCACTCTGGTTATTATACTGTCTTAGAGAGGGGACAAAAAAGCATATAATGTTGCTGGCACCTAGGCAGCACAACAGATGACAGTGTAACACAACCAACCCCCAAAAGCCTATAATGAGCTACACAGAATAAAAAAAGTCACCTTACTCGTTTGGAGCATTTTTACTACCAACATGTAACAGGCTAAAAATACTTTATGACTGAGGAAATGGGAGAGAATAAAACAAAGCATTTCAGATGTTCTTCAAAGTATTTGACCAGCTGTAGTAATTCAGACATCCTCCTACCTTCTGCAATTGCTTAAGTAATATGTTACACAGAAAATCAACTGAAGAGGCAACAAGTTCAAGAATTATCACAGAATCATAGAACTGTTTGGGCTGGAAGGGACCTTAAAGATCATCCAGTTCCAACCCCTCCTAACATGGGCAGGGACACCTCCCACTAGATCAGGCTGCCCAAGGCCCCACCTCCAGGGATGGGGCAGTCACAACTTCTCTGGGCAACCTGTGCCAGAGCCTCACCACCCTCACAGCAAAACATTTCTTCCTAATATCTAATCTAAACCTCCTCTCTTTCAGCTTAAAACCATTACTGCTTTTCCTATCCCTGCACTCCGTGATAAACAGTCCCTCCCCATGTCTCCTGTAGCCCCTTCAGGTACTGGAAGGTTGCTATAATGTTTCCCTGGAGTCTTCCCTTCTCCAGGCTAAACAAACCCAACTCTCTCAGCCTGTCCTTGTATGGTAGGTGCCTCAGCCCTCTGATCATCTTCCCGGCCCTCCTCTAAACTCAAACAGATCCATGTCCTTCCTGTGCTGCGGACTCTAGAACTGAATGTAGTACTCCAGGTGGGGTCTCACAAAAGCAGAGTAGAGGGACAGAATCACCTCCCTCACCCTGCATCTCACAACAGTCTTTGAAAAGGCTTTGAAAAGTGAGCACTCAACCTGATGTAAATAAATTAACTCTCATCCCTTTGTACCATTATTGTAGCAGGTAGAGCTGAAGCTCCAGCCAAACTCTCCCCACTTCCCACTCCCAGTAGTGTGATGCCTAAAACAAATGAAACTGGGAAGAAATGATCACAAGAAGAAGAATTCTCAGCCATCCTAAGGTGTAATAAAGTGCTCATCCTTTCGATTTAGACTTGCATTGAGAAACAGGAAAATTCTCCTTCTGAGACATATTGCAGAGTGGCAATTAAAATTTGCATCTGGACATACAAAACCCAAACTGGAGTAACTTACATACAACTCACACAAATAAGACTAAAACAGATTAAATGCTTCTTTATTAAATTAAATTCTGCTAACACTGAAGAGTATATTGATTGCTGAAGTCTACTTTCCTACTCTAGCTAGTTAATAACATGAAATATGGTGATAATATCAGCCAAGATGACAAAATTACAGCAAAACTCTGGTACCAATACCAATTTGCTCCCTTTTCCTGTACTGATTCGGTTACTCAAGCCAGAGAGAACAAGCTAACACAATTGTAACAGTCATTAAAAATTGCATCTCTAGTACAATTCAGGAACAACACTGAATAGTCTTCTTGCTAGTACCTGCTGTTTTACAATTGCATTTGCATATACTGGGGAGCTATAATAAACATCGGTTATCTTCTCTGCTGTTATGCTAAAAAATAAACCAGATGACATCTGTATTTTTCTTTTGGCTTAAGTGCAACAGTAGTATACAATGGGGAAAAACACCAAATTCATCCCACGAAAGCATGAAGTTTAAATTTCTGTATTTCTTATGTAATAAGAATGATTAAGCAACCACCCAATAGCTGCACATTAACACAAACTACACAGTTAATACTAAATAGATTGGCTAAGTCTGTGAAAGATAACAAAAAATCTTTCTATAAATATAAATAATAAAAGGAGGACTAGGGAGACCATACAGTCCCTATTGAACACAGAAGGAACAACAGTGACAGGGGATCAGGAAAAGGCTGAGGTACTTAATGCCTTCTTCGCCTCAGTCTTTAATTGTAAAGAAAGTTGTTCCCTCTGTGTATAAACCCCGGAACTAGAGGAGCAAAATGAGGCTCCCATGGTCCAAGAGGAGGTGGTCAGAGCCTTGCTAGCCCAACTAGACACCCATAAGTCTATAGGGCCGGACGGGATTCACCCAAGAGTATTGAGGAAGCTAGCGGATGTACTTGCCAAACCCCTTTCCATCATTTTCCAACAGTCCTGGGAGACTGGGGAAGTTCCACTGGACTGAAGGCTGGCTGATGTTGTGTCCATCTACAAGAAGGGTCACAGGGAGGATACTAACACCAATATTGGTGTGATACTAACACCAATAGCTGAAAGGGAGAGATGCTTGGAAGCTATAACTGCTTTGGGGAGTTGAGAGAAAGGGCCTTGCCTATAGGTACAGGTAACACTCCAGATGACTTTTTTTTTTTCCCCCCCATGACAGTTCTTCAGGAAGGCAAAAGATTGCCGCCTCCATAATCTCCTCCTCAAACTCTTCCATCATACCAAACACACATTTTCATTTCCCCACCACACTTGACTTTTCAGCATCTATTCAGGGTTTAGTTCTCAGTCTCTGAGAAAACACGGGAGAGAGGAATTCACTTGAACATTGCTGTACATCCAGGATCCCCAGCACTGCACACAGAGAATCTGTTCTATCAAACTATCAGTAGCTCCTTACAGAGCTAAGTGTCTAATACTACTATTGACAGATTCTAGCTGATATCACTAGAAGCCATTGTAACCCTTGTGACTGCAGAAGTGGAAAAGCAGAGAACTTCACAAACCTGCTTCCCCTGTTTCAATACAGATTGCTCTTCATCCAAATACACACACACCCAAGACAATGTGCTTTCAAATGGTAATGAAGTCTTTTAATCAAGAATGACGCTTCAACAACATTACTCAGAAAGACAATTAGCAAAACCTAATATAATATTTTAAAACCAAATTGAAACAAAACTACTTATCTGACTATAAGGTTTCATAAGAATTACTGAATACTATTGCTAATACTGACACTAATCTGTTGTGAGACCATGTTCCTTTTGTGCCTAACCACCTACCGTAAAATGGGATAATACCTGTGTCGCAAGGGATTACAATACTAGGGTTATAAAGCACTGTGAAGTTTTATCCCCATTTATAAACACTGTGAAGTGCCTGATAGTATCTTTGTCAAATAACAGTTAATATCTTGAAAAACAATGTCTTGAAAAATATCTTAATATCTTGAAAAAAAACAACTTAAATATTTTTTTAAAACTACTGAGTATCCAGAAATGAACCTACCTTTCTGCTGTACGGATTAGTAATTACCAGGTTGGTGTCATCCGAACCAGATAAAATATATTCTCCTGTATCATTCCAGCAAATTGTATTCACCTGCATGAATTAACAAAAATTAAACTTACATTAATTCAGTTTTCAGAATACTAAAACAGCAATACTCATCCAACACTACAGAAATAGGAGTTAACAAATTAAATTGAAATTACGCAATTTCTAAGCAGCTATTAGCAAAAAAAGAAGTGTTTAAAAAATAAGGGAATCACTTGATTAACCTATGGTTACCTCAGTTACTCCCTCTGTTCCTAAACAGTCCGTCATCTGAATTAAGCCTTCCCACAAAACCTTTAATAATCACATTTCACACGTGCAGGTGCTTTAATGTACCCATTCTACTCCTCAGAGTTATCTGAATTTGAACAGAAGAGTATCACAACGCCCTTGTTATTGTATCTTCACATTATCCAAATTCTGACCATCCATTGCTTTGCATGCTTTTCAGTGACCACACCTCCCCAGGGATCTTGTGCAAAGCACGGCAGAATCCATCCCAGATCCCTTTTGCGAAGCGTGAGCATGCTGCAAAAGAATCATCCTACAGTGAGGTACAGAATCTTAGCAGGAAAACTTTCCAATATATTTCCTTATCAATTCTCCTTTTCACATGATTGTGTTTGACAATGTGTCAATGAAACAGAGCTGCAAAAACGCTCTAAATCCAGAAGGTTCAGAAAGTATCTTCTGAGTAACCTGTCTTCAAGTAGCAGCTCATGCACAAGCACCAAAGACTGTATGCATGACCACTATTATTTCAGGTAGCCTCTAAAATAGCTTCTAGAATAACTGCCTCAGTGTGATGTATCACACTGGACTATGTCATTAGTATAAACCTCACTTTGTTCTAAGCCCTTTCTTTATACTTTAAAAAAAGTTATTCTAATGTCTCATTCTGAGTCCAAAAGACAAAGTTTTTTTGATTAGAATAAATTTACGAATTTTCATTATTATTTTAATCACAAGCTTAAGTTGAGTTCTTTAATCAGGCAAAGCTACAAAATCAGAATTAGCTGTTTCAGATGGATCATACAGGCAACAATTTGAAATATTCATTGAAGAGCTTTAAATTAACTTTTGCCACTCAAAAAAGCCCCTACAACAACAACAACAACAGACATATCTTTGTGTTACAGCAAACATGCCTATGGCAGAGTTAGCTGAATGCTCAGCATCAGTCAAATATTGTTAGGAATCGTCTGGAAATGCACAGAAAAGCAAACATCATTCTGCTAGGTTATCTATGCACAGTAAATCTACATCTTCTATACTCCGCAGTTTCTGTTCATATCCTGTGCTCCTGTGTCCCTCATTTCCATTACTGCCCCTTTGAGAAGAGAAATCATCAAAGAGGATGACTAGGGTGATATTATGTATTGAACACTTTTTATTGCAAGAAGCAGTTAATTTGTACTACTCTGAGAAGGGGATATGACAGAAGCTTCTGAAATCATGAATTACATGGAAAAAGAAATACATTTCCACAGTCCTTACAGTACAGGAGATGGGAGGACCTTCAATGAAGCCATTACATGACACATACGGCATTGGGATTCATTGTTGTGTAATGTCCTAAACACCAGAAGTGGAAGAATATATGTATTTGAAGAAAAATAAAAAATGATCAGAAACAAAAGATGTAACTTTCACCTCCACCTGTCCATTTAAACATGATGAATCCTCTAGCACAGCCTTCAAGTACTGTCGACTTCCCCTGCCTCAACATTCCTCAAAAATCAGTCCTGGCCACTCTCAAGGTCAAGTTATCACACTCAACTGAGCTACCTTGCATGGCTGCTCTTATGGTTTTATAACCCTGGCTGTCAATCACCAAGAACCATGTATTCAACTAGCCCCCAGATCCATCTATCATTGAAGTAATTTGTCCTGACAACAACTGTACTTTAACCATGTTTGTCAAATGCAGTACACTACTACAGCTAGTGCAAACCAAACCCAAGAATGCTCATTTTCACCTACATTTCCTTTCAAGCAAAAAAATACTATCAATGCTCTACAGAAACCAAAACACTTAGACAAGTCTACAAGAATAGAAACAAGAATAAAACACTGAAAAAAACAAGGAAGCTGCCAAAAAATTAGAATGCATGATGTGAGAAAGAAGAGCTAAAAAAAAAAAATCAAACAAATTGAGGAGTGGGCATCTGTGTGTATCCAAAAACCCCAAAATCTGAAGGATAGGAAAGCAGAGAAAGCATTGAAGATGTAAAGGGGAGACATGATTACCTAACCTGCAGCGTCACAAACTCACACAAGACACCAATCATTCTTCCTCTAAATCTCAATTTCATTGCACTGATTGCCTCAGGGCTGAGCGATTTCAACACACCCTCCCCAAGCCAGAGCTGGTTCAGGAAAAATCCTGAAGCGAGATGACACAACCAAATGTGTACTAGAGGTCTATAGCTAAAAAGGCTTTTTACTGTGTACCAGATCACTTTCTCAATATCACCATCAAAAAAATAACAAAGCTTTTCTGTGGAATAAGCTTGATTTTCTTCCACCCCACCCCCCAATCTGAGAGCACTTTCCAGTAAGTGATCAGTCAATACACTACATATTTCAGTGCTCAGTACAATCTCTTCACCAACAGCAAATAACCCCAAGGAATATGCATATGGATCACTAAAAACATATGCTCAGCAAGAGCAGATTTTCAAGAGTTCTTATCCTTCATTCCATGGTAGAAAATACACTACTAAAACACACTGTAAAGTGAGGACTGGCTAGAGAATTAGCTATTTCAAAACCACATGGGAAAGCTATCTACATACTATTTCCACAGCCTTTCAACACCCAACCAGAAGAATAATGCAACAATTACTACACTAAGAGTTCAAAATTGTTGGGAAAAGGTGTTAAAGCCAAAAGAAAAAATATATTTGAACACAAATAATTAAAAACAAGATGTGAAAAGACAAAAGGTTAACTTTATTATTAACAATTCTTATTTATACGTTAACAATTAAGTTTTTTCTATCAAGTATTCAACAACATTAACTTTATGTAATTTTATCTGCCACCCAACTAGTCTTGAAAGAAAGCAGCAGGCAATTTTGATTCATTAGTCAGACAGTCAAAAATACATCTATCTCGGTGTTTTCCTCAGAAGCAATGCACGACCAAAGCACAGCCAATCCTTAAAAAAAACTGAACAGAACTTATCACTTCTATGCAATGTAACAGGATAGCTTAACAGAACTTTAAAAAAACCAAACAACAACCCCCCCAAAAAACCCCAAAACCAGAAGTAGGAAACAAATATTACCATCAATATTCAGAATATTAGAAAGATGTCCCAAGCAAGGAAAGGGGTGAAAAAGGCACTATTTTTCATCTAGGGAGGAAAAGACAAAAACTTCACACTAACAATATGCAAACAAACTTCCTATACTAATTTAAGCATAGCTTTGAGGACTACATCTAAAAATGACTGGCTCAGAAGTGCCATCATGAAGATGACTGCCACATGGGTTGCTACTTTGTTCCTGAACTGAATGCCTAGACCAAATGAGAAACAGTATTTCTCCAAGTAATTCTCTTCCCTTTATGTTAAGTCATGGTGTTTGCACACATAAAAGGCTCCATCTACCTATGCATTCAGCAGTTCCATCTTCCTCAGTTTTCACAGGATTAGAGCTGGAAGAAAATAAGCAATATTTTTATTCCAATTCAGTATAGTTTAGAGATGTTTTCTCCTCTGCTTTCTTCGCACTTGATTGCTGCTGGTCCAAATCAATTCTGTTTCTTCCTTTGGACTTGGCCACTTCATAAAATGCATCTTGCCTAACTCTATACATTTCTTCAACATCTTAAGCTCCCTTTATAGTTAACATGGAAAATGCCAATTTCTGGCATACATACGTCCTCACATTGAAGTGGCCAACGTGAATCTTGTTAAAAGAAATAAATCATGCCCTGAAAGGCTGATAAAGTCTCAAATGGACATCAATGAGTCAGGAGACTAATTCAACTATTTCATACACTACTGCTAGAACCTGTCTTCAAACAAAGTGGAAAATTGCAGTATTTCAAAGACACTGGTACCTAAACTCTGAGATGGAAAAAAAGTCAAACAAAAAGTTGCTAGGGTAATACTACTGCTACAAGAGCACGTATGAGGTCTGGCAAAAAAACCCCAAGACTTTGGCTGTAGCCATTCTTATTTAGCAAATTAAGAAAATAAGTTACGGTCCCCTTCAAAATAATTCCCTTCTGAGGTGACAAACAGCCGCATACGATGCTGACAACATTCAAAGCAATTCCACAGATCATTTTCTGAAAGGCTGTTGAGGATCTCAGTTGTTCTTTGCTTTCACATCTTCTACCAACAAAGAATGGGTTCCTTTACACATCCACTTGATCTCTGGGAACTCTCAGTCAATAACCGAAAAGTTCCCATTGTGGATTTCTTCAGTTGCACAAGAAACTTTATGTTAATTTGCTGTTCACTCTTGCACATGAACATCTTCCAACCAAGGGTAAGAAAATACCTGTATTTCAACATGCATCTACTCATATTGAGTGAAGCAACTGAGCTGAGCCTTGCCTCACTGTGACAGCTTAGAACATGTTCCATAACCACCTCCTTGTCTCTCTCCTCCCACTCTTGGTTCACGAGCTATAGGGTTAGCCTTTGGATTTTGTGTTGGAACACGTATACTTTAAGTAATTCAGAGAATTATTCCCTTCTTCAAAGATGTACTTGAGTATGAATATACATACAATCATATAGATTTCCATCTCATATACAGATTTCTTGTGTAGCATAGATCAAATGGTATGTAGGAAGTCAGGCTTCACTTTTATCCTCAATTAGAAAAAAAAATTCCTGCCTTAAGTATGTTGTCCACTATGTCCAATTACACAGCATGATTTATATAGAAAATACAAGTCACAACTTACTCCACAGAAGAATGTAAATGTTCTTAACAGAAAAACAACCAAAAAACCAAAACCAACTCCTGCCCGACAATGTTCAAAGAAACACCAACCATTACAAAAAAAACCCCAAACAAATCCAGAAACATCCTTAATAGCAACTACAGTATTCATTCCTCACATTTGAAATGCATGTTGCTCGTGTGGGGAAAAGACTAGTATGATCATTTCCCATTGATAGTACGAGCACTTTAATCCATAAGGACACTGTCATTCCGATTACTTTTATTTCACTTTTTTTTTTTTAAAGCATAGTAGGAAATTATACCGAATGATCGGTAGCTATACAAGATTGTTCCCTGAGGTAAATGAGATAAGAACTCATAATACCCCCTTCTTTAAAGGCAGATAGTTCTGAGAGAATTTAATTTCCAAAGACAGTTTTCAATTTGTATGAGGATTTTAAACACCTGCATATAATGCTGTTAAGTTCACAATTAAAACAGATTCCACTTACTAATACAATTCAGTTAGACCACATGTTAAAGCATACTTTAAAAGCTGACACAATCAATTAAAAATTAATTTTCAAACACATATCCACCAAGTAGATCCAAGCAACATCTAACAGCCAAGACCAAACTTGAGTTTCTGTCCCATGACACAAAGGTAGTGTTAACTAAAGGAGAGATCAGTCACTCCACTTTTATCAAGTAACAAAGAAATACTATTTCCCTGGGCCCTGTTTTACAGGCAAAAATTACTTTTTACAAGTAAAAAAACCCCTAAAATTTAAAAATCCCAATCAACATCTCAAAAATAAACTTAAAAACAATCCATCTTAAGTATGTTTGAGCAGACAAAAACTCTTAGAAAAGAAATTCCAAAGTAAAAGTCGCTGCTCCAATCTCGAATATAAAACCTGATAAATAACTTTCTACATATAGAATCACAGAATGGTTTGGGTTTGACTAGATCTTACATTGTCATTCTTATAACATTTCTTTAAAAGAACAGGGAAACTAACGTATTTGTTTAGTTAACAATTATAACACTCCAAATTAATTAAAAGCTACAAGTGTAAATAACTGCAGGTATAAAAAAACCTTTACATCTGAACAGCTTTTGAGGTAAACATGTCAGAGCATGAACTTTACACTTACATTTTCACTCTTTATAGCATATCTAATACCCCTTCAATTTCAGATAGTTTGTCAACAAAGACAATGAATGCTTTAACAATCACAAATTTCTGCTACATTTGACAAAAATAATATGGCAAACTCTTTGCCATGTATCTACCTTAACCAAAATCTTTTATTTAAAAAGTATTACTTAAAACATATGGACCACTTTTAAATACTTAAAAATTAAACAAGTAATATTTCAACTTATGTTATTGCTTTTTGGGGGAGGCTTATTTTTTGTTCTGTCTCTTTAAATAAGCAATGTAGAACTTAATCATTTGCTTTTGAGACTTGGAGAACAAATCTCTCAGAACACTAATACAGATTTAAGTCAACAAAATATATCAATACAGCCCAAAACTACTAAGGATACCATTTAAGGTTTTAAGATGTATTCCAACTGAGAAGATAAGCATGTGTGTTCCTGGCACAGGAGATTAATTCTTTCAGCAGTAGGATGCAGTATTAAGGTATAGGAATGTGATTTTGTTTTGCTTTAAAGTTAGTGTCAGTTGATTAAGAAGAAAAAGATATCTAGAGAATTCAGATGTAGGTCTCAACAAGGAGAGGCTTCTGGCTCAGCTTTAATACACAGTATTTGCATTTTTAAATTTAAGGAACTATTACCGTGGCAACAAAATCAAAATTTGAAATCTTTTAACAAACAAAAAAGCAACAAGTGACTTACACATCCATCATGTACATTCAAGGTTGCTTCAAGTTTTAATCTTTGGATAAATTCTCTTCTCCCTGTGAAGAAAAATACTCATTACATACTCTTTTAAAACAATAACACTGAAGAAGTAATTAAGATCTTGCTAATGAGCACCAACAGGTCAAAACCCAAACAATGAAGAACGAGAATATAAATGTAAGTCTTCAACCAATTCTCATTTTACAAATGCTAAGACGAGCATCACATTTGCTAGCTCTTCCACTACCTTTAATATCAGTACAAAAACAGCAAAACAAACATTTCACAGGTTCACAGGGTGATGCTTCCTTTAAAACTAATATCTATCTATAAAGCAGAAAATAACCCCATGGTTATTTGGTGAACTTAGGGAGTTTAACAGCCAGTTTAGAGACAGCAAGAATAACATGGTTCAAGAAGAGTATTATGAGAAAAAAAAACACAAGGGAAACTCTCAGAAAGGCAACATGAAAGAAGGAGATGAAGGAGAAAGAAGACATTTATAAATGTATATTGAGCAAGGCAAGGTCCTAGAAACTATGTCCTTATTACCTCTATATAAGCTGACCTGTCTATTACCTCTTTACTAGCTGATCTAATGGGCAGCCTGATCTATCGGGAAGTGTCCCTGCCCATGGCAGGTGTGTTGGAACTGTATGATCTTCAAGGTTACTTCCAACCCAAACCATTCTATGATACTATGACTTACCACCAGCACTAAAAAAATACTATTATATTTTACATATTAAGAGGGGAAAATAAAGTGTATTGAAAACTGTGTGGTCTCTTTCTGACCTGGATGTTTGAACAACCATCTCCAACTTCCATTTAGAGTGCCCCCTTTTTATGAAAACAAGTTATAATGAACCTAATAACACCCAGAAAGCACTTTCAGAAAAGATAAATACTGATAAAACTTATCTTTTTACTTAAATCTGAAAAGCACTTAAACTCAATGACTATTATCCTTTTTGTCCTGTGTTTGTACAGCTCTCAGAACAAAAATCCATGTAAAAGCATTAGACTGCTGGCCATTGTTAGGCTGCACTGTTTTTGAATATGAAACCCATCAAATTCACTCAGAATAAACTTCCCTGTCTTCCTTTGAGGAAACTATAGAGTCAGAGAACAAACTGCGACAACCCTCCTGATATCTGAAAACCCTACATTTCTGAACTTGTTTTGGACCAGTTCAAGACAGAACCATTTCAGCGTTCAGTGTTGCCTCTGGCACTGCAGCACAAATTTGGATAAGTAATTTCTCCCCTCTCCACTCCTTTCCTCTTGATGCCTTTATTTGTCCCATATACTCTCCAACAATGATAAAGAACACCCAGTATCCACACCTGGTCCCTCACATTCACAGACTGCCACAGCACAACCATCTGTCTGAGAAGCAGGCACTGAACATCTCTTCCGCACTCAAAGACCAGGAAACCCTTCAAGCAGTAGCAACTCCAGGAGGCATACCTGCATCATTCAAGGTTCATACAGATTTCCTCCATGAAAAGGTAAGTTCTGCTGCCTAGATTTTGCTGGGACGAAAAGTCATCTCCAAAACACAATGCTCATAAAGCATCTCAAGTACCACATCAGATTATGATCATACTTTGGCAAAATATGTTTTCTTCTTTAGAAGGAGGTGCTGACTAGCTGAAATGGTTACAAACAGCTTGCTCTTAAAGCACATCTAACCTAGCTCTAAAAAGATAAAAACCATACTCTCTTATGCCCCATTTTACAGACACTGAAGTTGTGACATCTTGGAAGTGCTACAGCTTACATTAACTGGGAATAGCCATCATTTGAGAGATTAAAATAACAAACTTAAATCTCACGCACCATGCATTACTAGCAAGAATTTATGGATTCTTGGATTGGGAATATATCTACCCAGTTCACTATTATTTCTGAACCACTATTCCTTATCCCCTTCCCCCTGCCCAGAGGAACAGACTTTGAACTTAGGTCCTTAATAGCTGGGGTTTTGTACCTTCCCATTAAATCCTATCATGTTTTCCAAATCACCAAGCAATACATGTATTTTCAATCAAGACACCTATTTCCAGGTTGATTTGATTTCTGAAACACGTTCTTGTAAGTAATTGTGAATACTGAGGAGGAAAATATCACCTCCAGTATGCTTATATATTACTTTGCATAACAGAAACCTAACAATTTGCTTCTAGGGTGCTACTGTAATGCAAAATACTACGTGACCCCCTAAATAAGAAAACTGCCATAAGAAAGGTATATACAAAACCCCAATGTTTGCCAGTTCCATCACATTTTCACTTGCAGAATCAAAGTCTGATAGAAGTGGATGATTCTTGGGCATTGCACTACATGTGTATAGCACATCTGGAAGTGAAGTGATGCCTGCAGACCAACAAGCAAGCACTTGCTGAGACTCCTCTGTACAGAAACACTATAAGAAATTATCTAATTTTTTTTCTTAAAAAGCAAAGCAACAGATTTTCCTCCTACCTATGTGGTCTCATTTTAACCCAAAACACTTAAACCAGCAAGCAAGAAACAGTATGTTCTAATCACATCTTCAACTGCAATTTTTATTTCCTTAAAGAAATCTGTTGACAAATTAGATATTAACTGACTTGCTGCTGTTAGATTTGGATTTTTTTGTCTTAAGAATACAGTAACTATACAAGTTTCAGTAAATGTTTAACTTGAGATGCAGACACATGGTGTCTCATAGTTACACTCTCCCCTTAAAAAACATTTAAAAAAAAAAAGTTAAGACTGCACATGCTAACACATGTGATTAGCTATTTATCAAGCGATCGCTATTTATCTAAATATTGATTTGAGGGAGAAATTAGATAAGCAACTACAACACTTAAACAGTTTCCTTATTCCCTAAAGTAAAAAGGGGGTGAGGGAGAGAACACAAAATGCTTTGCCTATAAAAAAACTTCCTATCTGATAAAGTACTAAACATAGTAACACATCTGAATAGAACAATTCTAGTTTATCTTATCTTTTAAAATTAGAATCACCAGATCCTGAATGGATTTTTTTAAAATAAAAAACAGAACTACTCAAACAAACTGATCTGAAGAAAACACTGTCTCTGCATTTGCTGCTTTTAAAAGATGAGTAAACTCAGTGCATCTGTGTTCCTTGTACTTCAGCACTTACTTCCACACATTCATTGGCTTAATAAAAAAGGTCAGCAGTAACTAAGTATGATATTTAAGTCACTTGAATATTTTGTCACTTTCCCACACTGAAAAATTTAAACACAATTATATTTATCTGGTTTATTAGTAGGCTCTATGCTTTTTTTCATTCTTCAGGTTTGTCACCATCTCTTACTGCTATATGTTCTAACAGCCAGATTCTCCACATCAAGGACTGTGCTCTCCCAGGTGACAAAAATCTTTGCAATCCTCAATTCTCATTCATTTCCAGCAGCTACCTGTTCTCTCTGCTTTCCAATGAAGGCAGTCCTCCTGGCTCCCCCTTCAACTAAGGCAATGAAGGAGACCCAGGCTTTAGACAAAACCCCATAGAGTACTTTTTTCTTATAAAATCAGCATCAAGACCTCTGCCAAGTTTTGGGTTTCCCCCTCCTAGTACTGTGCACAAGCTCTGTAAGAGACAATCTTTTTTCCCCCCCTCTTGACTATGTGCCACTTGATATAGAATAATTTAAATCTGTGAAGATGCTTCAATATATTATCACTTATATTCAAATAAGGTCTTCTTAAGACAAGGATCAAGCTGTCATCACCAAGACCATCATTATTAGCTTTGAAACCACTAAGGTGAAACTATCAACAAGAAAAAAATAAAACAAAACAAAACACTGCTATATTTCAAATGGTGATGACAATCACCCTGTGAAGTGCTCACATGACTGAAATTCCAAAAGCTATCAAGCTAACCCTCTACCCACCCATTTTAACTAGACATCATGCACCAAATGAAACCTCAAGTTACAATGTCACCCTCAGTTCAGTTATCAATATCTTTTTTACCTTATATTAGGGTAGACACCAGCAGACCATTTACAAGACCACACTCTATGTATCAAAGCACCACCACTTCTTGATCATTGATAATATGAATTTAAATACAGAAAAGCAGGCAGGAGAAAAACTATAGCTGCTTCTTCTAAGTTGTTTTTGGAAAATCGTTCCACTGTGTACAATGTCAAACCAAATGATGCCTTGCCACTCCTCTCTGGATAATCACCTAACTTTGGTGTTTGGGCACATATACACAGCTCTAATCTCAACTCAGGGAGCAATATCAAAATACCACCAATGTCCCTCACATTCCCCAAGAGTTATAACACCATTTGGGTAACAATCCTCAGTTTAGGAACTGTGGGTCAGGTGCTTTCTACATGGCTATTGCAGCACAGGCACATAACTTTCTTTTGTAAGCAACTTTTAGTACCACTTCAGAATAGATGACAGCAGTGAAGTTTAATGCTTCAGGCATGTAAAACCTTCATATATGTAAACCTGTACTCCAGAATTTCCCATTGAAAAAGCAGAGATCACTTGACAATGAAGGTCCAGCTTTAAAGTACATTTGTGCTCTACAGAAATATAACTAAACTTTGATCCAAAGCACCACCGCCCTGGTATGAGATATTAAAAGACAACCCTTATTCGGGAAACCAGTAATAGATCTTGTTTGTCAAATGAACACTCATTTATGTCAAGCTGGCTCCTTCCAAGGCCAAGTCCCTCAGTGCTAGCTCACTGTGACATTTGGAATGCCCTAGTTTAAAACTGAAACAGAGCCAGCATCTGTCCCCAATGCAGAGCACATGTTATCTTGCACTCTAAGTGCATCTAAAAACTGCCTTTCTCCAGGGTAGAGTTTACAAATTTCTGAAGCCACACCATGAAGGATGGCAAGTGCAGTTCACCTGTATACAGGTTATTTTGCCACATCGACTACACCAAACTCTCCACAGTGATCAAGTGGAACTTTTGATCCACATCTCAACATGCTGCTGTTCCAGAAAACAGAACTCTCCGTATACCGTACAGTAAACAGAACTATACACAAAATGCACTGAGTTGTCTTCCATTGAGGTATGTTAAAATTCTTGAAGATTTTAGTTAATCTTGAAGGAAATCTCAAAAAAAACAGCTACCAACACAAGACTGAACAGTCATCAGATCAAGAAAGATTAACTCTTGAAGGAATGAAATGAGTCTTCCATTAACTGAAGACAAAAAAGAAAGGAATATTATGCAGTGCTGCAAGCTGGAGTAAATAGCATTGCTGTAGGTCTGAACATGTATCTAGAAATGTGTTTCTAACTTTGAAAAGCCTTAATGTGAAATAGCATGTGGAACAGTAATGTATGTTGAATACTCTCTTGCAAAAATGATAATAACACTAATACGAACTTTGGGAAATACACATCAGATCAGGTACTCTGCTTTATTTTCTCAAGTAATACTTATCTGTGTAACATCCAATGTTAATTAGGAGCTCTACTTTTCTGCAAGAACAGACGTCTAAGAAGCTGAAGTAGCGGTATAATGCTAAACTAGAGCAAAAAGATAAGACTGCTAGCAGCAGAACCACAATCTTCTGTCATCTCCAAGCACTCAGACAAAACAAATACTAGAGCATAGACAATCACTAGCAGAAAGATGGAAGAAGTTATTGGCATCCGCTCTTAAGGGAAGCGCATTCCTCACAGACACACCCTCTTACAGTTGAAGATGTATGTGCCCAACATTGCTGCCAGTCCTTGCCGTACCTTTAAGTGTCCATCAGAGGTTATTGCTTCTTCAAATTGGCCAGCAGGACTAATCACAGGAACATCCCCTAGCCCATTTTGGACAAAGATTCTGGGGCAAACAGCCTACTATTTAAAGTAGTATAAGCTAACTCAATACACAGCTTTAAACAGATTAGGAAGTGATTACATTGAAGCTTACCAGCATATCTAGAGAGACATCGTCTAGCGAAGAACAGAGCGTTTTAATAACACCAAAAGTTGAGCTAAAGTAGGAACATGAGTCTTGGTAATAGACTACTATTAAGTTAACACTGTGAAATAAGTTGATTTAGAATTGGGCAATTAAAAAACAAATGGCAAAAGCTTACTTTTAAAAGTTATGTTGCCTGCTGCCTCATCATAAACAACATGCTTTTTTTAGTCATCTAACTCAAGAAACTCCTTTTTCACTGAAAAGAGTTTTCAAGATGCAACAGAAAAAACCTAAAAAGGACCCACATTTTTCCTCATTTCCTAGGGAAGAAAAATACTGGGAACACACTATAATAATAATAATAAAGCCATGTAACCTAAATGAAGAGGTGGGTTTGTATAATTGTTTTTATATTGGAAAAGTTTGAGTAGTTCAACAGAGGTTGAACAAACATCATTAATGGTTCAGAATGCATTCAGTTCACATGGAAGAGAAGGATGGATCCTCACCTTCCTCACAATATCTGCTAAGTAGAGAACAACAGCTTTAATGATGCATTCCAATCTCCTGAGGAAAGTCTGCACACCCTTGAAGAACAAAATGAGGAAAATAAGAGGATATTAAAATTCACTGATGTGACTCAGATTCTATCTCACGATATTTGTGTTCAATATTTAATGATTCAACACATACTAAAGCATTTGGGACACATTTGAATCAGCAGCATGCTAAGCCCCTAAGACATGAAAATGCTGAGACTTGCACTTAAACAGTGAAAAATTCAGCTTTGTTTAAAGGATGGCATACTTAACATCTGATCATCTTCCTTACTGCGGGGACAGGACTAGTCTCAAGTGTCAACAAGTTCCTGATACATGATCAGTTATAACCCACTAGACTATTTTGAGGACATTCTAGGATAGGAGATCAGGAATCACAAGCAAAGTCACAACAACTCATAGTACTGCAGTGCAACAACTTAGAAGAGACTAAACACAGATATGCTTAATAGTCTACCCTAATGCAGTTAATGGAAGCAATCCAACTTCAAGAAGGCTACAGGGGGAAAAAGCAAAACAAAACAAACCTAAGAAATTGGACGATCTAAAGTGATCTCCCACATCACTGCCTTGTCCTGAAACACAAATCCAGTACATACAGTACACAGCTTGTTTTTGCAGCAAATGACAGCTTTCATGTATCCAAATTCATTACTACAAGATCAGGGTGCAACTTAACTATAAAGCTGTCTGAAACACTCTGTATCAAGACACAGGCAGTTATTTACAAATCATACATTATTTGTACAAAGAATGTCTTTAAAAGCGTTCAATGTAAATTCAATGAAATATTGCAATTAAAAAAGGAAAGATATTTAAAGCACACACAAATCTTTCTGGTTTCTAGCTGTTTGCATGAGAATATTTGAGATGCCAAATGAAATAAAACAAATACATTTGCATCCTAAGACTGAGTATAATTCAAATAATATAATTATACATACAAAGCCTGGGGCTACAACACATACACTCATACTTCTTGGCAAGCATTAACATATAGACATTACACAAAATATTAATCCCTTAAAAACAAAAAGTACAAGTACATGACATCTGCATAATTCAGCCCATGTCAAGCAAAGCTGACAAAACTGCAGACAACTTTGAAAGCCTCTTGAATTTGTGCAGGACAGAAGTATCGACACTCTGAAACAGTTGTACCAATTTTTTATCATAACCTTCTAGTTCCACTTAGGCTGGATGTATTTATATGCAATGCCAGAAATCCCCCCCTTCCATCAATGCTTTTATGCTGTAAGTCAAGATACAACAGCAGCTAAAAATTTGGTGATTTAGAAAATCAAAACATCAATACTCATCAAGTAAATTCATTGATAACAACATCCAATCTGCACAGTACTATTATAAAAATGGGAAAAACAAAACCCAAAAAATAAGCTTCATCAAAGTAGTCCCATCAAAGAACAGAATAACATGATCTGTAATGGTCTACCATTTTTCACAAACTGATGTTAGTACATAAAAACCCAGAAGCTGTACTCCTACCAGCTCCCAACATCCTGAAAACTAGCATTGGAAACCATTCTCTTACTTCAGGACAGAGTAACAAAAGGCATTGAGCAATCCTAGGATCCTGTATATCTTATTTTTTAAAAAACCAAAAATATACTAAAGTGATTGTCAACACTTTGTCACTGAGTAATAGCAAGATGAGACAACACTGAGGAGACAGCAGCAGCAACACAAACCATAACAATTAAACCACAGAACACATAGGGAAGATGTAACTGAGAAAAGGCCAATGATATTGTTTACTACAAGAAAAGATTCCTGAGATAGGAGCAAAATAAGCTGTCACATTTACATAATGTAGTGATATACTGCTGTACCACTTGCAGGTCCAACTGGCTCCTGCACCTCTACTTCCATAGCTCAATTAGTCTACTAGTGAAATAATCCCAAAGATAACAGAAGGCTGATTAGACTGAAATTAAAACCAAGTATATTCAGCACTCGGGCACCAGAAATACTCCTCCAACCTTAATCCTGCCTCTCAGCTCACATCTCTTCCTGGTTTTCTGGTGCGCACTTAAATTATAGACAGCCAGCTTTTCTTTATTTGTAGCCTTGTCCAGCTGATTCTGCTATACTATTTATTCATTTTCCTTTACTGATAGTGTGCTACTTTCCACAAATTATGCTATTAAAACATTTCGAATGTGTGTCTTCATTATCTCAGTTCATTTATGTGGAACTAGAAAAAAAATTCATTAATCTTTACATGCTAGGATCACTCCTAAGATTTTTTTTTTTTAAAGTTGTCTTATACATGATAGAAATTGTGCCTTTCTATCCTTTGGTACCAATTTAAATGAGATGGTACCAAGGAACTGATTTTGACATTGTCTCTTCATTAAACTTCTCCAAATTCAGCTGGTTATCAACAGGTCTTGATAACACACCGCTCTTTCAATTGCCCACCAGTAATTTTTAAGAACTTTACCTGCTAAACCTTGCTATTACTATCAGGGGAAAAAAGACAGGACATATCCAGCTTAGGGTAATACCTGAACACTGTACTCCCTTGCATCTTTCGCAATTAAAAAGCAACATTTTTCTCTCTAATGCTCCTACATGTTTTAAACTTTTCTATACGAGAACTGAAATTCCAACAACTATACCAGATTTCCTGTCTGACATACATTAGATAGAGCATGTTAAAGATGTCTGGGTTTGTTTCAAAGATGCACTTTCCTCTAGTTCATTCACTGCACTGTGAACTTCAGTTCTGAATCTGTCCATTGTCTATCATTTGGAGAACACCACTAATGAAAAATATTTCAGGAATTCAACTGTATCTTTCTGAAATCTTCAGTTAGTCTAGTTAGCACTTGGTGTGTGCCAGAATGTATCACTATATAACTGGTTTTCAGGGCACAGACAAGTGCGATGGAAGATACTGCAACATCTGGAAGCTACAGTGTTTACATTAAAACAGGACTCAATAATCTATGGCATTGTAATCAGACAATCAGGTAAATTTGTAATGGTCCTTTTTCAAGCAGCAGTTAATTTGCTAGACTTACAGAAGGAAAACAACATGAAACACCTCTGATTCTGGGTTTTAGCTGTGATTGATGAGTGCTTTTAATTGACACTGGGAAAAAAAAAATTAATGCCAAAGGTTTAAGATATGAAATACAACAGAGTACCTGAAAATAACTAATCATCAAAAGTATTATGCAAATAATTAAAGGAAGGTTGATTAAATTACCCTGTGACTATCTCCAGGTCTGTAAGAGCAGCAACTACAGAGCTGGTAATTTTAAAGCTGTCTGACCCTTCTTACTCTGCATTATTTTTGAAGACCAAGATACCATGTGTTGAAATACAGCTGAAGCAAAAATCGCAGAAAATATTCTCTTTCTAGTTGTTCTCTTTAACATCCAGTTTTCCATCTCTGCTGGGTTTTGTTTGTTTGTCCAAGGAAAAGCAACAGAGAGAACAGAAGTTGTCAGTATGTTAAGGCGCTATTTTCACTTTCACATTCTGTGTATTTTAGGAAGAACTAAATGTTCAACAGCAACACCCAATTCTGTCTACAATCAGTGGGCCACTACTAGCTTTATAAAATAACAATTACACTTGCCAGTTTCAAAGCACACTGGATGATACAGTTCACAACCAACGCTTTTCCATGCAAAAGCACTGTGATGTTTTCAACAACTGGAAGTAGTGGGGAAACTCTGTTTCCATCCGTGATCCAGCAGCAAGATTCATCGCACTAGCATGAGGTTGTGATGATGCCCACACTGAATCTGAGAAAAGAGTGTTACTGACAGCCTCCCCAAGGCTAGGCTGTCTCTGGAGACTTGAGATACAAGCACTGTCTGAAACAGACCCATTAGTCCACAGATGCTGAAGAAAATGTAGCTAATGGATACATTGATAAGACCCACATTTTCCCTCTACCATCACAGCGGGAGTCCTTACCAAATTATAACATCTGGAAGACACATTCCAGGTACATAGATATTGCCCTATCTCCACAAAACTTTCCTCTGGAACCCCGTCCAGAACTGACAAGGTTTCAGAGCAATTATTTAGAAACTTTGCAAAACCAGAGTTTTGCAAGAACATAAATTCCAGGGGTGAACTCTCTGCATGGGAAGGTATGATGCACAGATCCTCTCTGAGACAGCGGTTTTTGAAAGCTAAAGGAGGCTATAAATAGAGTGCCACTTGATTGCCAGTTTGCATGAAACTAAAACAGAGTAAATAGGAAACACTAGTTAGTTCCCAGGTGTCTTCCTTCAAGACAGTCACCTCCAATATTCCCCATATTTTACACTGTACAACAGCATAACAACACTACACAAATGAATGGTTCACTATGCAAGTATTGTTCATACATACACATCTTCTACCCAACAACACTGTGAACTGCGTTGTTAGTTATGGACTTGCTATGAGGTATCTCATTTGATTTGCTGATTAGAAAAGAGTAGCAAGTAACCAAGACACACAACGTACTTTACTGTATATCAGTATCCATAATATGTTTTGACAAACTGACCAGAAAAGACACTCAAACAAAAACCCCAAGCAAGCAAAAAGCAGAACAAGCACATGGGCAATGCCTTCAGTCTCCAAAATACTGAGTGAAAACAAAATGCTTGACTTGCGTTTGGTCTGTCAGACTGTTGAAAAAGTACAAATCAGAAAAAAAAATCTTACTTCATGTTCAGACCAGATCAGCAATAACCAACAATTGGGGTCATCCATCTGATTTCACTATGATCTCAACCTATGTCTAAATAACCAAGCTTCAACTGAAGTCTGAAGAAGTGCCATATATACACTAAACTAAAAAGGCACAACAGGCCTGCCACCTGGGAAATCTGCACACAAGCAATCACACCTGACTAGCACCAAAATTAGTGGGTATATTATTTGATAGGAATGGTTGGACTCGATGATCCAAAGGGTCTCTTCCAACCTGGTGATTCTATGATTAAGGTCATAAATGCCATTTTGAATGCAAGTGCCAAGGCTCTACTAGACAAGCACACCACATACTAACTCCTTTTGTTAAAAGCATAAATCAGTGAGGACTGAGCAACTCTTGCCACCACCAATCCAGATCTCAGCATCAATTCCATGGAAACCTCTCCCAAGTCCTATTTTCTTAAAGCTACAAAGCCACTAGACATGGTTAGCTTAAATGAAAAGTTGTAACTAGGAGACCTTAACCTAGTCATCAGAGGGACTCTGTTTTTAACTCAAGTTATGCACATTTGCTTGGAGCAGTAGCCAGAAAAAAGATCTTAAATAAATATGAAAGGATGATTTCTACTGATCAAATCTTGATACTTCAAGTGTCAGAGACACAATCATGTAAAAGCAAAATCAAAAGGTCTTATGGTGCCTCTTCAAAATCCATACATCACATTCTTAATTTTAACATTGTACTTTTCTGCTCCACCTAGAGCCAGCAAAAACAAAGAAAAAATTCTTAACTATGTAATGAGAAGGATATCCATGCTTGATCTGCAAAAGTTAAGAGAGTCTTAGAATCACAGAATAGTTAGGGTTGGGAGGGACCTTAAAGATCATCCAGTTCCAACCCCTCCTAACATGGGCAGGGACACCTCCCACCAGCCCAGGCTGCCCAAGGCCCCATCCAGCCTGGTCTTGAAACACCTCCAGGGATGGGGCAGCCACAGCTTCCCTGGGCAACCTGTGCCAGTGTCTCAACAGCTTCATGGTGAAGATATTCTTCCTTATACCTAGTCTAAATCTGCCCCTCTCCAGTTTATAGCCATTCTCCCTCATGCCATCCCTACAAGCCTCTGTAAACAGTCCCTCCCCAGCTTTCCTGCAGCCCCTTCAGGCACTGGAAGGTCGCTACCAGGTCTCCCAGGAGGCTTCTCTTCTCCAGGCTGAACAAGCCCAACTCTCTCAGCCTGTCCTCATATGGGAAGTGCTCCAGCCCTCAGACAATCCCTGTAGCCTGCTCTGGACCCGTTCCATCAGCTCCATATCCTTCTTATGTTCAGGATTCCAGAACTGGACACAACACACTAGATGAGTAATCCTTAGCTAAGGCTTGGCTGAGCACAGGTGTCAAGACATAACAGGAGTCAAAAGCAGTGAGGCCACTAGTTTTCAAACCTTTTTAATTTTATGACCTCAAAAATTTTTCTCCAGAGCACCTGCATCCATGTAGGTACCACACACGTTTATTGCCTCTCTATATATAATAGGTGTAAACCTGGCAGCATCGGCCTTGCTTTCCTCAATTACCTTTTGTAGATTCTTGAGCGCTCAGGGACCACAGACAGAAAACGCCCGAGTTGGACGCAGTAACGTGATGCACCATTAAATTCCAGCAAGAAACTGAACGAAAACCGATACCAACCACAATGAGAAATGCATAAGAGATAAATAAATATACATGTGTTTCTATATATGTATTATATAATATATATATATTGCAAATAAGTTCCACCTCCAGTGCTCCACGTTCTACAGCAAATGCCTGAGTTAGACACGGTAACATGATATACCACTTAAATTCCAGCAAGAAACTGAATGAAAACCGATACCAGCCACAATCAGAAACGCATAGGAGGTAAAAATATATACATATGCTTTTTATATCTATTATATAAAATATATATACCGCGAGTAAGTTCCACCTCAAGCGCTCCACGTTTCGACTCCAGGGCAGGGATGGCTCTGCCACACAAGCACAAAGGAATGCGTGTAAAACCAATAAAGCCATCGTCCCTGGAAAGCCAAACCCCCCCAGACCGGAGTGCGACTACGATACACGCAACAGAGTCCTACACCTCGGGGAAAAAAAAAAGGTGCATCTATAGTTATTTTTTCCATCTTTCGGGGCGGAGGGGGAGATGCCGAAGGCTCGCAGCCTGCGCCATTACAAAGAATATCGACAGCCCCTCCACGCCGAGGGAATCTCCCTGCAGCCCCGTAAACTGAAACGAACACTATTTTTAACTCCTGGCACTTGGAAAGCGACAACGAGGAGCCCGGCGGCGGGGAGGGAGGGCGGCACGGAGAAGCTGGAGCAGCTGAAGGGCAGGAACCCCCCTCCCCGCCCCCGGCCGGCACAAAGACACGCGAAATACCCGGCACCCGAAGCCCTGGGAGAGCACGGAGAGCAGCCTGGCGTTCAGCCCTACAAGCCTCTGTAAACAGTCCCTCCCCAGCCTCCCTGCTTGCCCCTTCGGGTACTGGAAGGTCGCTATAAGGTCTCCTCGGAGCCTTCTGTTCTCCAGGCTGAACAAGCCCAGCTCTCTCAGCCTGTCCTGGTATGGGAAGAGCTCCACAGCTCAGATCGTTGGGATTTGTTAACGCTGCTAACAGTTAGCAACCCTGGCCGGGGCTCAGCGCCGGCGAGTCCCGAGGCACGAAACACCCCGGTCTATTCCGAGCCGCCGCCGCTCCCTCCCTCGTGCAACAGTTCCAAAGAAGGAGGAGGAGGAGCGGGCAGCGCTCCGAAGGAAGCGCAGGGCTCCGCCGTGCCCCGGGGGAGCGGGAGGATAAAGCGGGAGCCCCACGCGAGGAACTGGGAAGCCGGGAGAGCCCGGGAGAGCCGGGAAGCGGGAGCTCAGCCTGGGGGACGCTGGCACCCCGACGTGTGCACGGGGTGGGGGGAACGGGACCGGCCCCTCCGCCCTTCGCCGGGGATGGAGTGGGGGAGAAGGGCTCCGCGCCGCCCCCGCCCTTACCCAGGTAGTGCCTTCGCAGCAGGCCGGGCTCCTCCAGCCCCAGGCTCCGCTTCCGCACGTCCCACAGCAGGTGGGGGCAGTGCCCGCGGGACATGGCCCCCCCGCGCGCCGAGCAGGGCAGGAGAGGGAGGGAGGGAGACGGAGGGGGCGGCCGCTCCGCGCGGCCACCATGGAAAACGGCCGGATCCCACCGAGAGGCACCGACGGGCAGCGGACGGAGGAAGGAAACCAGCGAGCAGCGGCGGCGCCTTCGCGCCCCGCCCCCACGTGGCGCCCCGCCCACCCCTGAAAGCCACGCCCACCGGGCACCGCGGCCCACACGCCGTGCGTAGAGACACGCCCACAGTGTGGCCCCCGCCCACCTATAGACCACGCCCACTACTGCGCACACGCCCCCCGACAGCCCCTCCCACAGAGAAGGCCACGCCCGCCAGGACACACCACCCTGTTGAGCACCCACGCCCACCACGAGGCCACGCCCAGTGTGGTGGCCCCGCCCCTGCACATGGCGCCCCGCTCAGGGGACGCCCCGCCCACCGCGCCTCAGCCCCCGCTGCGAGGGAGGTGCCGCGGCCCCCGGAGAGTGCGAGGTGTTTCGGGCGAGAGGGTTACGGCAACCCCGGGGCCCCTCCCTCCCCTTCACGGAACGCGGTGGAAACGAGAGATGACGATGCCGCGCGCCCGGCTTTCCAGCCAAACGATGAAGCTGCGAGGCGGCTATGTTGGGTTTGGGCAAATAGTGGCAGCCCAGGGTTTTCCCTGCACCGCCCCTCTCGAGGGGAAGAGCGAAGCGGCGCCGGTAGCCATCTTTGAGCTGGGTGCTAGCGTCCTTCCCGAATACGCGTCCCACTCGCCGCTCCAGCGACAGGTCTCCCCACGGGGCGGGGCAATGCCTCCCTGACCAATCGCGCTGCCCGAGCCGGAGCCGCCGATCAGCTCGCAGGGTGCGCGACTCCGACTCCGCCAATAAGTTAGCAGGAGCGGCACCCCTCGCCCCGCCCTCGGCCGACTACACCAATCAGCGCGCAGAGAATGGCAGCGCCCCTGGCCAGCTAAGCCAATCAGCGAACAGGAGTGACACCTATTCGCCCCGCCCCTTCCCAGCTTCACCAATCAGCGCGCAGGATTTGCCTCACCGCCTTCCCGGCTGCACCAATCAGCGTGCACCGCTGGCACCGCCCTCTTGGCATCCACCAATCAGCGCGAAGGATCGGCCCCGCCCCGCCATACCCACCAATCCGCGCGCAGGAGCGGCGCGGGGGGCGTTGGAAGGGCGGCGGTGGCGGTTCAGAAGCTGCCGGCTCCCGTGTCCCCGCCGTCCCTGCCGCCATGGCGGCCACCGTCGCGGGGCTCCGCGCCACCTACCACCGCCTGCTGGACCGCATCGAGCTCATGCTGCCGCCGCGGTTCCGCCCCTTCTACAACCACCCGGCAGGTAGCGGGGCGGGCGGGTCACCTTGGCCGCGGCGGGACAGGGGGGACGGGGCGCCCCTCTGCCTCCGGGATCCCGGGCTGCGGGGCTCTAGGACCCGTCTCTCCGTTCCTGGGATCCTGCTGATAAAAGAAGTCGTTACTATTAAAAAAACCCACGGAATATTCTTTATTTAAGATGAAGTAGAGTTAATTTCATTAATTGTATTTGTTAGACAGGATGCCCCTCTGCCACCATATTTTATTTCAGTGTTTTTCCAGTCGCTGTTCAGTCTTCGGAGATGAGAAGGTCCCGTGTTCAGCGTGGTCTGTGCTGAAGCAGGTGTCTCTGCTCCTGCCACCCCCTGCTTGCAGCCTTTCCCCACCTCCAGTGCGAGGGCAGGCAGAGCTGGCTCTACAGCAGTGAGATTTCTCACTGCTCTGAAGCTCATAATATTAAAACGACACCTTAGAAAGTACTGGAATATGCGTAAGATCTCTGGGAGCGGGCAGCGCCTCCCGCCCCAGCTCCTGACCTGCACACGAGGGATGGAGATCGCCCCTCGCCTCGCTCAGCCCCACAGAGCCCGCTCACTTTCTACAACTCCAAACTGAGTCTTTGAGAGTTTCTTTGCTGGCACTTTCTGTGTCACTGGCAACTCGTGCCCCTTGGGAATCTTGGGTGTCCGGCAGCAGTGGGATTCGGGGAATCACTCCTGGGATCCTGGCAACTTATGCCCTTTGTGAATCCCCTGTGGGAGCTGAAAGGGCTCTTGTGAGAACGGAAGGACTTGGGTTTCCCTGGGATGAGCTACCCTTACCTGACCTAAAACCTGCCTTTCCTTGAGCAAACATGGTGGGGTTGTATGTTACTAGGGAGAAACCTCTTGTAAAACGATCTCTTTCAGTGCCACTGAGGTGATGTTTGTCATGTAAACAATTTGCCTAGGGTAGTTAAGAAGAGTGCTCGATAAAATCCTAAAATTCCATAGGCTGCTCTTCCCACTGTTTTGTTTCAGCATTGTAGGCATCCTTGACTCTTGACCTACATGGAACATGTACTGTGAAAAGTGGAATTTAGTTTTTAGTCAGTTGTTCCATCCTCCTGTGAGGGTCCTCTCTTGAAATGAAAGTTGTGGCTTTAAAGAAATCAGAATTAAAGAGTGAAAAATTGAGACACCAATGTGATAGGTACTGAATTTGCCAGAGTAATATAAATATTTTAAGATTAATTTTTATATATATATATATAAAAGCCTCAGCATGTCCAGCACTTCTGTTGTAAACCTGTCCAGCCTTCGAGCACCACATTCATCCTATGTAAAATGTGGTGGCTTGTAATTGTTTGGATTGAATACAAGGCACACCAAGCACTGGGAACGTCTATGTTCATTCTTCATCAGAACCATAGTACTAATTGAAGAAGGCTTTAGAGGTTCTCTTGCAGTGCTTTCTGCTTCACAAAAGTGCCTGTGGGCCACTTTTGTTCACCATCATAATGCTGAAAATAGTAAAAAATAAACCAGGACTCTGTATATGGGTGCAGGTATATATGTATCTATATCTGCCATAATCCGTACTGATGGTGTGAGAAAAGCCACAGAGCAAACAGGTATTGAAACTAAACCTCTGCCACTTCTATTTCAGCCTTGAATGTCTTGAAGGTGAGTCTATGAGAAAGTTATGCAATAGATGTCACACTGACTGCAAAAAAAAAAGTAGGTTAAAAATGAAAGGCTCGTGTTTTATCCCTGGCAATATCCAAGTTTCTAGTCTACTTTAGGAATGTAAGTGTCATAATGTAATTATGAATCACTTGTCAGAAATGAGGAACAATGCTTACTTCTTTCCTGGCATAAAGAAAGCTTTGAGTAAAATAATTGATGCCCGGTCTGAAAAGCTGTTTCTCCTACTGGCGTTGCACAGAGCGAGGCTCCTGGAGGACAGGCAAGTACAGCACACCAAGGACCCAGATTGCCACAGAGCTTGGCAGCCATGGGGAAGCGTGGGCTGAGCTTGTACTTCCTCCCTTTTCTCCTCTTTGGTTCTCTTTGCCTAATTAAACTAAACTGTCCAGGACAAAGACTTCTTACATTTAATAGAAGCCTTAAATTCCATAAACTGGCCACACACGTGTGATCCAAATTAGTCTCTGGTATATGCGTGCTCTGGTGCTCTGCTGTCAAATACATCCTTGAAAAGTTCCAGGTGTCAGGATCTGGGAAAGGTTCACCTGGCTGAGTACGTACTTGAGTGTCTCCGGGACAAGTGTTCCACTTAAGGCATTTGACAGGCTTCCCTTATAAGAATCTTGGCTTGGTACCATACTTCTCTTCATTTGTTTCTTACTTGTGTAGTCAGCAGTTTCAAATTATCAAGTTATCTGTTATTAATAAAAATTAATGTCAGTCATCTTGAAAACTTTACTAGCTGCTTAGGGAACATCAGTCTAATTATTTATACTCACCTTCCATTCTCTAGTATTCCAAATCTGAATTTGTGTTTTAGAAGAAAATAGACAGTAGTAATTAAAACTACTTCTGTGGGACCTCTGTAAGAAGGGTTGTATTTGCAGCTTGGTACTGACATACTAAGTAGGTGCCTAAGAGAACAGCAACTGAAATTTATATCTTTAAAAGATTAATATTGAGCTGTATTCAACAACATTATGCAGTTTTAGTGGCTGCACAACCCCAGGCATCCTAAAAAAAACCCAGTGTAGTTAGAAACATTCAGTTATCCAAGCAAAAAGTAATGTGGTAGAAGCTATTAACTAGAGCTGGAAACTTGATCACCATCATGAGCACTGTGGGTCTAAAAGAGCTTTATGAAAAGCTGCCAAGCTTTTTGTTGCTTTCTATGCTGCAGTTACCCTGCCCTTTGATAGGGCTTAGTTGGCTTCAAGGTGACCAAGCAACTGATATATGTAAGTCATGGTCTTATCCTCAAAATTATGAGTTACTTCACAGGTACTTACTAGAGAAACCTGATGGGGTTTTTTTCTCAAGTCATAGTTTTAAACTTGAGAGTGTTAAAACAGGGAGTATGAATAGTTATTGCAAGGCCTTTTTAAAGCTGAATTGTTACTGAAAAATTAGTTTGCATAAAAAGCAAGCAGGCGAAGTCCTAGCATTTATCATTTATATTTGAGAACTTTACTCATAATATGTAACATATTATGGTGAAAACTTGGCTTCATCTTGCATGCTATCAGAATGCTGAGCAGTGGCCTAGTGAGATCTAAATCTCGATGTGTTTTGATGCAATGGGAACCAGTGTCCTAACTGTATCCCAGTGCGGCAGGTTGAGACTTTGGATTATGGTCTCTCTTTAAAGACTTGGAACAGCAGTCCTAGATTAATGATTGCTGGTATGGTTGGCAGCCTGCATGGTTCTAGCACTGTACTTTGTTTTAACTGACCAGTTGCTGTTTAAGCACTGCTGTAAGGTGCATGTATTCATAGGAGAGATGGATGTTTTCCCCACTGACTTTCCTCCCTCCTGTAGGATTCATCCTTGTTCTCTATAGTCCTCCTTTGCCTCCTGGTTGATAACTGAGGTGTAGGGCTGTTTGGGTGGGAAGCATCATTCCTGCTGGAAAGATGTGGTTATTCAGGTGTGCAGATAAAAGGTGAATGAGGACACTCTCCTTGTGTCATTTCCTGCTACTTACATCTGCAATCTGTACTCTTTAACCATGTAATGCTGATGAGCAGCATGTTTTCTGTGGCATCAAGTGTTGGGCTGTGATTTAGGAAGGGAAGGGGAGACCGACGTGTTACAGTACCTGTAATAAAAAATTTTAAGGTTTTTGTTAACAAGATTCGGTTCATACAAATTTCAAATACTAATTCTGTTAGCCTGGCTGTAGAGTAACTTTTAATTATTATATAAAAACTATCTGTCTTCACTATTCCTAGGCCTTATCCAAATTCTTCATTATAAATGCATTTTGCCTGCTCTAGTGTCCTTGTTTAAAAATGGAAATGCAAAATCCTACTCATGTTGCAAAAAGGGTGGACTGATTACACAAGTGAAGGTTGTTGCACTGAGCTTATGAACTGTGAATGTTAAATGATAGAATCATAGAATCACCAAGTTGGAAAAGACCTACCAGATCATCAAGTCCAGCCATTTCTATCAAACACCAAATCATGCCCCTCAGTGCCTCATCCACCCATCCCTTAAACACCTCCAGGGAAGGTGAATCAACCACCTCACTGGGCAGCCTGTTCAATGCCCAATGACCCTTTGCGTGAAGAGTCATTTTTTCCTAATGTTCAGCCTGAACCTCCCGTGGTGGAGCTTGAGGCCATTCCCTCTTGTCCTGTCCCCTGTCACTTGGGAGAAGAGGCCAGCTCCCTCCTCTCCCCAACCTCCTTTCAGGTAGTTGTAGAGAGCAGTGAGGTCTCCTCTCAGCCTCCTCTTCTCCAGGCTAAGTAACCCCAGTTCCCTCAGACGTTCCTCATAAGGCCTGTTTTCCAGCCCCCTCACCAGCTTCGTTGCTCTCCTCTGGGCTCGCTCCAGAGCCTCAACATCCTTCTTGTGGTGAGGGTCCCAGAACTGAACACAGGGTTCAAGATAGATCTTATATAGTGGTAGAAACTGTGCTAACATACATAGTTCATTATTTTTAAAAAACCACAACAAACTCAAAAAATACTGTGGGTGTTAAAACAGCCACATCTCATAGAATCATAGAATCACCAGGTTGGAAAAGACCCATCGGATCAAGTCCAGCCATTCCTATCAAAATTGAATACTTTAATTTCTTTTCTTTTTCCCCTTTTCTTCCCTCAGGTCCCAAAACGGTGTTTTTCTGGGCACCTATTATGAAATGGGTAAGTATGATATGCCAGTTGGTGTCTGGATGTCAGAGGGCAGTCTGCAGCAACCTGTTGAGCAAGCAAGTACTTTCCCAGCAGATATGTCTACAGAAAGATATAATACCAAGGCTCAAATTTTTAATACATGTGAAGGAACAAAAATTAGCCGTAATAACACACAGCACAACATGCAGGTGATACAGCAGGGGAAGAATGCTTTGTGGAAAAATGGTACTTTTCACTGAAAGTTTCACAAAAGCTTTCTCTTGTGAAACTCTGACTGTTGCTCAAGGTAGGCATGAGCTGGTATGTAATTAGAAACTGTTAAAGCACATATGTCTTATGAGACTAAATTTGGAGGGTATCTTAGGGAAGCCTAAGCCTCCTAGTTTGAAGGCAGGTTAAAGCATGTCAGAGCGCAAGGTAATCTTGAGAAAAGAAAAAAAAAAGGCACCTGCTGTTTCAGCTGTCAGTAGTTCTCTGCTTCTTGCGTAGTCTTGCTTCCCACTTGGTTACACGCCTTGTCTGTGTTTGTGCACAGATGAAATATGTGCCTCTTCCTGATTCACTCTGCTCCTCCTAACTAATCTCTTTGTTTGATAACAAGCAAGGATATAACCTGCTCTTCTTATTGCCAGCTTGTTTGTAAATTTGCCAGTGTGAATCCCAGCTTTTTATATGCCACAGGCTATACATTATGCCCTGAGCTGAGGCTGGTTTTCTTTGTCAGTCTGAACTGGAGCTGCAGTAACTGTGGCTAGTCTTCCCCTTTTTCAGAGGCTTTCCCAGGAAACGTGCTCTTGAACCTGAGCGTACAGGCAGCTCTTTTGAGCAGGCTGGTGTTGACTGCTGCTGCATCAAAATGTACACACGTCGTTTTGCTTTTGTGAACATGCAAGAAGACCTCCCTAAGCTCACAATGTTCTTCTTTACAGAGGAGTTAAAATCACTTTCCCCCTGTGTGGCAAAGACATGTTTGCTGCAGTTAGCTGCGTGTGCTGGAAGTCTGCACCTCTACAGCACCGCTACAGAAACATCAGTCCCATAAGTGAGGCAGCACACGGAAGTCTCAGCCATGGAAAACTGGTTTCTTGATTGGACCCAAAGGAGTCCTTAGTGGCAGTCAGTGAATTAAAAGTGTTAGAACTTTTTAATTTGTGGCATTTTGGTTTTGGGGTGGAAGGTTTTTTTGGATGGGGAGGTAGTGGGGTGTGAACTGTAAAATGAAGATGAAATTTTATTTCCAGTAGAGGGCAATAGCACAACAAAACAACTCAAGCAGTGTGTTTGCTAGTAATGTTGTTAAGTAGATCAGCCAAGCTATTCCTCACTTCACCTGGAAGTTTTCTACTTTTACTGAAATTGTATGAAAAAAAGCAGCACTTCTGCCTCCTCAGATGAAGCTGAGTGAGGCCTATATGGTGTCACACCTACGTCTTTACCAGCAAAGTCTTAGCCTGAATTTTAGGAAGAAGGGCCTTATTTAGATAGGCTTCTACTTATTCTATGAAAAGCAGTTCTTTTTCTCAGCTGCTTTCTCAATCAGCTGTGCTTAAATTAACCACGTTGTTAAACTAATACAAAACTGCCACTGCCTAGTTCCTTATTGCTAGATGATTTCACCCCTTGTAACTGTGTTCTTATTCCTACTCTAAGGGACTAGAAATAGATGGTGTCTCTGAAAGTCTAATTGCTCCACTCATGTAAGGCATCTCATCTCCTGTATACTGCATGTGGGATAAGCATTGAGCTGTGAAGCAGCTTCCCCTTGTGAAGTGTTTGATCTGTTACAGGAGGTCCTAGTACTGGCCTGGTGCTCACTGAATTTCTCTTTGCAGGGTTTGGTATGTGCTGGAATGGCTGATATGACCAGACCAGCAGAAAAGCTCAGCACAGCGCAGTCTGCAGTACTAATGGCCACAGGTAAAACCAAAGTTACTCCATGCTTTTACACAGCACCCATGCTAAAACTATACACTTCTTTCCAAATCCTCCATCAGTACTAATCCACTTCTATAAAAAAGGCTTAACTGTAATATGCTGGCTCTTGCTACTGCTGCTGCACGGTAGTTTTAGGAGAGACCTGTACCTCTTATTAAATTTGTAAGAGTTCTGTGATTATATAACTGTTTTCTATATGTGTCTTAATTTTGAGTTGTCCAGAGCAACTTGTTATGAGTTAGGATATGAGCTTCATTCCTTAAGTTACAATGAGACCACTTATTCCACTGAGTAACCTGTTTTGCTTCAAGGCAAGTAATTTTGAAATCAGTCCAGGACATAGTGGCTTTTTAAGAATAGACTTTAAAGGATTAAACAATGGTGGAGTAATTATACTAACATGACTGGAAAGAATTTCCACGTGCTAAAAGAACTTGGAAGCAGTGGTACACAGACTGCTGCCTGCTGTGAGTTTTCACACTGGCAGAAACAGTATTCCATGCTCAGTATTCCATGTTCTACCAGATCTAGTCAGGGCTGGGACTTGTGGCAGCTAAAGCTGAAAGCCAGAATCACAGCTGGCACTGTCTTCCTTCTCCAGACTTCATTTTGATACCTGAGACAGTACTGTGCATGTTGCGTTATATATAAACTGTTCTTGACTGGTAGATTCTGTAATCTCTAAACTGGTGCGCTAAACTGGATACTCTACAGCAAAATGCCACTGCCCTGCAACTGTGCTGAAGAATTGAGAATTTAGGCTGCTGCAGAGTAGAGAAGTTCTTTGATATTAAGACTGTTATTGACCTTAATGTCTAGTTATTTTGGGAAAATAATATATACCCATAGTTGTCCCACTGGCACTTGATGCATCTCTAACTGAGAAACGGCTAGTTGTAAGAAGAGCAATTGTCCAACATGAAGTAGTTGTAAAACTTGTTTACTTAAACTGGCCCGTGATTCTGTCTCCAAACTTAGTGGAATGTCTGAATATTCCTCTTTAAAAACTGAATTGCTTTAAACTTTCCCTTTCATTCAACAGGCCTTATTTGGTCAAGGTACTCTCTAGTCATTATTCCTAAAAACTGGAGCCTGTTTGCTGTGAACTTCTTTGTTGGCTGTGCTGGTGGCTCTCAACTCTTCCGAATATGGAGGTATGTATTAAGAAGGGCTATTCCATGTACTATAACGAAGAATTCACACCACCTAATTTTAACCAGGAATTTATGAATTCTGCCAGCCTCAACCTCAATGCAACAGGCAGGTGGAACTGAACAATTAAGTAAACATTGCACAATTTTTTTGCTACATGGTTAACTTTCCAGTTGAGTGGGAGTGCAGCTTTAAATATTTTCAGTATAGCTAGAGTATATTTTAAGGAATGCTCTATGTAAGGTGTATTTTCTTGCTCTATGGCATTCTTTAAAAGCTGTAGGTAAAGCTGTAGATCTGACTGACAAACAGCCTAGACTTTCTTTTCCTCATAAGCTTTGAATTTCTGTCAACTTTCAAGGTTAAATCATGTTAGTTCTAACTGGCTCTCAAAGGGCTCCTAAATAGAACAGCTTTTTTTTTTTTTTTAATTAATTCTTGATGGAAAGTTGAGTTCTCTGGCTCCAGTACTGGCCAGGAATGAGGCAAAGTTAGCAACTCATTTGGAACTTCTCACATGAACTAAACTATCCTATGCTGAGTTTCCACCCTCAAGTCTGTTGTAATTTTAAACCTCCTTTGCTGAAAAGGTTGTTAGGAAGACACTATTATTGTAACTGACTTTCTATTCTTAGCCTGTACTCTTTCGATTTTCCCTATAGGTATAATCAGGAGCTAAAAGCAAAACAAGAGCAGCTGCAGCAATGAGATGCTTCACCCAACAGGTCTTATCCAACAACGCACAAGCCCTTTCCCATGGGACCTAGCTTCACTAATTTTAATCTCTTCCTCTGAGAAAAGGAGAGAGGAAATTTAAATGTCTAGAGAGCAAGTGGTTTTCTAAGTGCAAATAACAAAGTATCACCATGCATTTAGATAAAGTGCAGCCTTTTAAACTGAAGTAAAATTGTATGTCTTCTATTGTCTCTTTCAAACAAACTGATTGTGCCTTGTATGAATTGCTGGGCCCCACCTTACCTGACCCTGCTGTACAGTGCTGGGAGTGACACAGTGCTGGGAACCATCAGCCAGAGTCTCAGACTGAAGCAATCTTTCATGTAACAGTCAGTCCTGGGTGGGGTTTTACCATACTTTCAATAACTGACAACAGTAACACCTGCATTTAATTCCCTGATACTCTTCCCTGCTAGAGTAAGGGCATCCTTTTCAGCTTCAGCTGTGTTTGTCTTCATTTGTTTGCCAGCCATCTTCTTTATCAAGAAGAGGGCAAACTAGATGTGTCACTGATGTTTTAGCTCCTGTCATCCTTTACAGCTACAGCCAGAAGATGGTGCATTTAAGTACCTGGATCTAGGGAATGTGAAAAATAAACAGCCTAAACTTCTAGTAGTCACTTTTCACCCCCTCCTTAAGTACACACAGATTTTCTGTGAAGGAGTGCAATTGGGAAATGTACGTGTTGGTTCTCCAAAGCTTCAGGGGCAGTGGTGTATCTGTGAATAAATGCTGAAGCCCTCTCTGAAGGTCAACATCTCTTCCTACTTACTCTCTTGTGGAGGAAAAATGTGCCACTGTGAAATAGCTTCTGAGCAAAGGCTTTACATTATGCTGCAAAAGCTCATTTGTTAGGGAGAATTACAAGGCAATTGTGTGCAAACCATGGCAGCAATGGGCTTCCCTGAAAAGTTTGCTGAGACCTTCCACCAAAGGTAGGAGTCAGCGCCAGAGCTCAGGAATTTATATTCAGGTGAAAACGAGGTCCTGAGGGACATGGTTTAGTGTTTGATAGGAACAGTTGGACTTGATGATCCGGTGGGTCTCTTCCAGCCTGATGATTCTATGATTCCATAACTGAGACAGAGTAGCTGCTTCAGGATTCAACTTTTGGGTAAATAAAGGTCTTAAAATACTGGAGATTTGCAAAGTTCCCTTAGTAAGTTTCTCTCCGCCCTGACTTTCCCCCAGTCCCATTTAGTTATTACTCCAGCTGGCAAGGGTGGAAAGGAAAGGAGACCGTGTCCCAGTTACAAGAGCTACAGCACCTTGTGGCAATAATGTCACCTTTTACCCTGTGTATAATGTTATATTGTCCAGTGCAGAGTATCTGTGCCGAATAGTTTAAGGGAAGCATTTCCCATTCTTACAAGACATGCACCTCATAGTCTGTCCTGCCATGAAGGTGTCTCCTCTGTGTATTCTGCTACCATCCCTCTTGGTGTTTCATAGAATCATAGAATAACCTGGTTGGAAGAGACCCACCAGATCATTGAGTCCAACCATTCCTATCAAACACTAAACCATGCCCCTCAGTGCCTCATCCACCCATCCCTCAAACACCTCCAGGGAAGGTGACTCAACCACCTCCCTGGGCAGCCTGTTCCAGTGCACAATGACCCTTTCTGTGAAAAATCTTTTCCTAATGTTCAGCCTAAACCTCCCTTGGCAGAGCTTGAGGCCATTCCCTCTTGTCCTGTCCCCTGTCACTTGGGAGAAGAGGCCAGCTCCCT
>WAAB01019719.1:122225-275170 GCA_013389865.1 Piaya cayana
TTCTTGTAGATGGTTCTTGGTTCTACCTGAAGTGGTGATGCAGGGGATCAGTGAGAGCAGTGAACTCCCCAGCCATGGTGTTTGCTGAGCTGGCAGACTGCAGCAACTGAAGAATACTGCCAGAAAGAGGGGGAGGGTGCATTTCAGTCCCCCTCCTTTCCCAGCCCCCAAGCAGATAAGACTCATCCAGCAAACCAGTAATCAGGAAAAAAATGTGTATTAAAATATTCACAAGAATTCAATGGAAAACATGAAAGCCGATTCCAGAAAAAAGAAGCACTGGCAGTTGGTACACTGGCTCTTCTGTTATCGGGTCGTGCGATGCGTATCCAGCTCCCTTGCCCAGATTATACACCTGTCTTACAGGTGTTTGTTCTTCCACACACCTCCAAGACAGAGGCTTACAGAAGGATAGTACCCAGTCCAATTACATTTACAGCTCGCGTTGCCAGGAGACGGAAGAGATCACACAGCACACTGATCTCCAAAGGCATTGAACTCAAAAAACTGAGTGCAAAAATACCTGTAAATGAAAGGGCTTATTAGTTTTAGAGCAGTGAAGAGAAGGGAAAGGGAAGCCTCAAGAAAATTTCTTAGCAGAGTTAATATGATTTTGTAGTCTCCTATGCAAAAATGTTACCTAAACACAAGCACTGCAGGGGTGTGGCAACAGCCCAGAAGCACCCACCTTCTCAGGTCTGAGAAGAGAAAATCATTTCATCACCTATTACGCAATAAAGGCATTTGGTATTTGAGGTCCTAGGGGATACATCAATAATGCAAACTTCCAAGACAAGATTTTGATGCAGTCTGGAGGTGTTTTGGTTATAAATCAAACAGCCCACACTTGACCTCAATGAATCCACTCTGAGGCAACAGAGCTCCTGAGTTGCACAAGCACATTTACTGCAGTTACAAGAAAGATGGTTACCTAAACAGTTCTCACAAGTTTAGAAAAGTTAAAAACCCATTTCCAGTGCTTCTAGTCACAAATTAAAATATCACTAAAGCTTTGAGAGAAAACAAAACCCTACAAGTCTCCAGTTATAAATGACACATGATTCTGTTAGTTGCAGGGGCGTATTTGCCATCCTGTAATGGTTCTTAATGCCATTTAGTGAACGAACCCGCCACCCTCTTCACAGAACAACTGCTGAAGTTAATAGGGGTGATGGAGATTTGAGGTACTGAGTAAGGTACTGATTTACTTAGCCAGATCGTCTTCTCAAAATTCATTTATGGTAATCAAAAATGGGGACAGCAAAGTTGAATGATGCCATTCTAGTCGCTGGCTCCAAGAGGTGCCAGCTGGCTTAGCAGCCAAAGCTCAGGCTGTAGATCCAAACCTGCCCTCCTGCAGTGAGTAGAAGTAGGCATGTTTGTTGGTGTTGTGTTGATGGCTAGACCTGATTATCTTTGAGGTCTTTTCCAACCTTAATGATTCCATACTTATAAGGTCACTTTTACCCATAACAGGCCTTCTTTTTCCCCTCAGCTGAAAAATCGATTTCAGATTGAACCTAGTTCTGTGTGTGCATGATAAACAGAATTCATCACAGACCTTCTCCAGCTCCACTATCAAAGAGTGACGATGACATGTGTCACAGTTTTATTTGGTACTGCCTTGAGAAAGGCTGCCTACCCCTGAGCTGTGCTGCAGCAACCTACCATTCAGTATTTCTTTCTAAAATAGATGGTCCTAAAAAGAGCTACCAGCAGTAATACGACAGGACAAGGACACCACGCTCAGTATTCCTCAAAACTCAAGCCGTTCTTTTCCACCTGCAAAGAACAGCACCAGAGAATTAAGAGAATAGCAGCAGAATGGAGTTAAACTTCTAGTCACCATCACATCAGGATAGGATTACATTGTCTGACTTGAATCTCTGCCTGATACCCGCCAAGGCAGTAGAAGTCCTCTGTCTCCATAGACTTTACTAAGTAAACGAACTTAGCATCAGTCTCTTGCACCAGCGCCAGCTATCATATGATTAAACAAGCCAAGATAACTCAAGGGACAGAAAGTTCACAAGTGTTGTCTCACATTGCCTCAAGTTCTTTTGACATCAGCCTGAGTAAGTTATTTAATAGAATCATTAGATTGGAAAAGACCTCTTAGATCATCAAGTTCAACCATTCCTATCTGCCACTAAACCATGTCCCTGAGCACCTCGGCTACCTGCCTTTTAAAAACCTCCAGGGAAGGTGACTCCACCACCACCCAGGGCAGCCCTTGCCAGCACCTGATGACCCTTTCTGTGAAATTTTTTTTCCTGATGTCCAGTCTGAACCTCCCCTGGTGCAGCTATACTGTTTGTGTTCCCATCAGCAAGGAAAAAAATTCAACAGCCTTCACATTAGAGAGGGATTCACACTGATTTCTGCTATTCCTGGGGAAGGGGCATTTGTCTCATTCTAAAAAGATGCTCAGCATTTTTGAAAAGTACTTCCAAGTTCATTCTGCCTTCACAGAGGCATCCAAGCAGCCTTGCAATGAGCCTCCTCACAACAGGCAATATAAACCTATTTTGCTAACCAAAAGCAATGCAAAGAGGAGATGTTTCCTCAAGTTAGTTTGCACCAGCTAGATCAGTGAGTCTCCTAAAGTTAGCACCAAGCAGATCAGTATGTTTCTTAAAGTTAGCACCAGATCAGTGTGTTTCTTAAAGTCAGCACCGGATAAGGATTGTGCTTAAATTCTCCAGTATATTCCAGCAAGAAAAGAAACAAACATCAGCGGCAGATTTCAGAGCCAAGGACAGTCCTATCTTCTCAGAGCAGCAAGTTTTTGATCATTACATTCATTACATTTCTCCCTTACTCTAAAAGGTCTGAGAAAGACAGTGATGCACAGAGATGAATAGAGGCAGATCAAACTGAAGTTCCTTTATCAACCATTTCAAAAGCATTCATTTCTTATCAAGAGTAAAACAATTGTTAGGAAGTAAAAACCCAGTAGATAACGAAAGCAGCAGCAGCAGGATTCATCCTGATCTTAATGAGGCTTCTAACAAAGGCAGGTGTCAGGAAACCAGTGAAGTCTGTTCTAGATGAAAGAATATGGAGTTGGCATACCCAGCTTTTTGGGGAAAAAAAACCCTGAACACAAAATAGTTATTAATGTTGCACTGTCATAACTAAAGGAATATCTAATGTGGTTCTGAAAGGGTGTGCCATGGGCCTAAAACTGGTTTTCATTTACTTGATGTAAAGAATGTAGGCTTAAGTTTGCAAATATCAAGCTAAGAGTGTTGCAAGATCACCGGAGGACAGAATGAGAACTTATTAAAAGTTTTCAGTGGAAAAATTGAAGATGGGGTCTGAAAAACCCTTAACATAATTTGAGACAAATTTGCAGACAATACAAAACCTCCTATGCTGGCACACCAGATGGCTGTGCTGCCATTCAGAGGGATCCAGACAGGGTGGAGAATTGGGCTAAGAGGAATTTTATGAAGTTCAAGAAGGAAAAGTGCAAAATCCTGCACCTGGAGAAGAATAACCCCACGCACCAGTACATACTCGAGGCTGCCTGGCTTGAAAAGAGCTTTGCAGAAAAGGCCCTGTAAGGATCCTGCTGGACATCAGGCTGAACATGTGCCAGCAGCGTGGCCCTGCTGTAATGAAGGAAAATGGTGTTCCAGGATGCATTAGGCAAAGTATTGCTAACAGGTTGAGGGAGATGATCCTTCCCCTTTATTCACAGAGTCATAGAATCACCAGGTTGGAAAAGACCCACAGGACCATTGAGTCCAACCATTCCTATCAAACAATAAACCATGCCCCTCAGTGCCTCGTCCACCCACGACTTAAACACCTCCAGGGAAGGTGAATCAACCCCCTCCCTGGGCAGCCTGTTCCAGTGCCCAGTGACCCTTTCCGTGAAAATTTTTTTCCTAATGTTCAACCTAAACCTACTCTAGCAGAGCTTGAGGCCATTCCCTCTCATCCTGTCCCCTGTCACTAGGAATTCAGTAATGATGAGGCTATACCTGGAGCACCACATCCAGTTCTGGGCACTCCACTACAAGAGAGATGTGGACTCACTGGAGCAAGTCCGGTGCAGGGCAATAAAGCTGAAAAAGGACCTGGGGCATTTTTCATGTAAGGAAAAAAGAGAGTGCGTTCAGCCTGAAGAAGGAAAGGCTTGGAGAGCGGGATCTTATCAATGTGTATAAATACTCTGCTCAGTGGTGCTCTCTGGCAGGACAAAAGGCAGTAGACAGAAATATAAAAAAAAAGAAATTCCACCTGAACACAAGGAAGCACTTTTAACTGTTTGATCACTTAAAGTGGTCAAACAGGTTGCCCAGAGATGTTGCAGTGTTTCAATCTGTGGAGATACTCAAAACCCAGCTGGGCATAATGTTGGGCAACCTGCTCTAGCTGACCTTGCTCGAGGAGGTGGCATTTGGACTAGATGATCTCCAGAGGTCCCTTCCAACCTCAGCCATTCTGTGACTGATTCTGTGAAAGAAACTGAACTAGGAAGTGAATAAGAATCAGAGAGAAGGGGTTATCGTGGGTCAAACTGAAAATTATTGGCTGCTACAAAAAAACTCCAACACTACATTAAGGATGTACAAAGCAGAAATGTTTCTATATGCTGCTCTGAGAAGATCTCAGCTGGAATGCCTCTTCCAGTTTTGAGCACCAGGTTTCAAAATATAAATGGGTGAGCTAAAGAAAGATCTCTTCAGCAGAAGAGGACAATCAGAGAACCTTAACAATCTATGAGGAATTTAATCTAGAAACAAGAAGCTGGGAAATCATAATTAAGTAGTAAATTTGCAAAGACGAAGGAAATAAACTGCCCTCTGCATCCTCTGTGCAAATATAGGTTACACAAAAAAAACCCACATCAAAAGAAAAAAAACAAAAACCCACAAAGAGTGAAGCTCTAGATTTCCTGTAGAGGTAATTTGGCCTCCACTACAGACTTCTAACACATCAAAAGCCTCTAAGGAAGTGACAGTGGTATAATAAGAGGTGAGGGAGTACTACAGCTTCCAGATCCCTTGGAGCTCTTTTCCGTGTTTATATGAAATGACAGAGCTTTGAGGAAGAAAGACTTCACTGAAAGGTTCAATGGAGTTTGAGGCAGCCACCTATATCTACAGTCTCCTACCACTTTAACTCCCTAGCTCGTAAGTTTTCACAAGTGAACCACCATGTCACAAAATTCATTAGATTAGCACCATCCTTGTTCCTTAAAGGACTAAACTTGAATAGATAGTGTTCAACACAGAAGTAAACAGTTCTGTGACTTATGTTACACAGGTTAGGTAAACATTTCCTTCACTTACACTGCTAAGACACACATTTCTGATAGCTAGGAGTCACAATTTGGCCTGCAAGACCAAGTGAGAGTGTCCAGTTTATACGAGAAGGCAGCTTGCACTGAGAATCTAAACAAGGAAAGGTGAATACCCTGTATACATGAAGAACTCTGTGAACAGAAGAAGCTATCTTCTTTCTATTCACCTCAACAAAAGAAATTAGGCCCTATAAGAAAAAAAAAAAGAATCTCCAGGTCAATCTAGAATCTTCAGGCATCTTCCAGTTTCTCCATTAATAATAAAGGAAAAAAAATTAAAATTGTGATGCGAGTTTTCACTTTCTCTCTCGTCACACAAGATACAAAAAAGAATATTGGCAATTCATAAGCAAAATTCTTACCACATTTCAACATGCAACATTGGTCTCACTTCTGTACGATTAAATAGACTATTTACACACAATACATATATATCTTTCCCTCTGTATGCACATGCATTGGTCCTAGCCTAGGCATCAAAGGCCACATGTGAGTTCTCTGGGTCAGATCTCGTTCAAGCAATTCCAGTCTGAATGTGTGTTTTCCTTTGGATAGTTTAGGATCTCATCTCAGTTCTTGCGAATATCAGCATAGACCACAGACTCTGACTTGTTAATCTTGTCGCTGTGCTGTCCTCCGGAGTGATCTAACTGCGCGTAAATGACTGGGCCCTAGGAAAAGAATGAAAAAGCACAATCAGTATTTTTCAGAATAGGGTGTTTTGCCCCTTGCTTGTGCAGGGGCTGCAGCAAGACCAAAGCTAAAGCAGCACCACAGAACTTTTATGATTGCTGACGGCACTTGGAAGCAGGTGGAATGAAGCCTCCCCTACAAATGAGCTCTAGTCTGCCACCTTTCTCCTATCAGGAGCATGCCAAACAGCACCATTTCCTCCCTTTAATACGGCTGATTGCTTCTCACATAAAGCAAAATCTAGAATGCTTTGTTCTGAAAAGCAGCAATTCCTACATGCAAGATACGTGGCTGAGTCAGATGCATGCCAGATTTAATATTTTTCAAGAGGAACTGTACTACAGATTTACTAGCTGACAGCAGAATGTACGTTTTGTACTCAAATCCTGTAAATGCCAGAACAGCTTTACCACATGGGTAAAAAGGGAGAGAACAAACCTGCAGGCACCTTATGACACTGGTCACTGCCCAAGCAAGTGACAGAATCAAGACTTACACAGCAGCAAGACAGAAACTACTGTAACAGTGCAGTAATGCAGAACTCTTACCCGACTTTTGAGCCAACCCAAGTACTGAGCACCTCCACAGACACACCAGGCAAGCATGGCCACACTCCATTATGTTTGCTGGGGTGCAGTGAAGGACGCTACAGCACTGTTTTTCAGCAGAGCACTGCAAACACATCAGCACCTTCCTAAAATACTATGTCCTCCAAGGCACAGCCCACAGGAAAGCAAACTGCCAGCTGTTTGAGATGGGCTGAGGACAGAACTGCACCCTATAAAGAGCACCTACCCAACAGGACAGGTGGGACCCTTATGGAAAGGCCAGCTTCCATTCTGCATGCTCCAACTGATGTAAGCACAGAGCAGAAGGCTCTGACCACCTGTAACCTCAGCAGAGACTACAGCCCTCACTCTCACTACAGGTGCAGGAGGGAAAGGAACTGTCCTGTTTGGAGATAGACAGAGGAAATCACACGGAGAGAGACCTTTTCATTTGGTTGCAGCTTTTGTAGCAGTTCTTGCTTTAAAGCCATTTCATCCATTTAACTCTGTTTCCCATATATACCAGGAATCACAGAATAGTTTGGGTTGGAAAGGACCTTAAAGATCATCTAGTTCCAGCCCCCTTGCCATGGGCAGAAAGAAATACCCTTCACAGGCATTACTCCCCAGTACCTTGCAAGTTACAGCCAAGAAAAAGGAATTACAAAGTTACACCATCATGGTCTAACAGTGGTCTACAGTATATTTTGATATTTTAGATTGTGAAGATATGGCAACTACCCCAGGCTCTAGCTTCAGGAAATTTATCTGAACTTAAACCAAGATTCCTGGCACCATGAATTGCTTCTTCCCAGGGTCTTGGGGTCCAGTTCAAAGCCTGGAACAGAGTTTCAACACAGCCTGTTCAGGCATGTCTCAAACCAGACAGAGCAAAGCCAGAGACGTGCACTTAAATTAAAGTAGCTTTGGTGCTCCCTGCTTCAACACTGGCAGTCCTACCTGCTTAGGATCTCTACACCACACTGCTCTGAAATGCACTCCTATGGAAGTTACACTTTAAGATCAGCGGTCCTTCACCCTGTCCAGAAATAAACACTCAGCTACTTGCAAAGCACAAAGACAAATGGCACCCATCTCGGAGGTAGCACATCTTGGGACAACACATACCTACTTTGCAGTTTGCCTGCTGCAACCTAGATTACTACCTAAACAGAGAGATCCATGTGGAAAACACATGTAGTTCTTCCATTCACTGGAAATGCTTTTCTCACTCATCCAAATAACTGTCATCAGAGAATACGTTTCACTACAGAATGATGGCATGGATAAGAAAGACCATATAAAACACCTGCTGAGAAGGACAACACAGGAAAAAAAAGTGGAGGCGATTCAACCAGCTGAACAATCACAGAATCATATAAGCAGACTTTCAGTACTCTAGGGCACTCTGGAAACCAAGGTCTACACTTGATAAACTTGCACCCAAAACACAAAGGAAGTGCAGGTGCAAGTGCATGAACAAATACCACATTGTTGATTCTTTAACTGATAAATAAATGGCAAAATGAATAAACTTCATTTAATAAATTCAATGTAAATGCCACTCTTCAGGAGTGAACAACTCTATTACTGTTTAAATTTGCAGGGGCAGGCTTGTGTATTTGTATTCACAGTTCCTTTCCACCAGTGAAGCACAAAGCTTTCAGTCACTTCTTACACATCCAACCAAGTAGAAGGCTCCAAGGAAGTCCACAGGCTTTTACTGTTTGATGACAGCACTGACTGTGTCAACCACTAGTCTAAAACTGCCAGGCAATCCAACACACAAAAGTGCTCCTGAACCAGCAAGCAGCCTGCAACAGCTTCTGGGAAGTGCTAGGAATCTGAGTATTAGCATTTCACCTACACAACAGCTCAAAAGCTTAAATGCTACAACTGAGCTCTTAATTATCAAAAAATATCAGGTTTTACTTATACATGATGGTAGTTTTCAAGCACGTTAATTTGCATGTAGATATCCCCCCCTTTTTTAAAAAAAAAGCAGTGGCTCAAAATTCAAAATATAAATGTAATGAAGTTTCCTCACTGATTTAACCCATCTGTTCAAAACCTGCTCTACCCTGGTTTTATTGTGGATCTTCTTAAAGAAAAGTAAATATGTTTACTTGCTGTTCTCTTAAGATGGGGCAAATGTTTCACAGAAGGCAGACAAACCACTTGCTGCTACAAATGTTTGCCAAGAAAATAAATCCAAACAAAGCTCTCTTTGCCTGACAAGATAAAACTAAACAAAACAAAAATCTCCTGCCATAATTTTCCTTTGAGATTAGGTGTGTTGACACACTGGAATCTCCTTTAGGAACTTACCTGTGGGGAAACCCTGGTGTACTCTGTCAAGGAATAAGCAGACTGGAGCAACTACAGAAGGGCAAAACCACATTGATTGTAAGTTACCTTTACAAAGCTTAGATTTAGTCTGACATGTTGCTTCCAGTGCATCGAGACCCAGAACACTAAGGACATGAAAGGGTGAGGACACAGAAAGTTTTCACACCAAAACACCACAGAGAAGACAAAAGTATTTTTGCTTTCAAGATGTAAGCATAGAACAGCAAAATTCTTCCTCCACGTAGCTCTCAGGGCACTTGACATGTTGTGGTTCATGCCATGACAGCAATTAGATAAAACATCTTTTATTTTTGACCTAGGGAAGCTGACTCCAACAACTGGTACAACATACACATAAGCTTTTTCCTTTTTTATTTTTTTTCCTTTTTCAGGGGTTGGGGAGGCAGGAATCACTCAACTCATTCACCCACTCTAGAAGCCCCTTCCATGAACTAGAAAAAATGAGCTTTATCTAGGCCTTACAGGCAGCCTGCTGCTACTAGACCAACTCCCAGTCAAAATCTCAACTATTTTTAAATCTTATAACTTGAGCATATTTCCTTTATGTTCGGAGAATAACTTTCTCTGAAGTCAGTAGGTAACTTTGTAGGCCTGTGTGCTAAAACTCTGGAAATAGGGCATCTGCCAAGAGCAAGATGCATTTCAAAACCAAACTGGGAGGCCAGCGTAGTAGGGACTTTGACTTTATTCAGCTCACTGTTAGCACTATATTTTTTTTCCTGTAGTTTCAACACATGAATGCACATCTCCATTACTCTGTCAGGAGAAATTAAGAAACTGGGTATAACTCTGACTTAGAAACCCAGTTGTTCACACGCTACTTTGCAGCCACTTGTTAAAAGATGGCTAATGAAGAAGTCCATTTGGAACTTAAACTCACTTAGGATCTGTACCTACACAGGAAAATTGACAGGAATAAACACATCAAGAGGTAAGAAATATCTTACAAATAAGGAAATCCTGTACAGTGTTTACAGGTAATGACGTATTGCATAGAAACCCTGTCTGACTCATGCTCCCCTCTGACTTATTTTCCATGGGATGTTAAGTCTGGACAAGAGCCACCTTTCCCCTTCAAAGTCAGCAGAACTTTGCCAACTGCAGCAAGCACAAGTCAAAGTGTGGCAATTTCAAGCCCACAAAAGTTGGGTAGCTCAGCAGAGGAGAGCTCTCAGCAGCAAAAGACAATTCCAGGCTTATCATCACTGGTCAGTGTTTGCACTGTGCTGGATCATTTCCTTGCCAAGGAAGGACATGCCGCAGAGCACGCACCTTCTCAGTGATGCGAGAGTAAGTAAAATTCCTCCCCATTACAATCTGAGAACAGATCAGGCAGTTTTATGGGTTGACTGCACCTCTAGTAGATGATGTTGTCTACATTAAACAGCCACCCACTGGTCACCCTTGCCAGGCTCCCGTTCTTGCACTTCACTACCACTTGCATAAGTTAATGTGCAAGATCAGAACTGTCTTTAGTTATACATTAGGACAAAAATGGCATAAAACTCCCCCTCAGCTGATAGGTATCAAGATGTTATTCTTTCAATAGCACTAAGTCTTCCATGGAAGAGTACACCACTCCCATCTTACTGCCCATCTCTTGTTTGGAGCAGACAGTTTTACCCCCTAGTCCTCATCACCTTAACAGACTTGATTCATGTGTCCCACCCTGACTTTAACTTTTTCTGTGCCTTCTCCCCCACACTCTGGGAGGATCCTGCTTCGGGAAGCAGCAGGAAGCAGTTTACCTGGTGTAATCTGGCGGGCACGATGTTTACCAGACCCTCTGTGTCGGAGGGCGACTTCTGCGGAGCCTGCTTAACCGGTGACATCAAGCTCTCAGATGTACCGCAGCTGACGAGGTGGCAGAGCAGAGTTTGCACGACAATGTTCAAGAGGCACAAAAACAACAACAACAAAAAAGAATAAAAACAAAAAAACGAGTGATGGCAGGATGAATGTGGCAGATTATGCCAAAGTAAAAATGAACATAATGGATTCTGAAATAAACACATACAATTCTCCACCTCTCCCCAGACATTTTTCTATGCTTCCTCAACAAGTTTCACTGGTACAAAATATCAAGGAACAGCTACAAACACAGGACAGTAGACCCTCCAAAACCCTTATTCCCTAGATATTCCCATTTAAACTGACCTGTCTAAAACCATGCGTGTTTTCGTCACTGAGGCTTCAGACCCAGTTAACAGTGGTAAACAGCAATTGTCTTCTAACTATAAGCCAAATAACCCCAGTCACTGAGGCAGGTGTTAGACCAGTGCTATAGTTAGAGCTAACACTTGGCATGAGCCACCAGCTCTCCATACCAGAAAGGTACTTCCTACCAAACTTCACATTAGTTCCCTTGCTCTTGGTTAGGCTAAAATCCTAAAATAATTCTGCCCACTGACAACATACACACAGTCTCTGGAGCAATTACTTTACCAGTCACGTGTGACATGGAAGCCATGTGCCCTGATATAGCTACCTGAATATCTAATTAGGCAAATCTTGTTTTTTCGAATAATAAAACTGTCCTGTGGTAAGAATCAACACACCTACAAGAAGGCTGCCAGTTTTCACTCTCTGTTTGCTTGTTTGCTTCTGCTTAAAGCAAGACAGCAAAGAGAACAAGCCTGTGACAGAGAAATGAATGCTGTTGATCTAAGTACACGAGCAAATGCCCTTAAACTTCACGTTAGTAGCTTCTGGGCAATGCAGTACTATGTCTTTACATGTTAGGTCTACCTCCTCGTACCCAAGTACCCAGGAAAGAAAACTAGACACCTCGTTGAGAGCAGACACAGGAGTTCCCCATGCTATCGCAGCCCTCTGACCACTGAGCATCCTTTTTTCCCCAATCTTTGTAGACAGACAGTGTACAAAGCAAGTACAGAAACAAACAAATGAGGACAGTGACATTGAGCAGACCACCTCCTCATAGGGCAATCATTTTTGACCCTTTGGTAAGTCTAACCATAGAAGACAGCTCCTCGTACATGCAGTAGTAATAAAATAAAATATAAATACTGGCCCCAGCCATCATGGCAAGGGTCTTCTACTGTCTCAAGTAGACACAAAGCAATCCCTCCAAAACCAAAATTAGGTAATCATCAACTGCTTATTTTACTCACTAAATTCCCCAGATCTACACTACCTGAAAGTCATAATTCAGGTTTAAGCAAGTAGTGCACTTAGATCACTGTGTGTTTTTCAAACTCAAAAGCTGAGTCAGAGGAATACTTGCAGGGAAATTCACTTATATTTTGACACAGAAAGGGCTCTGAATTTCCTGTGCTTCAGTAAATGCACTGGCAAGTTCACTGTTGGAAGAGATGGAGGGACACCACCTGGGATAAGCAGCAATCCCACCCCAATTAAGACATGAGACAATGAAACCCAAGCACCCAGTGAAATGCATCATCCCTTTGCCAACAGATTCCAGCACAAATTACAGTGAAGTTATGTTAGTAGAGAGCTAGCTGGTTAGTCAGCAAAGGAAGAGGAAACATGTACACATACACACAGGTAGTAACACCAACCACCAAATTGATTAGTTACCATGGTGTCTAGTGGGACTGGAAGAGAAGACCCAGCCCTGTTACATTCCCAATCTGGCGTCTATATCAGGATCTCTGTAAGGAGAGGAAGGTAAGCAGGATCCGATCCCAGCACACCAAGGCAGAAAGAAAAAAATAAAAACAAAAAAACCACCAAAGTCAGAGCATGAATGGAGACCGTGGCCATGCAGGGGTTCCAGATGCCGCACAGTGCCCCAGCCCACCTCAGTTCAAGGCAGAATGGTTATCTAAGAGGAAGAGCATCTCACCACCACCACTACCACACACTGGGTTAGCATCATGTAGAAGACAGTCTGTAAGTTTAGAGGGGGTCACAGCACGCTTGGTTTCTCTTCACATCATGCAGAGCTGGCACAGTCAGTGAAAGCAGTGCTTAAACTTCAGAGGTTACTTTCCCAAAAGAGTAGTTAAAGATACTAGAAGAGATTACAGTGAATGAACTACCGCTGTGGGCTGAGCACCAGCATGTGTCCTTCAGCCTGAAGACACTGGAGACCAGGTCACCGGGAAGCAAGGCAAGCGGACCACCTCATGCACACTGCTAGTGCATGACATTGCAGGCTGCTTCTCAGTTCTTAGGAGAAGGACACATGCAGAAAGGGAAAACCAGGCTTTCCACACAATTTTGGGCACACACAGCCACCTTTGCTATATTTAGCCTTACCACTGGGCAACAGCCAATTGACTTTCTCTAAGCTCTCCAACTGGGAAAAGGACAGGGCAAAGTTCAATTCAGAAATCCCCACAAGTTTAATTTTTGAGTTATTTTCTTTTATCCCACAGGCAACCCAAAGAACCTGCAGGAAGCAGGAGTACTTGTTGGAGAAAGAACAGAAGTAAGTCATAAGCGTGGGATTTGTTTCTAAGACTACATACATAATTTTCGTTCTTTTATAGAAGCAAACTACCAGCTAATTAGAGAGGAGAGAAGAAAGAAAGCGCTGCCTCCACCAGTGCCAAGCTCCATAGCCACAGGACTCAAGTTTGCCTTTGTTAGTTCTTGCTGCTTCTTCACTTGCCTGCCCAAAGACCTGTGCTTCACTTTGGAGTTATCTTCCTAACACTAAAATCCTTGCAGGGGTGGTAACAGTTAATTAAAACCAGACAGTGAATGAGAATGGATGTAGAGTGGAGTGGCTACTCCTTCCTTACTTTGAAGTGTGGTGATGGATAAGGTTTTGGCAAATATACTCCAGGGTCAGGAGCCAGACACTGGTACTAAAAAAAGAATCTCAATGGGGAGCATTACTTAAATGTGCATGTGTGGCACTTTTCCTCTGGGGGCTTAAGGCAGTAGGGGCAAGCAGGGCTGGAGGGAAGGGAAGGTGAACAGACCAGAGTGAGGGGACCTTGGATTAGGATATACACGGGCCACATACGCTCATGGCTGGGGCACAACACCAAGATTTAGTTATTTTCAGGTGTAGTTCATGGTCAGTAGTCTTTTCAAGTACAAAGATAACCATTACAGGCATATGACAGTGTCCCACATGGCCATACCCTATTTCTAGCCACAGTTGACTTGGCTGAAACACCTCCAACCTCCTTCTAAGCCCTCCCTCTGATCCTGCTGCTGTTCCTCACATCACCCACAGGTGAGGAGGGAGATCTCTTACCCAGAGTATCGTTTTTTAGAGTTGTTCTTTCTGATGACAAGACACACGATAATAGAGATGAGCGGTGAGAGACCTGCAACCGTACCGATGACTATCCCTGCCACCATGGCAATGGGGAACGCAGGCAGGCTGTCTGGGGAGAGAAGGGAGAAAACATTCAACTCTTCTGCATTCCCTGATTAACAGATGTGCAAACCACAAATGCTCTTGACCTTGCGCTCGTTTAGAGCAGAAGGCACCGATGTAACATCCAAGAAATAAAACATGCAACCTAAGCAGTAGTGATAGCTGGCAGCCAGCAGGATAAGGTACAAACAAAGCACAAAGACAGAGCATTCATAACATCACCATCCTTCAGAAGAGAGTTGATATTGAACCGATAATTTTTACAAGTGACAATGAAGACAACCCTGTCTCATTTTGCACCCAAGTGGAAGAGGAAAAAAAAATTACATTAATCTGGCAGTTCCCAGCAAGGTCAACAGGAAATGGCAGGAACACTTGAAAGCAGATTTGAACACGGCACACTGCTAACCAACTAAGAGCACTGAAGTCTGGGTGTTCCCTGGGTAGCATGCCGCAGACAGCCTAGCTACTACCCATGATCACTCTAAGGAGAGTTTATGCACAATTCTGGTGTCTCAAAATACATCTCTACACATTTTTATAGAGTCACTCTTTCCCTTCTTAAGTCAAAATCATTTTACAGTATTAGAAATACACTTATGAAAACACTTATTGCTTTATTCACATTTTCCCCAGTTCAGTTCTGGGGAAGGGAAGGCCCAGATAGTGCAGTCAGAAATAAAAATCAATCAGAGAATGAGTACAAAAGACTTACAAGATAAAGAATGCACAGACTACCATTACAGCTCTTCTCAGGGAGTAATGATGTCCTTCCCTCTGCATCATGGTTTAATGCAAAGAACATCTTAGACCAGAGCTTCTTAGACCATGCTACACTTAACTACTTGCACTTTATTCCACAATAAAAGACTCTCAGAATTCTAGTTTCCAGAGTGTGTTTATAACAATCTGGGGTCTCATCCGGGATGTCTCAACCCATGCTTGGACTCTTCTATGGCGTCTCGGTGAGTGCTGTGTCTCTCTGGGTCTCATGGGTGGCCAGGGAGGCTGCTCAATCTCCTGCTGGGTGGAATATTATCCAGTTGCTAAGTAATATCCAATTGGGTGGGTTTGGGGTGGCAAGTGTGGAATGAATGAGACTCAAGACTGAAAGAGACCCGATGAGTGAGTGCAAAGTCCCAAGTGGTGGGTTTCCAGCCTCCCATGAGGGATCTGGCCCCTGAAGGGATGAAGTGAATAGGCTAGTGTGTGGAGACCCTGAGGGAAATGGGACAGGGGGTGGGTAAGCCTAGTCCCAGGAAAAAGCCGGCATATATCCCTTTGGACAGTCCAGAGGGGAGGGCATTAAAGGAATTAGTGCACATGGGCCGCCAGGTGGGGTGGAAGGGGGCATAGGATAATGCCAGGGAGAGAATGCTAGTAGGGCATTTGACAGAATAAGGAGGAGACTCCAACAGAATGGTTGGAGAAGGTGCTAGAAGACTGTACAGGCAGCAACAGAAAAGGGAAGGATTCCACTCTTGGGGCCCCCATCCCCAAGGCTCCCTCAGGGAGGACAGGGACGGAGCTGCCACTAGGGGTACACTAAAAAGGGGGGATCCATTATAGGGGGTAAAGGGTGCGGAGATAGAGGGAGTAGAAAGGACTTGGGTAATTGCTATGTCTCAGGGGTGTGAAATGTTTTTTCGAGTTTTACATGTGAAGCTCCTGATCTGGCAAAGGAAGCAGCCACCTACTGTTGGGATGAGAGGGTGCTGCCTTATCCTGACTCCAGGCTCCAACCCTGGATTAAAACAGAGGGCACTTACAAGGAAAAGGATAGGACTTCCTGAGCAAGAAGTTGAGGGACTCTACAGACCAGGAATTATTTTGCCATTGGATGGAGACCCAGAGTCCGAGTGTGAGGCTCGACAGCAGGCGCTGTGAGTGAAACAGAAGGGATTGGACTGCCACAGCTGGATTGGGTGAGGGGTGTTATGAGACTGGTTTATCCAGTTTGGTGCATGAGGTTCATCGTCTTGGGGAGGAAAGGGTGGTGAAATCAGGTCCTATTCCTGATTCTGATCCTGAACTCCAACCTCTGGTGATTATTAATGAAGGAGTGGTAGAACCTGATCTTGCTCTTGATGCAGATCCCTATTTCAAACTCTAGCCCCTAATTAAAGGAAATGTAGTGTGTCCTAATGGAGCTGGCTGGACTGCAGGAGCTTGAGGGAGCACTATGCTTTGTGATTCAAACAGTACTTTGCTGGGGTGGAGGAAATGGATTTTGGAAGCAGCATGGACCACAGATCATGGTTTTAGAAAGAATTCCAGCAAGTTCACAGCCTGCAGAATGAGCCCATTTGGACATATTTATTATATCTAGAAGGGAGCAGCACAAGGCATCACCCTGGAGCAAGGGCTGCTGTCTAAGAAAACAGGGCTCACATTTAGTAATGATCATTTAGAGTTCAGGGACTTTCAGGAAAAATGCTACCTGATCTCTAGGTATTTCACTGATTAGCTTTCTGGCCCTCCGCTGGACTGTCTCCAGTAGTTCTTTGACTTTCTTGAGCTGAGAAGCCCAGAACTGGACACAGTACTCCAGATGTAGCCTCACTAGGGCAGAGCAGAGAGGAAGGATAACCTCTCTCAACCTGCTGGTCACACACTTCTTGATGCACTCGAGGATACTGTTGGCCTTCTTGGCTATGAGGGCACATGGTTGGCTCACAGAGAACTAATGTCCACCAGGAGTCCCAGGTCCTTCTCCACAGAACTTCTTTCCAGCAGGTCAACCCCTCACCTGTACTGAGGCACGGGGTTACTACTCTCTAGGTACAGAACCCTACACTCACCTTTGCTGAACTTCATTAGCTTCCTCTCTGCCCAGCTTTGCAGCCTGTCCAGGTCTCCCTGAATGGCAGCACGGCCTTCTGGGCAATCAGTCACTCCTCTCAGTTTGGCACCATCAGCAGAGAGCGCACTCTCTGTCCCCTCACCTAGCTCACCGATAAATACACTGAAAAAGCCTGGAGCCGGTACTGATTCCTAAGGAACACCACTGGTCATAGGCTTCCAATTAGACTCTGTGCCACTGATTACCACTCTTTGGGCTCTGCCACACTGCCAGTTCTCCATCCACCTCACTCTCCCCTCATTTAACCCATATTTCCTAAGCTTACCTATGAGGATCTATGGGACACTTTCAAATGCCTCGCTGAAGTTGAAGTAGACAACATCCATTGCTTTCCATCTACCCAGCCATCTAAGAAGTCTATCACATTGGTTAAGCACAATTTCCCCTTTGTGAATCCATACTGACCACTCGTGATAACCTTCTTTTCCTCCACATGCTTAGAGATGACATCCAGCATGAGCTGTTCCATCATCTTTCCAGGGATGGAGGTGAGGCTGACTGACCTGTGGTTTCCTGGGTCCTCCTTGCATTTTTTGCACACTGGAGTAACACTGGCCCTTCTCCAGTCCTCAGGCACCACTTCTTTTCTCCATAACCTTTCAAAGATAATGGAAAGTGGCTCACCAATAACATCTGCCTGCTCCCTCATCACTCATGGGTCCATCTCATCAGAGCTCATGAATTTGTGGGGGTCCAGTTTGCCTAAATGATCTTTAACCTGATCTTCCTTGAGCAAGGGAGAGTTTTCCTTTCTCCGGACCTTCTCCTCTTTCCTCTAAGGTCTAGGATTCCTGAGAGCCTGTCTTAGCAGCAAAGGCTGAAGCAAAAAAGCCATTCAGTAACTCCACCTCCTCTTTGTCCTCTGTCCCCAGGGCACCCACCTCATTCTGCAGTGAGCCAACATTTTCCCTCATCTTCCTTCTTCTATCTATCACATCAGCAGCTTTCCTAGCTCTCTAGCATTACATGCCAGTTCATAACAGCCTAGTAGGTCAGAGTCCTAATAAGAAATTGAAGACAAAGACATGACCACACAATTTAGAGGAGGATGTCCCTTCTTTCCAGGACCTTTCAGCAGCTCAGAGGTCCATCTGCTACTATGGATGAGAGTCCTACATACAGTAATACTTTTCATGTACAGAAGACTGAAATTGTGCCTGAGCCCCATGCAAACAAATTTATTTTGAGGCATACAAGTAGGAGTTCCCTAGTTTCTGTGCTTATTCACCTTCCCAAGCACAAGAATAACTGTCTGCAAAAGCAACAACACATATGTGCTTTGCTTTTAGCAAACCGCCTTTTCAGAACAAGAAATTAATCAGCAACCCAAAACTACAGCTCAGAGTCTGCTGAAAGAGTCGTATTAAAAATCTGGCACCATCAAATCGGATAGCTTCGTCATTTCTTTGACTCACCTGGGGTTTTTGTTTAGCTGAATTTGAGTAAAGGACAGCAGTTACATTCTCTTGACAGAGGTTTTTAAGACTGTGTAAAAAAAATGCAACCATTTGCACATGAAACTAGATCCTGTGTTTTGCAGAATCAAACTCTATAACTCCGTTAAGGGTTATAAAGCAGGTATGCGTTTATTCGCCGGCGAGTGCGAGGGGGTGATCCTCCTAACTCACACACAGTATGGTCTAACAAGCAGATAGTTATAGTCTGAAGACATGCCTATTCATAAGCACCTATTACATATTCATGACCTTTCCCCGCTTCTTATTATAATCAGATTTGAGAAGCTTCTTCTATACTTGCGCAGGCACAGTGTTGCAGTCTGGGGCTCAGGGTTGAAGTAGTCTTCATCTTCCTCGTGAACCGTCCCTGAATCCAATCTGTGCGCAGGCGCAGTCTCATCCTGACTGAGCTGCAGTTAGCTTTCTACATTCCAGCTTCTCAGTGGAATGTGGGAATTCCCTTATCAGTGAATGCCTGTGAATGAGCTTCTCTCTTATCAACATCCAGGGTCTTCAAGGCTTTTACTAGCAGACAGTGCATATTTCAGTAAGCTAAGCTGTCTAAGTTTTCCTAACGCTTCTGCAGTTTTTCTAACTAATATGCCCGCACATCACTTGGCTCTACTGTGTCTCAGGACACAGTCCTACAGACTATAGAAAAGTTCAGACAATTTTATGATCACAGAGTTCAGCTGAAGAATGTTTTCCCCCCTGAGTTTTTCTTGTATTTTTCAGCATTTCACAGTTAGATGAATTCCTCATAAGTCCTTGCAGAGCACCAAATGACTTCATTGTTAACAGACAGTTCCAGCTACATCACCAAACACCAGCTCTGAAAGCTAACATTCAAGTTAATAGCTTATAACAAGCCCAAAATCCAGCCTCTTGAACAACACTTCTCACTAAATAACATTGTAATTCAAAGCAACTTTATTTCTGCTGACAGAGCGTTAGTATGAGCTTTATGAAATTAGTAGGAAACTGAAATTTTCAATTGCTGCTAAATACAAAGATTTTTATATGACAATTCTAATCCTCCCCCCCCATAAGAGTTTAGATAAAAGATGGACTACCTCCAGACAACAAAAACTGTCTTGAACACGGTGTTAAGTAGCTTCCTATTACAACTAGCAGTAGCCTAATGTAAGGACTTGGAATTCCCTAAATATCTCTGTCGTTTAAGCTTTGAACAGTAGTCCTTTCCAGATTCAGATGCACTAGTGAAACAACAGTCTCGCTTCCCTGCCTGTAGGACTCTTCCAACACAGCTGATTGACCTGTTTGTGCAAATACTATATAGATACTTTACTGAAAATCAGCTGAGTTAGTTTGGCTTGGCAATTTCAAACAATTAAGCAAATCCGGAACTTATTAATCCAAAAATCTAAGGCTAACTTAACATCTATGAGCTCACTGAAATGTGTAAAGTATGCATGTGGTATTGGAATAGTTTATAGCACCAGACATACGATTCAGAATAATTAAATGCATACACAGTAAGAAAAATGTGGAAAAGAGTGAATATGTACTTATTCCAATGGAAAACAATGCTCCTGCTCAGTTCAGGATGAATTACAACCTATTACAAGAACAGTACTTTAGAGGCAAGCCAGAATGTAAGATAGCATTACAGCTACAGATTGAAAGCCTGTTTTCAAGGTCTCCCTAAGGATTTGAAGAAAATTGTTGCTGCATTTCTGATGATGGCAAATACAGTGCTCTCTTCAAAAACAGTGGGATTCTCTTGTCCAGATGCTCCACCTATGGGGAAAACGGTATGCAGATACCAGTGAATTAATGTACTGAAGTTAGTCTTCATTTGCTTAACCTGGGTTAAAATCTGAAGAGGCTTTGCCAAGACAGTCTGGCTTTGCCAAACCAGCAGTTGCTTTACTGCTTCTCCATAGAGACTATCACTATGTTGCAAGAAAATAAACTGACCCTACTGCAGACAGGCTTTAAACTTCCAAGAAACAGAAAGTTTGAAGTGATGGCAGGACCTCTGTAGGTCCAATGCAAACTGCTCTGCAAGGAGAAGAGTTACATATGGAACATGCCTACATGAGTACATGGAATGCCCTCATGAGCAGGGGTACACACCTGTTACAGCAGCAGTATCATTCTAATTAAAGCATACACACAGATATCTTTTTAAAGGATATTAAAATCCAGTGGGATAGCTGTATTGGCACTGTCATTTATAAAGGCAATGTTTATTCTTGTCCTTATTAAATATAAATTTGGAAATGTGATCACTGTAAGAGCCATTTCATCGTAGGAGCAGTCACACTCCAGCTGACCTCCAGCTTATCTAGAAAAACCAAATGTGTTGGATGTCCTAGTGAAATAAAAAGACAAATTGATATACAGAATATAAGCACTCTCGAGCTGTGACCATTGTTACCAAATGCTAACCAGAAGCCTTAAATGACTGCAAGTAGCCAGCCCTTGCAGTTTATAAGTCACCACAGACACCCGAAGAACATCTGAGTAAGAGACTGAATGCACATCCAACACAAACATCCTGGCACAGAAGAGAGTAGCATTTCATTGTCTGTCTGCAAGCTCAGGCCAGATTATTAGTTTTGGTTTATAGTATATATACCTGATGGGTTCCAAAAGAAGATTCTGCCAGTTTCTTTCCTTTGTCTCCAAATTTCAAGTCACCCTAACCCTCGATGTAGTGTAATACAGAAAAGAAAAATAAAAACCATGGGACTTTGGAATGAGAAGACATGTTTTCATCAAGGCTCCATCATCTCTTGCAAATACTTATCAAAAGCACAGCAGTATAGTGGGTATAGAGGAAAAAGGTATGACATTCAGTTTTCTAAACAGCTGACAGAATATTGGTTTGATTATTAGGACCTGGAAGAAAAAAATTAAAAAGACAGTTGTTCCTTCCTGGCTACTCTCCCACCCCACAAGAAAAATGACATCAACACGAGGGAGGGGGAGTGAGAAGGAAAGAAAAAAACCCAGTCATATAGGGTGATTACCTTTCTCCACAACTCTAACTCGGATTTCTCCTGGTTTGACAACAATGTCAGGTGGGTTCTTGACATCGCAGACATAAGTGCCGTTGTCCCGGAACTGCACGTTTGCTATACTGATAGAAGCATCTTTCTTGTTAAGATCTCCAGTCCATGTGACCCTGTCTTTAAATGGTATGTCCTTCCCAAGGTATGGCTTTCCATTAGAGAAATAGAAAAACTGCAGGTAAGGAAAAGAGGATATAAGAACAATCCAATTAGAGATTACGGAGCTACCATGCTTCTCTCATTATTACAGCATTCTCCCAGAATCCACTGTATCATACACAGCTAGTATTTCAGGGGAGTTTCCATCTGACTCACTACTTCAGTCTGTCTTGTCGCCTCTTGATTAAATAACCATGCTGTGACTTACACCTCAAACATAACTACCACAACAGACTAGAATTTTTGGGCTCTGTTGGGTTTGGTTTGGTTTGTGGTTGGACTGTTGGGTTTTTTTTCCTGGTTTTAGGGACACAGGGCTTCACAGAAAAGGAGGCAGGGCAAGAGAAAAAGGCTCATAACCTGCAAATACTTAAAGGACAGAACAGTTCTTGATCTCTGCCACCTTGTCTTTCAGGCACAGGAAGCCTTCTGCATCCTACTAGGAAAAGGATACCACGTTTCCTGTCTTGTATTTTGCTGTTGCAACTACAGCACGGCTGAATTAACATGCAATACTCTCCTTCCCTCCAACACTCCCACAAAAAATCCCATAAGCAATTTAGAGCATACTGAGCTGTTTTTCCAAAACCTCTGCAGTGATTAAATATGTCTCCCAGTTTTCATGAGACTAAATTGCACATTGACCCTGCACTCCCAAGAACAGACTGTTCCTTGAAGAATGAACCTGTTCAGGACATATTTCCTTGCTACACTTAACCAAAATTGGAACTTACAGCAGAATTGCACAGACCTCTACAGGACAACTCTGCTTTCAAACATTCAGGAAGTCTGAACACTGGCCATAACCCTAAGAGAGGGATCAAGGCTGTACTGCAGGAGCCCATTCATCCTTAATTTCACATTCCGAAATCAGAGAAAGACAAAGTAAACTCAAGAATCAACTCAAATTCTCTTCAGTTCAGTCTCCAGAGCACAGTTAAAGAAATTTAAGACAATATCCCACCTTCCTCTTTCCACAGCCTTCTTTATGAAGCAGCCTCTCTGCCACAGAACAAACAGCCTACAAGCCAGTACTCTTCCCATTCAATTCATCTCCCATCTCTCTTCCTGTTCTAACCCTTGATGTGAGCCTTTCCATTCCAACATTCTCTCTACCAGACCCACACTCTGAATATCAGGCCTTAGCACAAATCTTATCCAGATCAGGCATGTGCACATGACCACCTGTTGTGCTGCTCAACATTTCAGAGGAAATCTCCATCAGTCTGCAGCATTTCCAGCTGGATTATAACCTTTAGCACAGAGTCACTGCATTAACACGCCCTTGTGCACTGGGGGAGCCATTCAACTGGAAGTCTAGAAGGTAAGAGGCAGATGCCTCAGCTTTCTAGGTATCCTCACCTGGGTGAGGAGAAGTCACACAGCAAGATATGCCCTGAAACACAAGCTACGTAACTTAAGCCACTCTGTACCTACGATTAAGTGACTTGACATGAGATTTCTTTTGAAACTTAAAGCTGATGGGTTTCGACTGGTTTAAGCAGACAGTGAAACTCTGCTGTCATTGGATGTTTCATTCATGCAGAGACATCTCTATAGGCAGGCATGTGGAGGGGAAAGGGAACAAGCAGAGGAAGCTTTCAGTCAAGTCTGTCCCAGTGCATGGCCACAAGATTGCCAGTGTTGATTCTAAAGACGCACCAGACCACCTTTTTCAGGAGAAGCATGGACTTAGCCCAGACATCAGCTCATCACGAGATTGATTTTTCCAATTAATGCCCACCAAGCCATGCAGTTGACATGACTTAAGCTCATAAAAAATCCTTCCCTCTACATCTCCCCCAGTCCCTCAAAAGAAGCAGGGATCATGCTGGGTCAATCCTGCTCAAAACCAATTTGCGTTTCTCTTAGTCATACTGATAACTACATCCAGGGAGCGCCTCTACATTGATTTTACTTCCAAGAAAATGTTATTTCTACGATAAGGGGTACAGACACCGACACGGAAAGAGAAGGATAAAACAGGATATATGTTGGATATTTCTATAGGCAGCAGAAAACATACAAACAGATGGTTTCTTTCAATCCATCCTGTTCAACACTCACAGGAAATATGCCCTACTTCCTTAAGCTTTTGTCCAGCTACTGCTTTGGTTTCCCCAAAAGAAGAGGTCCCTTTTCAAAACTAAATATTTGTTCAACCACAAGTCATAAGCTGATTCTTCAGAGCTCTAAATATTGAGTAAGATGCTCATATACTGTTTTGGAACATCTCTGTTCTGAGTACTGAAGGACTCCTAGAGTTTAAACAATCTCATGCCCGCAGTAGAGGGAAGGAAGAGACAAACAGGTTGAGCAACCTACTGTCCCCACATCTTCCCTGCTGCCCCAGAGCCCCCTTTTCTGCTTCCTCTAAAGTCTAACTCACAACAAGGAATAAGAGGGAAACAAAAACTGTCAGAGACCTCAGACTTAGATGTGCACAGCTTGCGTGACAAAGGAAGAATACAGTTAACAACCTACCAAAGCCACTTCTTTGAAGGTTCACACCCAAAGGATCTAGGCACACTTGGGGTCAGCATACAGGAAGTGAGTGATGGCGATTATTATTGGTCTAACTTGCTTGCTAGTCTGATTTTTTTACTTGTCAAATAACTAAAATAGGAGGATACAACTGCCTACTGATTTGAGCAATTCAGTTCCGTTATGAAACCATGGTCTTATTTCAAACAGAGGCTATACAGTACATAAGCAGAAAATAAGCAGCATGCACAACACACAATCTAACACGATAACAGTGCTAATTCAAATCATGTCACTGCTACCATTCAGCGCAGAGCTCCACAGCTCATTTCAAGAAGACACAGTACTTGGGAGAAGGTTCCTAGATGCTCATCTACTTTACTGCTACCACACCAACACACTTCTCTTCCAGCTACCAAATTATTAGTGTGTTTTACAGCTGCTACACACTGGTCTTTGCAGAGGTCTAGCAGCACATGGCAATACTTTTTACTCTAAAAAAGCCCAAATAAAATTACACTGATGGAGACAAGACACATGGAAGGAGGCTCCAATCCATATTGGCTTGCTCTTCAGAACCAACTGACGACCTCTGTCCACTCATCACAGCCTCCCCTCCCAGGTTTGTTCCCCTACAGCCATTCCTTACTGAGATACGAGTTGCGGCTCCCTCTGGTTGAAAACTCCAAGAAACAGATGCTGCGCTGCTGATCACCTCCACAGATGTAAATGTGCATGGAAGCTTTGCGTCTGTCCCATTTTCCACAAATATCTCTTCTGGTGTGCTGATTTCTACTGGCGATACTCTGACTGCATGGGAAAGGTAAAGAGAAGAAAGAAGGAGAACAAGCAGCATCAGTGTTGTTTCAAGAAACAGGTAGTTGAAGTGGTGACTGTTCATATCACGTTGCTTTTAAGACAAATGAGAAGAGCCATCCAGAACTCCATCAAGTGTGTGCATAGACATTGCATTTTACCTGCAATATAAACAAGTACAGAGCAGGCCAGCTCACTTCTCTTTCCTCATATTATCTGCTACAGGATGTTTTCCATCCACAGATGTTTCCTCTACAACAGCTTGCGGAAGTCAATTCCATGTTGCAAAGGATGAGTTTAAAACTCTCTGTCCCACTAGCTGCCAGATGGTACTGTAATTAATAAATAAGCCCCATTGGAGGACATCTTGGACCCAGCTATTACTCAGTTTCCTCTCTGGCTCACATCTTGTTTCCCAGCTCCAGTTTTTCTCAGCTCTACGTAGAACAAAAGCTCACCTCCAGAAAGGTGAAAAGTAAACGTTTCTGGCTCCCAGCTATACCATCTAGTGCTCTCTGGCATGCCTCAAGGTCTTCATGTGAAGATCTCATTTATAATCACTCAGCTATAGTTCAGAAGCATAAGAGTTTACATTTTTGTACCACGAGGCTTGCACATGGTCAAAACAGTAAGCAGATCATAACCCCTCCAATTTAAAGTAATTAAGGTAAATATCATGCTTGTATTCCTAGTTTTCCTACAGAGTAAATAAAATTCAGCATGATGTGGGAAAACTTGTTGAACACATTCTTTATCTGGCACCTTTTAAACTGCAAAGACACTATCTCTACCCAGACTTAAGCAAAGCTACATCTGTAAACACATTCAAATTTATGTTAGGAAACAAAATGTGATCTTCTGACATATTACTAAAGAATGTCTTTTAGCGTTTGCATCACATCCATGCAAAAAGCAAAAAGCTTGTAAAATCACTGTGGGTTGGTGCGCATGGGACATGTGCCCCCGGTAACTCAAAAATACGTTTTGGGTTTTATTAAAACATGGTTTTCAGTATAGAGATAGTACTAGTAATCTGCTTCTGATCACACAAGTCTATGACTATGGGCTACAGTATCTTAAATCCAAAGGATTTCCTCCCTTACTAGAAGAGGAAAGCAAGCTTTCCTGCTTCTTCAGTATCTTAGCTGATTTATCTCTCAACTTTGAATAAAAGAGCTCTCAAACTAGGCAAACTGAAGAGAAAGAGCACTGTCAAAGACAGATTAAAAAAAAAATCCACAAAACAAATAAAAAATTACCTCTACTAGTCCTTAAATCATGGGGTTTATGCTTTTAGTCACTGACAGTTCACAGCTCAGCTTCCTTCAGAAGTTAAGACAGCAAGTTTTTTTTCAAGTGACAAGACCATCCTAAATTGTAGATTTGTCAAACCACGTTATTTATCGCAGCTTGAAATAAAGCAAACCCCGAGCTGCATAGAGAATTTTAGAAACCATCTCTTACACATGCAACTTTAAGCCATGCTCCCCAAGAAAACAAAGCACCCATAAGCTGTGCCGCTTCCCGTCTTCCTCCCTCACAGAGTCTACTGGGCAACTCCAGCTGACCAGCTGCAGCACAGGGCCAGTGGCAGCTGGCTCTGTAATACAGGCCTCCTGTGAGCTCTGGAGCTGCAATTCAGTCAATTAAATGGCCAAACAATGAATGAGATTAAAACACCCTGGCCATCTGGGCATACTGAACAATCACCGTGTGCACGGCTTTGTGGGGAAGCACGGTCTCTCACCCAGCTAGCACAGCAAGCCAAGAGAAGGCAAAGCCCATGCCCAGGGGACACGGAATGAGCATGTAAGCACCGCAGCTGAAAGAATTAAATGTACCAGTTTCGTTACAACAACCGAAACCAGAAGAAACCACCATTCATTCGTTTTGCCATTCAGAGTTCATGTTGTTCACTTCTCAAACTCACAAACTCCTCTGTTCCATCGGGTTATCTCTGATCCCCCAGGCTTCCCTGTCATTGCTCTCATTTTAAATGAATGAAAGAGAAACAGAACCCTGAGGGAGGGGGGTTTTCATCAAGAGGTTGTATCAGAACTTCCCTTCACTTGCAGGTACTCTGAGAGCCTTCCAAAAAATATTTTTTTTAAAAACAATTACCAAATATTTATTTGGAACATACAAAGGCTTCTAGCAATTCAATGAAATGAACTCTGAGCTACTCTGCTTTATGTATTTTTTCCAGCTAATAGAGTAGAAAAGAAAAAAAAATAAAATCCATTGTTTCCAGTCCAAGCCACAGAACAAGCCACTCTTTCAAGCACAAATAAGCAAGATGCCCTCAGCATTTGTCTAAAAGGAAAAGAGTCTGCACACACATTGTCTGCTTGCATGTGGTACAGAGAACCCCTTGCCACACACAGGCAGTGGGTAGCACAGATCTGCTTAATCTAAAGAAGTCAGTGTTCTCACTCACTAGCAACTTGCGAGATTACTTTAACAAAGCAAAAGCAAAAAAATCCTACTTCTCCCTACAGTCTGGAAAGGCAGGAACTACATAATCTTGTATGGATATTTCCAGCAAGCTTAATTTTCATGTAGCCTACTGTTGGTTCAACTTCATGTTTTTCTTTGCTCATTCTCTCCCCACACACTGTGGTATGAAAAGCCACAATAAAACCCATGTTAATCACCTCCAGCTCTAGCTCTTTTCCCTTTCTTTCTCACCTACCATCAAAATTGCTGGGAAAAATACCCACCTGTGTTACCTCAGCTATTTTTTTCCCCACCTCTAGTGTTGTCAGAGCAATTTAACTCCAATCACATCAGCTCTCACCAGCTACATCTTCAGCCCCCACACTTCAATTGAAAGACTTGATCCTCATCTTTGTTCTTAAGACAATCCTATTCTTGAAATAGAACAGGACACTCTTACTAACCTACTAATCTTACTACTTTTCTTTCCTTACCTACTCACTAATGTGTTCTTATTGTTCCTATTATGGTCCATCATCAATGCTCTCAGGTCCCTCTTTCCTCTTAATCTTGTCTCAGTGTTCTTATCTGCAAAACAAGTTCAGCTCCTATCACTGCACTGACTACTCACATCTGTGTCTCTGCTCAGGATATGTCTCCTTATGTTCAAAGAACAGTCTCAGTCTGACATGTTTGCCAATGCTAAGTTGTCAGCTCACACTAAACGGGACTAAAACAGAGCTCATTTCTTCCTCCAGAGCTCTCCACAACTGCATTTATCACCATGGACCTGCCACGTCTCTTCACTTCATAACCTGTACAACATTTTATACTTTGAACTCTTCTGAGGTGAAGATGGGGTCTTTCAGAGTTCCTAGTCACCTGCTCAGCTGACAACAGTCTAAAAACTCCACTTGCTATCTTGGCCTTCATCACTGTGATGTCCTTTTTGCTCTGTTCAGATGGTCAGTAACAGGCCAGTAAATACTGTAGTTCTTGGTAACCAAACTGTTCCAAGGACAATATTAAGAAGAGGAAGACACCACATATGCAAGATCACTGCTTTCTTCCATGAACTGACTACATACAGCACACAACACAGGCTATGCCCAGAGCAAGCATTATTCATTATGCAGCATTGCCCTTTGATCAACTGCATTGACTTAATACTTAATACTGTTTTAACTTTTTTTGCTGTGAATGAACAACTTAACTCTGAAGCTACAGCTCTCCAGCAGCTTAAGCAGATCTGAAGAGCTTCTCAATTTCTTTGTAATAGTGCCAGCATGTCTGCCAGGTTACACAAAATGAGCAAAACCCCCCCACGTTTTCAGATAGTTCAGCCCTGACCCCTCTCACAAGTCCAGTCACTGTGCCATCACTGATATTGTTAAGATTGGCAACAACATACTGCTCTGAAATCACCCCTGCAGAAACCATCATCATGGATGTAGACAGCAACCAGCCACCTTCTGTAGCAATTGTTTTCCTATGAGAGTGGTGAGGCACTGGCCCAGGTTGCCCAGAGAAGCCATGGATGCCCCATCCCTGGCGGTGTTCGAGGCCAGGATGGGGCTTTGAGCAACCTGATCTACTAGAAGGTGTCCCTTCCCATGGCAGGAGTGTTGGAATTGAATGATCTTTAAGGTCCCTTCCAACCCAAACTATTCTGTGATTCTATGATTAAGCAACAACATCCCTACAAAATACAACACCGCCCATGCTGCCAGTGCTTTAAGATTTACGCCTACTAAAGCTGAAGTGGTTTTTCTTACTTTTACTTGTATCACCCGGTTGCTTGCACTTGTTTGTCACTGGTTAAAAAAAAAATCTTTTGAGCAATAACTGGTTTTATTCTACATTTCTACATACATAAATAGGGTCCCAACTCTACTAGGCAAAGGTGGAAAATTTGGTTTGGTATCACATCACAAGGAAACTCTTCCTTGCACTGAAGGTTCATGCTACTAATCAAAATTAATTTGTAGACTATAGCCACCCCTGAGATCTTGGATCTAATGTAAAAATTCTTTTAATCAAGGCTACGAACGCACCCCAAGGTAAACCTCAGTTCCCCTGGATCCAACTTAGTTTGATCACTAGGACTCCTTACAAACCATGAATGCAAACAACCAACTCTGTAATCGCAGGCATCTCGTTTCCGCAAGCACAAACACAGCTTAAGCAAAAACTTTTATCAGATCACTAAATACTGGAAGCTTACAACTACGACAGCTCCCATCCTACGCAGGGAAAAGTGTCGCACTCCCTTCCTCTTGAAACGCCTAGTCGTCATTTTATTAATTACTCCAAGCAACTGGATTTATCTTAAAGATGCCTGGCAATATAGTCACCCATATATACAGGTGTGTATATATATAGGTAATGAGTTATATAATCTATAAATAAAGTCTCTTATGGATGAAAGATCAGAAAATAATAAGTCTGATGCAAGAATGGTGAAAAGATCCAGACAGGCTGTTACAGGTAACAAGTTGATGACAGAGTTGCAGATCAGGAAAATGGAAATAAATGCACTATTACAATAGAACTTGAGCAGTTCTCATTTAAAGGTCTCAATAAAAGTCAGTGTATCGATAGGTTCATTACAGTGTTCCCAGCACCCCAGAAGTTTCATCAGAAAGGAGGGTGTGAGCCTTTCTAACAGCATGGGGTCATAAGTCACAAAAACAATATGCAGTTGTGAAACAGTACTTCCATCAGGAAATACTCTTAAAGTCGAGTGTATTATGAAACATTGAAGTCTACTGTTGACATCCCTTTCAACTACAGTTGCATGACATTTAGTTCTTTCTCCCACAAAGCACAGTTTTCTCATATAATCCACGTGGAACAACAGCACCAAGTCCCCTACAAAACACTTCAGGAAATCAGCGCAAAGTTATACTCTACTCCACTCCAATTTTAGGCACTTATGTCCCCCATAGGCTATCATTTCTTCACTGCAGATAAAACACCTGGTGGAGAAAGCCAAGCTTTCATGGTCCTAACAGACAGGAGTAGACATGTCCAAATCATTCCTCTGAAACTCCACAAGATCTGTTAAAGCATCCAGGCATTGGATCAAATTTCCACAAAAGGAATTCACTGACATCATTTAGCCTTAACGTAGAAGTGAAATCCACACCAGCCATTTCACCTAGGAACGAGCCATAGGAAAACACACAAGTATTTAAGAGCCATATACGTCACCATCACAAAACCCCAGACTTTCTGACCATCTCTACACCAGAAATCTGTCATGGTTTTATCTGGTATGAAGTCTTATTAGCTGTACAGATGCAGAAAAAAAAATATATACATATTTCTACAGAGACAGTCTTGTATGTTGTTGTGGAGGGTTGACCTTGGTTGGCTGCCAGATGCCCGCCCAGCTGCTCTCTCACTAATCCTTCCTAAACTCAACAAAGGGAGAAATACAAAAATGCTCATAGGCAGAGAGAGGGACAGGGAGACAACAGTCTTATCAGCCAAAACACACTTGACTTGGGGAACATAAATTTAATTTATTGCCAATTAAAATAGAGCTAGATGGTGTGAAACAAGAGACAAAAACTAAAATACCTGTTCCCCACTCCTTTTTGTCCCCTCCCCCAGGTCAACTTTATGGCCAACTCCTCTACCTCCTCCCACCTACCAGGCAGCCACAGGAGACAGAGGATTATGGTCAGTCTCTAATAGCTCCTCACTTCTCACACCCTTTCCCTGCTCCAGCATGGATTCTCCCAATAAGCTTGCAGTCCTTCAAGAGAATCTGCCTCAGACTGAGATCATTCATGGGCCACATGGGTGGATATCTTCTCCAGCATGGTCCTTTCCACATGCTGCAGGGGAATATCTGCTCCACTGTGGTCTCCCCCAAAACCTCCAGGAGCTGCAAAGGAATCTCTGCCCCAGCACCTGGAGTAACTCCCCTCCTCTTTCTCTCATCCTAGGGTTTGCAGTGTTGCTCCTCACACTTTCTCCCCTCGCCCCTCACTGCCTGGATGGTGCTTTGTCCTTTTGTAAGCATTACTGCAGAGGTCTCGCAGTATGGCTGAGCAGCAAAGCTGTGTTCTGTGGTGGAACCAGTGAAGCCAGCTGGAACTGTCTGTGTCAGGCATGAGGGAGCCCCAGCCCCTTCTCACAGAGACTGTCCCTGCCGCCACCCACCACCACCAAAACCTTGAAATCTACACCCCATGCATTCACATATGACATGAAGCAACATCAGCTACAGAAATGATGACTAGACAAAGTCACACCAACCCATCTTGACATCAAAGTTTCAAAGCAACTACAACTGAATTCCACTGCCTCAAAGGACAGAAAAGTTTAGTTTCACCCCCAAACACCAATCATCAGAACAGCTTTTTGCCACTGATGCAAAAGCAACTGAGGCTGCCAATCTCATCAAGTAACTCAGGCTGCTGAAGGAAAAAGCACTTCTTGTCTTCAGTAACACAGCCAGCTCTGCAGCACCCTACCAGCACTATGAAATAGAAAGCAGAGCTGCTGACACTCAGTCCACGAACACCTACCACCTCCTGCTGCCTTGCCACTGGGAACACTCTTGAAGAAGAGACAAGCCCAGAAGAGCATCTGCTAACACAACATTCACTTTCTCTTGGCCTCTTTGCATATTCAGCTAAGCTCTGCCTGACTCAATGATGAGGGAAAAAAATAGCATCTTTTCCCACTGACTCTGTGGCAAAGCTGTCAATAACATCCATATATCCCAGCCCTGCATACTCTGCACAGCTACTCTGACAGAGCTTCAAGACAAGACTTCAGGATCTCTAAGCTTTGGTACCACCTTCTGTTCCCACACTACACAGTCAATTTTTCAAGTGGTCTCCTCCACATGCAGAGCACCACACTGTTCTACCAAAGAACAGCAGAAGAACTTATACTGAGATTTATGTCAAATGTCCGTGCTTTTGATCAGAAATGATGAACGAGCATGAGAATCAGCCAAGAATGTCTGAGCTCTCTTGTCAGCCAGGCCACAGGTTTCTTGTTCAGTTCCAAGGAAAGCACTTTACTAATGACTTCTCCCAACTTGGAAAGCGTAAAATTGAGATGCTTGTAAAGGTGCCGAGACTCACGAACAAGTAAGCATTATAGTTGTACTATTCCATGTGCCAGTCTCGGACATATTTCAGGAGTGGGCAGATGCTTATCTAGTTTCAAAGGCAGTAATATCTAGCTCTGTTTTAGTAACTTATCCTTGGGGATTACAAAACAATACTTCCCTTCCTTTGCTGGACACTGAGACACCAATCAGCAGCCCATGTACTTTCCAAACCAGACATCATGTTCTTCCATTCAACAGCCCTTAAGTGGGTTTCCTTCCATGACTGAGCAAGTTTACAAGTGTTCAAATTTAAGTAAACAGCTCTTGTTGACAAAGTCAAACCAAAACAGTGAAATACACCAGAGGGCAAGTTAAGTAAACCCACTCAAAGTGCAACGGATAACTGACACAGCTGATGACAGCTGTTCTACCTCTGATTGTCCACCACCAACATAGTCATGACACACATAACAGATCTTTCCGTGTGCCCAAGGAATAATTCCAGAAAATAGCTGCACAAGAAGATAAAGACTACATCTCAGGAGAGTCTCCTTCAAACATAGAGTTTTTTCCACAAATAAAGGATATCATTAAGCTTGCTTAACTAAAGAACTGAGAGAAGCTGGGCACACATGATCAACAGGTGGCAGACAGTGAAGAAAGCATCCTACCATCAGAAAGATTTTGCAGAATTACTATAGCAACCCACCTAAACTGTCACAATATCTACTAAAGAAATGAGAGTATTAAGGATCAGAAGTTGTAATCAAGAAAAAAACCCAAACAACCAACAACAAACTCCCAAGGCATGGACCACAGAGATGGACATATCACTGGCTGGAACAAAAGCTTCCCTCTAGGTCAGCACCCGTTATTAGTACTATTTCAAGTGAAACTGTTAAAAATACCAGTCTTATTACCAGCTGTTGATGGCATAGAGCATCTTTTTGATAAAATCCGTCATTAGCAGTGTGGAAACTACAATTTCCAAAACAAACTTGGAAGTAGAATTTAGGATGCGGATACATAAATTTCATGAGGAGATGTAGTACAAAAAGCTACATATCAAACAGACATAAGCTGCTGCCCTTTTTTCCACCTTTTACAATAATAAATCCACCAAGATGTACCCAACTCAGTGACTCTAAATCTAGATACACCAAGAAATATTTGCAGAAGATGTACCATTCACGGTATCAGTAGCAAATCAGTCACTATCACCTGTTATCATTCCTGAGCCAGCATCATATTACAGAATCACTAGGTTAGAAAAGACCCACAAGATCATCGAGTCCAACCATTCCTTATCAATCACTAAATTATGCTCCTCAGCACCTCACCCACCCGTCCCTTAAACACCTCCAGGGAAGGTGACTCAACCACCTCCCTGGGTAGCCTGTTCCAGTGCACAATGACCCTTTCTGTGAATTTTTTTTTTCCTAATGTCCAGCCTGAACCTCCCCTGGCAGAGCTTGAGGCCATTCCCTCTTGTCCTGTCCCCTGTCACTTGGGAGAAGAGGCCAGCATCCTCCTCTCTACAATCTCCTTTCAGGTACTTGTAGAGAGCAATAAGGTCTCCATGTTCAACTCTTGCCAAGGACCAGTATTTTCACCAGCCTGAAAGGTGAACACAGGGTTTTTTTCCTGCATACAGAGGGACTTACTTAAAAACTCACTAAATACAATCCCATCACTCAACAGAGCAAGGAGATAGAGACAGCTGAAATTAAGTCATCCAGTGATTACTACCCTCCCCAGCTAATAGGATACTCAGTTACACAGCCAATGTGTTCTGGTGTGACTAGATGTATTTTCAGCAGTTCAAGCAATCCAAAGCTCTTCAAGGACCAGACTCCTTACTGCTCCACTGTGTGCTGAATGCCTGCAGCCAGCTCTGGCATCTCACTCACAGCAATCTTACACCTACTTGCTAACCAAACTTGCTAACTTACTTGCTGAGCAAACTCATAACTAGCTCTAACCTGCAGTAGCGCAACCACAAAACCAAAAGAAAAAGCCCATGCTAGGCATTTCAAAGCACTGTTCCACAAGAATGTGTCAGTGGTGCTGCCAATTTAAATAGCTCCAATGCCTGCTTATAACATAGCGTGATGCATCTGACCAGGAACTAAACTGTGTTCTGAACGGCACTTTTTCTGTTGTTTTCTTTTAAACCAGACCAACACCCTAACCCAGCCCACTGTGTATTTGAATAACTGAGCAAGGTTAGTGCTGAGTAGGAGCGGCTTCTGCTAGCTCTTCCCAGGAATTCTTCTCTTCTACAAAGTGTTTATGGGCTCCCTTGTAGCATACTACATCACTTCCCAGTTTATATGTGAGGTCACTTCTAGAAGAATTCCTTTGATTAGAGCAGCACCTTTGCCTGTGCTGACTTGGTTAAACAGCAAGCTATGCAGCATCTCCACTCAGCCATCATCTACACACCTTCCTCACTGAAAGAGTCAAGCAATCTTCTAAGACCTCTATTAGAAAGCTTCAAGACTTAGTAACCAGTCAGGTTTCAAAAACTCTGCTGCACATGTGGCTTTACAGATTTTATTATCAAGAGGGAACTTTGTTCACCACCTCTCACTAACACACATTACAAAAACAAGTTACTGAAAAGCATTAAGAGATACCTAGCAGTCAACTGAAGGTAAGCACCTCCGGTCCTGGCCATTTCACCTACCTGGAGTTCATCTGCCCTGATTTACCTCCACCCCGTGAATTGAAAATACTTAGGAAACTGTCACCAGCCACCACCCACACAGCTCCTGCACTGCCTAGAGCTTCATCCTCCCTCAAGGATCAGAACCTCAACCTGCAGGGTGTAACCAACATCTCAGGGCAAGCTCTCTTAGTGCCCAATGACATCATGTGTGTAAAATACCAGCAAAAGTAACACAAAACACATTTTACTGCAGGGCTGGAGGCAATAGAGTTCATGAGAAGAACCAGCCTTCTTGTTCTACTTACGTACTTTAAGCCAAAACCCTGCATCCGCACTAACTGGAAAGTGCCACCTCAATAGCTAAATCATAGAATCATAGAATCACAGAATAACCAGACTGGAAGAGACCCACCGGATCATTGAGTCCAACCATTCCTATCAAACACTAAACCACAGGAACTGAAAGGCACAGTAGCAAAAGGGAACAAGCATACAAGGGTGTGGGCTAACCCCAGCAGGTGGCTTAGCTGCAACCCAGCCACTCACTCACTCCCCTCAGCAGGATGGGGGAAATCATTGAAAGGGTAAAAGTGAGAAGGCTCATGGGTTGAAAGAATGAGACAGTTTAATAGGTGAAGCTTTCATTCACTATTTCCCATCAGCAGGCAGATGTTCAACTACCTCCAGGAAAGCACAGCTCCATCAGGTGTAACAGTGACTTGGAAGACAAGTGCCATCACTCTGAACAGCCCCCCCTTCCTCGTTTCCCCTCTCTCTCCCCCCCACAGCTTTTACTGCTGAGCGTATCTTGTGGTCTTGGATGTCCCTCTGGTCAGTTGGGGTTGGTCATGCCAGCGTTGTACCCTCTCAGCTACTCAGGCACTCCCAGCCTCCTTGCCGGCAGGGCAGGGTGAGAAGCAGAAAAGGCCTTGACTCTGTATAAGCTAATGTAAAACAAGTAACCAGTGTAAAACACTGCTGTGTCATCAAGGCTGTTTTCACCACAAATCCAAAACACAGCACCATACAACCTACTATGAAGAAAATTAACTCTACCCCAGACAGAAAGAGTCCTAATACAGTTCCTTGATATAAACACCTTCAATTAAGAAAACTGGCTCCTTCAGGGCAAGAAAAAGAACGGTGCTGCCACTTTAAAGACATGGGGGAGAGGGGAAATCACTAATCAATGGAACTAAGGGAAATCACCTGGCTGAAGGATCATCCTCCAGTCAGCTCAAACAATACCGATTTTGTCTCTATCTCAAGATGCGTGCACACCGACTTTGTGCTATGGGTACAGCTTACTGTTAAACACTAGTCTGAGTAACAAAAAACTTGCTCTTCTAAGTAGCTGCTGCTTTGAGATAAGAGTAAATCACTGATGTCAAAACTCTCCAAGCCTCTTCACCAATTCAGAACTAAGCCAATTCAGAACTTCTCATCCTCCCCTGACACAGCTTCCTTCTACAAGATGTTAGCATCCTCTCCACTGTGCCAATCAGGGCATGTAGGCTCACACTAACCCAGATCAGCAAAGTAATGAAGATAAACAAACCACAAAAAAAGAGACAAGACACAAACCATAAGGATGTGAATGTTTTCATACACAGAGCTTCCGCCTTGTGATGTATTTCTAGGATATCCTGAGTTAGCATTCAATAGTTTAATTCTTTTTCATACAAGATTGTTTACTTTGTTTATTTATCTGTTTATTACATGTAGATGGCAGAAAGAGCCGTGTATGCCATACAGGACCAAATCACACCACATCACACTTCAAGAACTCCCACTATGGGTGCTAATAAGCTCTATACAGATAACTTCATGGTGACCTATATAGCATCTCTCCAGCGAAATAATAATTCTTTAGAAACTGTTCAGATTAAAATCATTTAAGTGAAACAGTACAAGACATCTGCCTTGTAAAATTAGGTTTCATTTCTTTGGTCTTCCATCTAGACTGAAGGTACCCTGTACAGGGGACATTCACCATCTAGTTCAATCAGTCTGGATAAGTTAAGTCCACAGACAGACAGTGGAATTGCTGCTTAACGCAATCAACTGTAACTCAGATAACAAGCAAAAGAACCATGAACATTTACACAGAGGTAGAGGACTACTCTGTGGCTGGGGTCATGAAGAACCTAGTCATTTCACAAGGTGGCACTAAACCACATTTTATCACCTAAATATTAAGCTATAGTCTTTTCAACGTATTCAAGAACTTCTTGCTGCTGCAAGCAAAGTGACCTGAGCAGCAGTCCCACCTTCAACACAAACAGAAGAGCTTATCTACTTCACCACCTTTTCCCTTTGCAGAACCCACATGGTGCTGCAGGCAAGGAAGTCTTCCTACCTGCAGCATCAGTGGGCTCAGCGTAAAAAATCTAACAGCTTCTGACGGGGTGAATATAGCAATCCTGACTAAACCTGGCACAAACATGAAGTGAGCACTGCAACCCTGACTTACACTGTTATTTTCATGAAATATTTCAAGCAGCAACTGAAGTGTGCAGATCAGCTGAAAGCAGTAACAGGCACTTGAGCTATTTCCAGTACTCCTCTGCTTGTTACTCACCTGTGTGTATGTGCATGTGTGCACATGTAGGTAACTCTGTATAAAAGGGATAGTAGGAGAATGGGGGAATGGGGGCGCAGATCAGACTTTGTTGGCATCTAAAAGATTACAAAAAGTAGGAGTAATACTCTTTCTTGTCATATCTAGACATTCTTTAAGACTTTCAGAAGCAATCAAGCACCACCCTCATGTTAAACACAGACATAATATCACTTTAAGTGATACTCAACATTGCTTACAAATTCAGGATTGCGAAATAATCCATTTTCTTTACATTCTTGACTAGTTGCTCAAGGCTTACCCACCCTTACAAGAGATTATACTTAGACTAACTACCTACACCACCAATGTCCACAGGATCACAAGCATTTGACCACGACTCTTCATACTTACAAGTTTATCAAGCAAGCAGGTTTTCAGTTGACTAAGTATAAACAAGCAAGATGAACTTCTAATGTACGTACTCAGTTGCACACAAGAAAATAAGCTTAAACCTCATTATTTGTACTTAGCCATGAAGCAACAGTTACCTGCTTGGCTTGGCAATCAGATTGCAATGTTAAGCCAGGCCTGTACAACACAGCCCCCCAAGTAATATTTCTGTCTTGCTACAGGTTATTGGCTACGGGAAACGGTTCTGCCACTGAGCATATGAAGACACAGAAGAAGAGCCACAAGCTATGCAGCACATTACCCAGGCTCACATCACATCGAAGCAACTGAGTGGCAATAGCTCTCTGAAAACGCCCCTTCTGCCTTTGCCCTTTTGCTTCGCAGTGTTTGATTTCTGAATCTCTCACTAGATTAAAATAACCTCACTAGATGAAATTCTAGGGATGGAAAGAGGGTCCTTGAAAAACAGCAGGAACTGGAACGCAAGCAAGACAAATGGCAGAGTATTTATTACACTGGGTTCCTTACAACTCAAAACTCTAGAAAAGGTAAACTTTTCCCTGCCAACCACAGAATCGCAGAATAGTTTGGGTTGGAAGGGACCTTAAAGATCGTCCCGTTCAAACACCCCTGCCACAGGCAGAGACATCTTCCACTAGATCAGGTTGCCCAAAGCCCCAGCTTACTTGGCCTTGAACACCTCCAGGGATGGGGCAGCCACAGGGTGGATCACCAAGCTACTCTGCGTATGCAAGAGAGGTGAAGAGCCTGCACATGGGTCACTTATTCCCATGCAAAGATGTAAACATTGCGCCAACTCCACACATGGAGATAAAAATCACACAAATGCCTTTTCAAAGCAGACAGGGAGATTTAGGACGTGCAGTATAAACAAACAGAGAATCCAACAAGGCAATAAATTCTGATTTGGGGTTAGAAAAGAAACCCAGCAGTTGGAGGGATAGGAACAGAAACAGAGTCCAATGCAAGTAAGATAGTGATTTTGACACCTATTTATTCCTTGACATTGCAATCCCACTTTTTAGGTCTCCAGTCTAGGGAAGATCTCTTCCAAAAGAGCAGCACGTAGCTTTGCTTGACTTTAAGAAACTGGATTTGGTGATATACTTCAGACTTTGTACAATGATCTACTAATCCTAGCTACCCACAGCATTGCTGTAGTTGTACCTTTTGGTGTGGTTAGGGGAAATATGCATCCTTTCTTCTTCTTTCTCCATATTTATTTTCAAAGAAAGAACTTAGTTTTACTGTAAGCTATGTAATATATATTGCATATATAATGTGTGTTTGTATATATACCTACTGTTGTCTCTGCAGATATACAGCACGTCTTAACAAATACTCCCTAGGTTTAATGCAAAATGCAGTGCTCTTAAACAAATCCAAACAATGCAATTTGGAAACAAGAAGTCTTAAGATTCTTACCACTCAGCACACTTCCTTCTTAAACCTCTCCCCAGACAGATTTATAGTTTTACACAACTTCCCAGTCAGATGACCTGAGAAGGCATCAGGCTTCTTTAACAATTCCTACTAACTCACTTTGAAAAGTTCTACCCACGGAGCAAGCACTGCTAGCCAAATACACCATCACTGTTGCCCACTCCTTGCACCTACACACTTTTCCTTTCAGAACAGTGTATTGGACTCTTTACCCTGTAAGAAGCTAAGCCACAGCAAAGCGAAGCATTATGCTGGCAATTTCTACCACTCTGCAGCCTTGAATTCATGCTTCATCTGTCATAAGCACTTCATTTTGGCTGATGTAATTACTCCTCCACCCAAATACTTCACCAGCGACCAAATCAAAGGTGTTACCTCTCAGTCATTCACCACAACCCCAGCGTCCCCACTTGCCAGTCACCTCTAGCCGTGCTCAGCTTTTCCTCTAAATGCCAATTCACATCCCCTGACACTGTCATGGACTGAGGGAACGCTGGCAAGCGCTCTCATACGGTCACCACGCATCCATCCCATGGCATCTGTGGCACCACCAGACCCTGGCGACGCTGCTACATGCAGGCTGCACAGCAGGGCTTTGCTCTATGGAGACCCCGGGGAAGCACAGATCCTATTCCCTCATTTTTGCCCCCTCACGCACCCATGGCCTGGTGGAAAACGCATCTGATACAAAACATAAGGCACTATTACAAAAAGTGAGATATTTTTAAGCTAAAACAGAGCCAAGCTCATCCAGGTAACTGTATTTTTTGAAGGGCAGACGGGATGTGCCTCTGATAGCATGTTTTTGATGGCATGTTTTTTTACAGATAGTTTTTCTTTGAGGATGAGAAGGTCCTGTGTTCAGCGTGGTCTGTGCCGAGCAGATGTCTCTGCTCCTGCCACCCCGTTTGCCTTTCCCCATCTCCAGTGCGAGGGCAGGCAGAGCCGGCAACGCAGCTCCACACCAGCGAGAGATTTCACTGCTGCGATAGTTCACAACTACACTAAAATGAGAGCTTGGAAAGTACTGGAATACGCACCAGCTCCCTGGGAGCGTTCACCCCTCTGCCTTCGAGCGGGCAGCGCCTCCCGCCCAGCTCCTGCCCCGCACACAAGGGATGGAGATTCCCCCCATCTCGCCTCGCCCGGCCCCGACAGAGGCCGCTCACTCCCCGGAGCCCCGAGCCCCGCCGGGCTGGGGGCCGGGACCCCGCTGCTGCCGAGGCGACCCACGGGCCGCCCTGAGCCTCAACCCGCGGGGGAACCCACGCGTGCCGGGAGCGGGGCGATGGACGCGCCTCCCTCCCTCCCTCCACGGTGCCCCTCCGTTCCTCACTCACCGGCGGCCAGCGCGGCGGCCAGCACCCACACCGAGCCCGGCAGCCGCGCAGCGCCCGCTGCCATCGTCCTGCCGGCGCCTCCCCGCGCCCCCATTGTCCGCCCCTGCCCCCGCGGGGACACCGCCCCGCCCCCTCGGCCCCGTGGCGCCTTCGCCATTGGCCGGGAAGGCGACCCGCCGCCGCTCCCGCATGACAATTGGTCGGAAGAGCCGTCCGTCAAGTGTCACTGACCAATGGAAGCAGGAGGCGCGCCTCTAGGCCCCGCCCCGCGCTGCGATAGGGCCGCGCCGCTGCCACTCGCGCACACCCCTGCACCCCCTTAGCCCCGCCCTCCGGCCCCGCTCCTGCCTCTCGATTGGTCGGGCGAGCTGTCAGTCAAGAGCAGGCTTGCAATGGGAGCTCTCTCCCTTCTTTTCTTTTTTTTTTATCCCCCCGTTGGCGGTCTGCGTATTTTAATGAAGTTGCGCGAGCTTCGTCATCTCGTAGGGCCGCGTGGCTCGCGGCATCCGTCAGGCTTCGGGGACGCTGCTCCTCCTTCCTCCCCTGCTCCATCCCATCCATCCTCACTTGTCCGCCGTGCACTGGCCGCCCCGTCGCGGCTGCGGGAGGGGAGAGGATCCCCCCGCCATGAGACAAGCTTCTGCAAAAAAACACAGGCTAATGGGTTTATTTAAGCCGTGATGCAGGGCACCAGGTTGCAGTTCCCATAGGAATTAAAATGTAATGGCGTATGCATCCATTTGGCACGCCCCGGTGGAAGGCTCTGGAGCGCGTTGCGCAGCTCAGTGTTGTACGTGTTTTATAGAAATGCAGGCTCACCAGAAAGCCAGGGCAGCAACTGGGAATAAGGTAAACACAGGCAACCTGGAGAGGGGCAGATTTAGACTAGGCATAAGGAGGAATTTCTTCATGATGAGGGTGGTGAGGCGCTGGCACAGGCTGCCCAGGGAAGCTGTGGCTGCCCCATCCCTGGAGGTGTTCAAGGCCAGGCTGGATGGGGCCTTGGGCAGCCTGGGCTGGTGGGAGGTGTCCATGGCAGGGAGGTTAGAACTGGATGATCTTTAAGTTCCCTTCCAACTCAAACTACTCTATGATTCTGCGAACTCTCTGTACCACAGGGAATTCACACCTTGTTTGTTTGCTGGCTCATACAGCCCTCTGGCCTCTCTTGCAGGGGAGCCTTTAGCCAATCAATACCCACAATGATCAATATCCCCACTTCCCAAATGAAGCAGAAATGAGTATAAGCCTTTCATCCAAACTCCCCCGGTTTTGCCTCAATATCCCCTCAGAGGTCTTTCCATCAAAATTTCCCCTGCCTTTACAGGTCTCTTCAGTGACTGAAAGACAGTTGACTTGATCTTAGAGGTCTTGTCTGACTTTATTGATGCTACAATTCAATGGAAGTGCTCTGCCAACGTGGAAGCACATCAATACCCACAGTTCATAATTTACCGTCAGGTGATTCAGTCCTGCAAGGTTTAAAAATGTTCAGTCACCTGAAAAGTCCAAGCTTTCTCTTTCTACACATTTTTTCAAGATAGACAACCTAAGGGTTTCTTTTTAAAATATATTCTTTTTCTTATTCTCCAAATTACTGTTCTTCACTAAGATCAAGCATTCTCTTTTTATGTACAAACAAGCCTAATTCAGCCAACTCATCACTTGCCAGAGGATTCCTACAATACCTTCCCCTTCCCTGATGGTGCTGAGAGAACTTTGTCAGGTATAACCCTGCAGTTGCCCCATTTGCTCTCAGTAAACCAAGAACATTTGGGAGAGTGTCTCATCTACCTATTGTAGGCCAGTTTTTGTCCAGATAGTAATGATCAAATTATTGTCTTCTGCTATTTCCAGAGAAGAAGTGGAGTGCTGAACCAACTTAATTTGTCCTGAGGAACACACACTGTGTTTGTATGATAGAATCATAGAATGGTTTGAGTTGGAAAGAAACTTAAAGATCATCTAATTCTACCGCACCCTGGGACACCCCCCACTGGACCAGGCTGCCCAAGGCCCCATCCAACCCAGCCTTGAACACCTTCAGGGGTGAGGTAGCCACAGCTTCCCTGGGCAGCCTGTGCCAGTGCCTCACATCATGCTATGACATGTTACTGCTAAGGTTATGACAAAAAGAACTGAGAATACTCCTTGGAGTAAGCTGCTAAATGCAGAGCCTACCAGCTGTACTACTCAATTCCTCAACTGATCTCTGCACACAACCCTGTGATAAGCTGACTCAGATACAGGTGTAGTTGCTGCCAACCTTTTCCCCCTCTGGCTATGCAGTTCTACTCTCTGTCTAGTGATAATGCTGGTATTTATCATATTTCTTAGTAATTCAGCTCACTTAGCTGTCAACAAACTAATTTTTTCTTGTCTGCTTACAGAGGGGTGGGGAGTTACTTTTCTTCATGCCAAATCCATACCCACTAAGGTCAGACAGGCAGCAGTGACAGAACCACCCAGACAGTGGGGCAAGAGGGATGGCAGCAGCCTTCCATCAGGCTGCTGTTGAGTTGCCTAACTGGTTATAAGGTGTCTCACACACAGTAAATCAGCATTCAGTGCCTTTTCATTTCCGCTTAGCACAAAAAGAAGGTCTAAAAAAAAGTGTGTGTCACTGAAAGAGGTTTAATAAACTGTTTCACAGTTGCTGTTTATTTTACAAATTCAGACTTTCATTATCCTACTATTTTGCAGCTAGCCAGAGAGAGTAAGCAGGATTACAATGTCAAACAAAATAAGAGTAACATCTTCTAGGAGGACAAGTTATTAAGGATGATTTTACATTTTCAATGGTTGTGATTGCTTTCTGTTTAGCCTGCATCTCTGTACCCTCTAGAGGAATTACAGACATTGTTTAATGTGCAGTCATGCATTCCTACAAAAAATACCCCACCTAACAGGCTCATATTGAAACAGTAAGAGAAAAATGTGAGAGGGAAAGGAAAAAAAAACAGACTATGTTTGTAAGAGGAAGTATTGGGTGTCTATTACAATACTACTTTTCCCTCTGCAGAAGTTTGTGTTTACTCTGGTTAAATAGAAATACAGTGGTTCTTTCAAAACTCAGAGCTGACAACAGTGCAATAACTGGATATGGCACTTGAAGAGTTTGATGATTATTTTTCTGTAATTCAATTAAGAAGAATATCTCAGACAACCCACTATGCAAGGATGTATGTTCTGAGGAAACCTTGTAATGGAAAAGAATGCTAATGATAAGCTATTCCATTGCTGAACTGATGCTACAGAACAACTTGAGCCACAAGTATTCTTGATAGCTTTGATAAATAAAAAGCCCATTAAATGAAAGCAAGTATTTTTCCTGTCTCCCTCCCCAATTTCTTGGAATGTAGGCAAAAATAGTCTAGTGACTGTTACTGTGCAAAGCCAAGAGCCAAGGTTGCACTGACCTCTAGTCTGACTAGCATTAGCGTTTGTTGTAAGGAGGCCCTGATAGTCAAACAGGTCTGCATAAAATCATAGAATCATAGAATCTTTAATGTTAGAAAAGACCTCTGTGATCATCAAGTCCAACCATCAACACAACACCTCCATGCCTCCTAAACCATGTCCTAAAGTGTCCCATCTACACATTTTTTAACACCTCCAGGGAAGGAGACTCAGCAGCTTCCCTGGGTAGCCTATTCCTGACCACTCTTTCAGTGAAGGATTTTTTCCTAATATGCAATCTGAAGTGCTCTGGGTGCAATTTGAGGCCATTTGCTCTTGTCCTGTTGCTTGTTACTTGGGAGAAGAGACCAGCACTTGCCTCACTACAGCCTCCTTCTAGGCAGTTGTAGACAGTGATAAGGTCTCCCCTCAGCCTCCTCTCCTCCAGGCTAAACAACCCAAATTCCTTCAGCTACTCCTCGTAAGACCTGTTCTCCAACCCCTTCACCAGCTTCATTGGACATGCTCCTGTGGACATGCTTCAGGATCTCAGTGTCTTTCTTGTAGCGGGGAGTCCAAAGCTGAACACAGGATTCAAGGAGTGGCCTCACCAATGCTGAGTACAGGGGGGCAATCCCTTCCCTATTCCTGTTGGCCACACCATTTCTGGTCATTTCTGATACAAGCCAGGATGCTGCTGGCCTTCTTGGCCACCTGAGCACACTGCTGACTCACATTCTGTCAAACAGCACCCCCAGGTCTTTTTCTGCCAGGCTGCTTTCCAGACACTCTTCCCCAAAGATATCCCCCAAATAATCAACTGTAACACAGGAAACTAACATCATCACTTGGCTTGTCCATAATACCGTTCTAAATTATGGGAATGAAACGTGAACACCCCTTCTTTTGGTTGGGATTTGTTGTCGTGGAGAGGGAAGCTATACACAATCAGTATGATTGATAAACGTTTAAGTTTCAATTTATTAGCAGGTTCGGTAAGGTTATGTAGTTTCTTAACAAAGTGAAGGAGTTTACTTAGCATCAGACTTCTAGTTGGCTACTTATGATTTCATAGTTGATTACATAGTTCCTCTACTTGCAGTTACAATTGCAGCAAAGTTGCTCATTTTCTCAGGTTCAGTATCTCTTGCTTTGCTTCCTGTTCTTGTATCCTTCATACTTGCAAGGCATCTTGTTCTTGCCTTGTTACATTGCTTCGTTACATGTGATAAAATACAAAGTTGCTACATAGTCATTACATATAGTAGGATGCAAAATTGCTACACAGGGGAGTTACTGATGAACTGTTCCAGTGAGCCACGGCCTTGTTCGAAAGCTGCTCTCCCACAATTTGTGTTTCGACTGCAGTGGTTAATGGACATAGATTTGGCACGCAAGGGTAGGTAGGTTTGCCATCGGGATTGGAAGAAGCCTGGAGAGCAACAGCAGGCACAGTAGAAGGGCACAGGACTCATCAGTAAGACGCAGCACTGCAAAACAGCAGGATGGTCTGCCCACCAGAGATGTGTTTGAGCTGTCCCAGCCAGACCACCACAGCAGAACAGTCCCTGTTGATCTGTTTTACCAGAGCACAGTGTAGGATGAGCATAAAAAGCCCAAACTCTCAAATACTCTATGAGATAAAATTTAACTTTACTTATTAAAATCAGAAAGGTAACAAATGATTAGTAGTGATGAACAAGTTAACAATAACAGCTTTAAGGGCAATGCATCTAATCATTACTGCAAGAGCATAAGTATAGTAATTAAAAAAGATACATCACCAATTGCCCTGTTATCATCACTCAGCTCCTCAGTTGCTAGGAAACTATTGCACCGAGGGTTTGGAGAGTCTTCCCAGACAACTGGGAGGTCCTACACAGGGCGTCCACTTGTAGGTGAGGTCTCCAAAGTCACTGCAAGAGGGTCCAGCTTTTATATTGTTAGATAAACAACTTACATCGTTCTGAAAATGAGGATCCTCTAGTCTCAGCTGCCTGTTGTGCCTCCTCTTGAAGCTTTGGCCAGAACTCAAGAAGGGAGATAAGGAGACAGAGAGATATTTCTTATCTCTGAACTAAAGGGGCAACATTCCTGTATAGTTCTTCTCTTTCCACAGTGTTCCTGCTTGTCCTGATTGATCAGCCAGGGATTGCTGCTCTTTTTTTCACCTCCTGTGTATGCTGGAGAAGGTACGGTTAAGGTGGCTTAGCCCAATTGTACTGATAATGCAACTATGATGTATTTTCTTGCATTCCATGCATTAAAAATAGTGCAGCATTATTCTAGAGATAATACCAACGTGCAAAGTTACAGATTAAACAGGACACAGCAGTGCAATGTGAACCATCTATGGGTCACCTTTCTTGTTTTAGGCCTGTTGAGAGCTGCCTGTCAGAGAAGGATCTGGGGGTATTGGTTGACAGCTGGCTGAACATGAATCAGCCTTGTCTGTTAAGGGAAAAGAGAAAATATGATAAATATATTGATGTAGGACTTAGATATTATTGATAGTTGATTGTGATAAATAGAGTATTGTATTAAGAATATAATAAGAACAGGTGTTGGAAATTAATTTTTATGACAGCTACAAGAACACCATTCAGTTGTCCCATGCATAGCCCCAGTCCAGCTGAATCAACAGATTGTGTAAGAATTGTCAGGCTTAAAATATAGATATCAGATTTTTATGACAAGAGGAGGAACATGACCTGTTGAAGCATCACTTCTGAGGGAGAACCGAAGCAAGGCAGTGGAGGCCAGTTATCAAGGTGGGGTTTTGTGGACTTTGGAGTAAATGAAGAATAAAGAACTAGGAGGACATGGAAAACCCCCAAGAACTTTTCAAAGAACATACCTATTGTATAATGCTGTATAAATATCTGATGATTTTGTGTGCACCTTTGCCTCTCACTGAGGTGATGGCCAGACTCTGAGTTGGAAATAAAGCAAGCCTAGAGTTACCCACTGTCTGGTGAAAATTTTACAGTGTGCCCAGGTGGCCAAGAAGACCAGTAGCCCCCTGGCCTGTATCAGAGACATTGTGGCCAACAGGACCAGGGGAGTGACTGTGCCTCTGGTCTTGGCATTGGGAAGGCTGCACCTTTAATGCTGTGTTTACTTTTGGCCCCCTCACTACAAGAAAGATACTGAGGCCCTGGCGCATGTACAGAGAAGGGCAGCAAAGCTGGCGAGGGGTCTGGAGAACAAGGGTTATGAGGAGCGGCTGAGAGAGCTGGGGTTGTTTAGCCTGGAGAAAGGAAGGCTGAGGGGAGACCTTATCCCTGTCTACAACTCTAGTAGACAGCTCTAGTGAGGTGGGTGCTGGGTGCTGGTCTCTTAGAATCATAGAATTCCCAGGTTGGAGAAAACCTTTGAAATCATCAAGTCCAACCAAGTACTTGTCCACTACTAAATCACATCCCTACACACTTCATCTACCCATCTTTTAAGTGCCTCCATAGATGGTGACTCAACCACCTCCCTGGGCAGCTGTTCCACTGCTTAATAACCCTTTCAGCGAAGAAGTTTTAACTAATGCCCAATCTGAACCTTCCCTGGTGCAGCTTGAGACCATTCGCTCTCCTATCACTATCACTCAGGAGAAGAGGAGAGACCTTATCACTGTCTACAGCTACCTGAGAGGAGGCTGTAGATAGGTGGGTGCTGGTCTCTTCGCTGAAGTGATGGGTGATAGGACAAGAGGGAATGGACTCAAGCTGCACCAGAGGAGGTTCAGATTAGAATTCTTCACCAGAAGGGTTATCAGGCACTCCCCACTTGGGGAGGTGGTGGAGTTACCATCCATGGAGGTGTTTAAAGATGGGTAGATTAAATGCATGGGGATGTGATTTAGCAGTAAATAGGTATCCCTGCATCCCACCGCCGCTCTAGCCTTCCTATGAAAGGGCGGGGAAACTGTTTATATCGCGGCTCGTTGGTCTAGGGGTATGATTCTCGCTTAGGGTGCGAGAGGTCCCGGGTTCAAATCCCGGACGAGCCCTCCTTTTGCTTTGTTTCGGCCTTCCCGTTCCCTGCCCTGGATCGGAGGTCGGTGTGGGTTGGGCGGGACCCCAGAGATCGTCCAGTTTCCGCGGCCGCTCGGGACTCAGCGCGTACCGGACGGGCGGCGCTTACCTCGATCCCTTTTTCCCGCGAGAAGCGAGTGTTTGGAGGTCACATGGAGGGAGAATCGCCAGCAGGACTCTGGCTTCCACCTCGGCATCGAAAACGCCGGGAAATAAAACTCGGAGGCTTGTTTTGGAGTTTAAGGGAGCGAGCGGGCTCTGTGGGGGATTTAGGGGCGAGGCGAGGGGGCGATCTCATCTGCTCAGCACAGACCACGCTGAACACAGGACCTTCTCATCTCCGAAGACTGAACAGCGTCTGGAAAAACACTGAAATAAAACGTGCTGACGGAGAGGCGTTCTGTCTAACTTCTAAAAAACCCACGATTATTTAGATCAACTTAACTTTAGGTTAAATAAATAGTATTCTACTTTATGCAACAGTAGCTTCTTATGTTCCCCCGCCGCAAAACAGAAAGTGCCAGAGCACCCCCTTTATCAAGCGGGCTCGTCCGGGATTTGAACCCGGGACCTCTCGCACCCGAAGCGAGAATCATACCCCTAGACCAACGAGCCGCTGCCTGTTGTCGTTTTTCCACCTAAGTACTTCACTTACTTCCCGCCTCCTGCCAGCCAGCCCCACCCACCCCCCGGGCAGCGTTTCAGTTGGCTCTGCCTCCTCCCCCCGCCACGTCCCCAGTGGTTCCGCCCACCGCTTCGGCGACCATCGTTCCACTTTAATTGCTGCGGTGCCCTCACACTCCCCCGCCGGGGTAACCCGACCCTACGGCTCCACTCAGTACAGACGATTCCATGTGACCGAGGAACGGGGGGAGACGGGAGGCGGGGTGGGGCCGAGGACAGCGGCCCTGCTGAGCAGTGCCGAGGGCACAGGGACGCAGAGGGATGCACAGACACACGGACACACACGGGAACACACAGGGACACACATGATGACAGGGACACAGACACAGGGACATGCGCACACGGGGACACAGACACAGGGATACACAAGACACGTGGGGACAGAGACACGGACACACAGACACACCGACAGGGGCAGAGACAGACAGTCATGCACACAGACACAAGGACACAGGGATGCACAGATGGACACACAGAGGGAAACAGGCACAGGGACACACACAGAGACACAGACACAGAGACAGGGACAGGGACAGAGACACACACAGGGACACACACAGAGACACAGATACAGAGACACACACAGGGACACACAGGGACACACAGGTACACAGACACACAGGAACACACAAGGATACATGGACACACAGGGACATGCACAGGGATAAACACAGGGACACACAGGCACACATAGGGACAGGGACAGAGACAGAGACATGGAGACAGAGACACACGCAGGAACACACAGATACACAGACAGATACACAGACGCGCACGGACACATGAACAAGGATACATGGATACACACAAGGACACAGACACAGGGACACGTGGATGCATACAGGGACACACACACAGAGGGAGACACACACAGACAAGGTCACCCACCCAGGTGACCAAAAGAAGCCAGTTGATGTGATCTGTCTGGATTTCAGTGAAGCCTTCAATCCTGTCTCGCAGTCTCCTCCTGTTTATCCAGCCAGATGAACACAGAATGTGTGAGGAATTGCCTGAAGGGTTGGGCTTGAAGGGTCACAGTGAAAGAGGTTGCATTGGGCTGGAGATCAGTCACCAACAGAGTTCCACAGGGATCCATCGTAGGACCAGTACTCTTTAATGTCTTCATAAATTCATAAACCTGGTTTCGGCTGTTTACTAAGTATGCTGATGACACAAAACTGGGGGGAGCTGTTGACACTATTATATGCCAGCAGAAGGATCTGGACAAACTAGGGAGCTGAGCAATTGCCAGTCACGTGAAGTTTGACAAGGGCAAGTGTCATGTTTTGCACCTGGGAGGCAACAACCTTGGCTATCCATACAGACTGGGGAGGGAGAGGCTGGAGGGCAGCCACGTGGAAAGGGATCTGGGGGTTCTGGTTGACAGCAAGTTGAACATGAGCCAGCAGTGAGCCCTGGCAGCCAAGAGGGCAAACATGTCCTGGGATGCATCAAGCACAGCATTGCTAGCCTGTCAAGGGGTTTGACTGTCCCGCTCTAGTTCACATTGTTGTGGTCTCACCTTGAGTATTTTATGCAGTTTTGGGTACTACAGTATAAAAAGGATATCAAGCTACTGGAGAGTGACCAGAGGAGGACAACAAAGATGGTGAAGGATTTAGAGGGGAAGTCCAATTAGAGCAGCTAAAGTCACTTAAAATGTTCATCTTGCAGGAGACTGAAGGGAGATGTCATATAGCAGTTTACTGTGTCTTTCCAAGGGGAGGAGGAGGAGGAGGTGCTGATCCTCTTCTCTTTGGTGACTAATGATAGTACCTGATGGAATGGCAGGATGATGCACCAGGGGAGCATTAAGTTGGATACTGGGAAAAGGTCCTTCCCCCAGAGGGCGGTGGAGCACTGGAACAGCTCCACAGGGAAGCAGTCATGCTGCCAAGTCTGACAACATTCAAGAAGCATTTGGACAACATCCTAAGACACACGGTGTGAATGTTGGGGTTGTCCTGTGCAGGGACAGGAGTTGGACTCGATGATTCTTGTGGGTCCCTTCCAACTCTGTACATTCTGTGATAATGACAAGTGCAAGTATGTATGAATCCTCTCATGCTTGGTCCCCGACCCCCACCCCCCCCCGGCAGGTAAGATGAGGTGTGGGAGGCAGCTGGTGGTTCTCTTCCAACAAGTGGCCCCAGGAGTGGTCATTAGGGCCCACTGGAGGCTGCAAGTGAAACAACTTAAGGAAGGGCCTTGGGCTTCACATGCTTCAGCATTGGGAGTGTGTTTCTCATGTGCTGGGGCCCAGAGGAGCCTGTGGCTTCCCTTTGATTTCTGAATCCACTCCATGCTGCCGACTGGACTCCCATTTTGTCCCTGATGTGCTATATCCTGCAAATGCCTCCTTTCACCCTCAAGCTTTCCCCTCATGATTCCACACCTCTGTACCAGCCTCCTTTGCATCCCAGATCTTTCAAAAAAACCCTGTTTCTCCCATCAGTAATTACTCTTGGTCCTTACTCATCCAACACTTGAGTAAAGTGTTGGATGTAGTTCAAATGCAATTCAAATACAGTCCAATTGAAAAATAACCATAGAAACAACAATATCCCAGCCAAACACAACTGCAACAGACTCTGTGCTCTTGGGCCGCATTCCTCTCTCCACTTTATCTTTACTCTTGTTCTGTTTTCCATCCTTCCCGCCTAATCTACAGGTCTTCTGGCCTGTAAGGTTTGTGCTTCTGGTTTTTTTTAAATCTTACAGGCACCATCCACATCAGAGGAATTGCATAAATGATATCAGATTTTTCTTGCTGAGGGCATTTTCTTGTTCAACCATCAGTGCCCTTATAATCCAATGTTATACGCTCCAGCCTCAGCAATTTGGCAGACCCGTATAGGTCCAAATAGGGTGCCTTCACCCTATACACAAATCCAAGCTGTGGTCTGCATTTCAGTTAAAATTTTTTGACCCTGTACACCATGTGGATACAAGACTGTGCTACCCAAGCCATTGTTTGCCAATTTTATGAATGGGTCAGCAATACATGCCCACATGTATCCTCTGCTTTTCCAGTGTCATGATACTAATACGGGCCAAAGAGTCTTTTCCAAATTTGTTCTCATCTGTCCTGCAGACAGGGCAAGGTTTGTGTGCTACCTGAGCAAACATCACTCCTAGAAGGATGTGTGAATGCCTTCAGCTGAGAAATAGACTTTTTTTCCCCTGCAGCTTGTAAAGCCATTAAGGACAAAGATGGTGATGTAACTTCTGGCACAGAAAGTCTCCAAACTGTTGATTGCCAGAAGCTGGGAAATTTCAAAATGAAGAATCACTCTGTGTTGCCTTGTTTTTTTTTATACTTCCCCTGAATGCTCTTGGAGAAATGGCACTAGGCTAGATGACTTTGCTTTCTTCTGCAGAGGTGGGGCAGGGAGTGCAGCAGTCTCTACGGACATGGCTAGCCCCAAAGAAGAGCTTCCTTTGTGGGTCCAACACATTGTTTATTGCTCTTCCCCAAAAGTAAAAAATAACACAAATTAAATCAAAACTGAATCTTAAACTGTTCCAGTGGCAGTGGAAATCCTGCCCTCTTTTTCCTGCTGCTACCTGCTCTCCCCATCCTTCCTCAGATTCCTTCAAATCCCCAGCAAGAAACACACAAATTTTATTTTGCTTTGGTTTTATTCCACCATTTATTCCTTCTGTTTCTCCCTCGGATTTCCATTCCCTTGCTGAAGACACACATACTCGTTCTCTGAACAGGCACACATACATCTATATATACAGTAAGGCACAATCACTCACATCCAGATGGGACACTGCTGAAAGAAGAAATGGTACAGCGGATGATTGCAGCCTGCCCTGGTATAGAAGATTTAACAAACAGATTAAAATGGATTCAAAGGCAACAATGCTCCACAACATGGCTCAAAAGGATTGGGGGTTGCATTTTCCAACAAGCTTGCACTACACAGGAGGGACAACACTGCTGGCTCTCATCAAAAGATGTCTCAATGCCCTCACCTGCGAAAAGAAAGGCAGGGCACGGAGCCACTTCTTTCCTCACAATTTCAGACCTGGCAAACAGAAAGGGGATATCTCTCAAAACCATTTGGTTTGTAACTGCTGTGTGCAGAGTGCACTCAAGGATAGATGTGAGCTCTGTTGTGTAAGATGCTTATGCTTGTCCATGCAGGAGTAACCCAAGCCTCTGACTCTGCCCAGCTTAATGTTTGCTAGGAGGAGCTTTGTGATAGATGAAGAGGAGCTGGCCTGTTCTGCCCTTGGTCTCTGTAGCTGCATCTGTGTTGCAGGGTACTAGATAGCTGGCAATAGGTTCAAGCACTGGACTCTGACCATTCACAGCACCTAACAGCTATCTGGCTCCTTGGCTTCTGATAAGTCTCACTTGCTGTCACCTGTGAGACCAGGCTTGACCGCAGCTCCATGTCAGGCTGTGAGTGCAAGCCCCATGGCCTAGAGCCAGAGCTCTAGATTCAGAATTGCAGAGACATCTTCAAGCACTACTGCCAGGAAACTGGTCAGGTGAGAGTCTGTTATCTATCTTTCCCCAAATAACTTATTTCTTATGGGCAACAAACACTTTCCAGATGTAAAAGCTTTTTTGGCTTAGCAACTCTAGATCCATGACTTAACTAGTAACTCAAGAGTGAATGCAAATCTAATATAATGCCTAGAGGGACTGGATATCTGGCCTTCACCAATTCGTATTCAGCCAGTACATATGACTAGAAACTCAGCCATCTGAAATCTCTTCTTTGACCTACATAAAATTAATCAGCTGTTTCCAAAAAGCTGGAATGCTTTCTAAAACAAATGACAATTGGTGGCCACCCACAGAAAGTTCCAAAAGAGAATCAAAAGATTGGATAGGTCTGGAAGTGAGAAAGACTGATGGAAAAGTGGCCCTAATAAATCTTGACAGAAGCCCAGATCTGGATAAGAAAACTTACCCTGTTGACCTACACAGCATGTCTTTTCTGTGCATTGTATCTGTTGGTTGCTACTTTCCCTCAGTACTAAAAATACCCTGACATTGAAGCATACAGAAAAACTTCCTACCACAGCTGGCTGCTTCACAGATCAGCCAGCTTGACCTCCAGAGGGATTTTATGCTTTATGGACAACAACCTAAGAGTTTTCCCCTTATTTAGGTTTCACATTGTCTGCCATACAGCATATATGGAGAAAACATAATTTTTTCCTACTTTTAAAGTATTACTGAAATTTGAAAATTCAAAATATTTCAGAAGAAGCTACCAAAAAGGCACCATACATGTTTGCATGTAACTGATGAACTTCATCTAAGACCAATGCAGGGGAGAAGAAAAAGACATAATGGAGCAGGACTAAGGAGCAGAGGTCCCAGGACTGGTGGTGGCTGTCAGCTCCAGGACAGCACTTTTCAAGTCTCTCAATTCCCAGGTATCTCCAAGGAACACTAGCTGACAACTCAGTTTTGAACTCTGAAGCGTTGCAAGCTAGTCTCTTGTTCTGAGTGTCCCACAATATGATGGTGTGAAACAGAGAGCCAGTAAACAGCCACTCAGCTCCAGGATGAGTGTAGACGTCAGAGGCTATCCATATTCTGCTCCTTTCCTGACATGGAAGGTTTTCCAGTAGCTTCCACCTTGATTGGGTTAGATGGCTCCTATTCACATGTTGAGTCTCCTGCGCCCTGATTGGGTGTGTCCTTTAGAGAGGGGAAAAGTATGGTAACTATGAAAAATAATCGTGGATCTAATTAAACAGAGTGCTGGGGAATCTGTGACCTGGGGGGTGCTTTGGTAATTTCTGTACTAGGACGCAAAGGCAAGCTGCAGCCTAAGCACCAGCCTGCTTCATTCAGTTGCTTCTTGCCAAACCAAGGAGGCATTTAAAGGGGGGACAAGGGAGTTGAGGTAGAATGAGGTATTTCCTCAGGCATCTGTGTCTATGTTATCTGTGGTTAGAGAATATGTTAGAAGCTACAGTTTAGCCAGTGGAAATCCTCTTTTATTTTAAGTGGCAGAGGACTGTGCGTGCTTCCAGGGCTGATCATGAAACAGGTATGTGTGCAAACACTACTTTTGCTGACACAGCTACCAAGCTAAATATATAGAGAAAGACAAAATATATATGTATGCATGTATATATTCATATGTGTGCATAAAAACATATAAATACATGTGTGTTAGGAGTCATATTGAGATAATATATACATGAATAGGGTTAGGGGAAAGTGTTTTTTACTGCAAGTGCTTTCAAATTGCTTTCAAAAGGGCAGTTCAGCAGGGTGCCTGGTGAGCAGACCTTCTCCACTGTACAGAAGCCAGAACTGGCTTTGCTTCTTTTCCATTCCCTCTCTCTGTAACACCATCCAGAAGGGCTGGTTGTTTTAAATACCCTGAGATTTAATACTCTTTAGGTGAAAGGAGCAGCAGAGATGTTGCTGTGTTCTGTCACAGTTGCCATTTTCATTAGTAAATAAAACCCTCTGGTATTTTAGGAGCCATCATCGTGCTTACTAGTCTTACCTGTGTGTCACAGTTATGCTGTGCCCTAGTCCTGTGCGGCTGATGTTGAAGACTCACTGACAGTCTCTAATCCCACAGCACCCTGCAGTGGTTCAGGTGCCAGTGGTGTTTCTTCAGCATCTGACGTTCCCTGTGCATCTGTGCTGTCGTTGGTCTCCTTCACTTCAGCTTCAGTTTCAGCTTCTTCCTTCTCCTTGTCCCCCTTGTCCTGTTCACAGACAGCGCTTTGCTGCTCTTCTTCCTGGGTACCCTGGCACACCTTCTCCTCCTTGTCTCCAGAGGGAGGCTGGGGAGAGTTCTCCTCCTGTGGGGCACCATGGCACACCTTCTCCTCCTTGTCTCTAGAGGGAGGCTGGGGAGACTTCTCCTCCTTTGGGGCACCATGGCACACCTCTTCCTCCTCATCCTTTGTATCCCCTGTGTTATTCTTGCAAGGACTCATTTCCTCTGCTTGTTTTCCCCCTTTCTCTTCATCTTCTGATCTGCGGGATCCTCTCCTTGACGGAGGTTTCTCATCAGATCCCATCTGTTTCTTTTGCTCTTTGCTCCCTTTTTTTTCTGATTCTTCTGTCTTGCCCATGGGCCCAAACACCTCATCCCCATCTTCCTTGGCACCATTTTCTGGAGAGGTGATGTTGACCCCTAAATCATCCCCATCTCCATATTCAGACAGAGATCTTCGGAACTTCCTGGAGGGAGGCCTGCGTTTTATTGATCCCCGTGTTCGCACCTTGGAGGCAGGAAAAGCAGACATTGAGGCAGTCAAAGAGAGCACACAGAATCACGGAATCACTAGGTTGGAAAAGACCCACAATGGAAAGCAGGAAAGCATAACATGGGAAACTGCACTGCGCTGCACTGCACTGTTGACCTCACTTTACCTGCTCTGCTACTGAAAGGCAGGGAGATGAGGGCTCCTACCCATGAAAGTCTACTTAAGAGGACAAGCAGATCCCTGGTATGTGCCTCCTTTCCTTTGGTAAAGATGGTGCTGAAGGTCATTGTCTCAATTTAAAATGCAGTTTGTTGTAGAAGGTAGACCCTAACCCAAGGACACTGCATTCATTATGGAGATACTGCTACCTTTGGACGTCTTGGCCTTTTCTACTGTTGGCAGCCTAGTGTTTGAGGAAGGAATCTGCACTCCAACCAGAGATCATGAATGCAGGTTACAGCTCCCCATTTAAGAGCTGTGCACTCTGCAGACACGTGCCAAACTGCTGTGCTCTGCATGGCTCCCTAAACTGCACCTAATCTGGCTTTGACAGTCACTGGTACATGGCACCACCTCCTCATGGTGCTCCTTGCCCAGTTACCCACCACCCTGTAATCGCTGAACTGAAGTGACTGAGTCCTGCCACTTCACCCATTCTCTTTATCGCTTGGCCAAGAAGGCTTCTGGAGCTGCTGGATCATGAAGATCCATTTACAGGTGTAAAGAGAGCTCCACTGAAGGCCTGTTTCAATCCTAGTGCCTCAATCTCTTCCCATGGCTACAAATGCACACTGTTACAGCAGGACTGAGGACCTGCTTTTCCTCTTCATACCCAAGTGATGAGCAAGCCTGTGTGATGGAGTAATCTTTGCACACACCCTACCTTGTTATAGAATTGCAGCTGAGTGCCTTCTGGTGGTTGGTCAAAGCTGACTGGTGTCTCATTTGCTTCGTTGGACTGGGACTGAATTCCTGGGCTGCTGGGCGTTGAGGGAGGGGTGCTGAATGGAGAAACTAGGGCTTTCAGACCAGGGCTTTTGGGAGATGCTCCTGGCAGCAGCGCAGCTGGAGTGAAAACCAGATTGGCCTGCAAAGTAAAATCTGCATCACGGGTGTGCAAGACATCAGTGTGTACTACATGTGAAAACCACATGGAGGAACCCTTGCTCTTGCCATGGGAGCTGTCACATCTCTCAGCTGTCACAGCCCACATACCTTCTGGTTATGGGTCTCTCCTGGCGACAATGTCAACAAACAAGTCCGGGCAGAGAAGTTATGACTGGACATTTGCCCTTCCCCAGCAGATGGATCATAGGACATGTCTTTTTGTCATCCTGAGGCCTTTGGGGATTTTCCAGTGACCCAGCCAAGACAGCATAGTCAGCAGTGGCTGAGCTGGGAGAAAGTACAACCAGCAACCACTTTGAGATTTAAACCCAAGCAGACCTTGCGTTTTCAAGCCTGGTCTGCAGGTCTTCTGAATCTTCTGCACAGTTGTGATGAGCGAGAGAATCATGGGAAGAAGCAAGTTTGTGATGAACTGTGGCAAAACACTCCCTGCTCGCCTGTCACTAAGAAGCACTTGTAGGCAAATGTCCTTGGGTGCATTGAGAGGGACAGTGCTATGAATAGTCTTACGTTTTGTCAGGGCAGCCAGGAGGCACTGTGCTCTGGACCTGCACGTGCTGCCAGGAGAGCCAACTGGCAGCAGCAGAGCACTGTCTACAGGCTATAGAGTGCTGAGCTGCCCTCAGTGGCATGAATCAAGTGCCAGAGAGATAAAATATGGGCAAGAAGCACCGGCATGTTTGTGTGTAACTGGAGGAATCGAGGCAAGGAAAGCACAGAGCTTCTAGGCAGGTGCAGAGACGTGCCAGAGCCCAGGCCACCCTTCCCACTGCCAGGATTTTAGCTGCCTGTGCTCAAGTCCAGCTCCCCAGTAGGGTGCAGGTGACAAGCGTGATTTAGACTGCTGTGAAGAAAGAGGTGGAGGAAGCCTCAACCAGGGTTTCCCTTACTTTCTTTTCTGAGCTGCATTTAAACTGAAGCTCCTGTCCCTGCTCCCTACTCGAGCTGTGCTGCTGCCATGCCTGTGCACAGCCGTGTACCCCACAGATCCAAATGATCCTGACCCATGCACTGACCTGCCTGTGGACATGCCTGAGAATTGCTGGACTGCTTCTGATGTTGATTACCATCAGCAGACCTGCTCTGCCTTCCTTGTTTGTGTGTTGTGGGATGGGGCCCTCATCAGTGAGGCCACAGCCCTGCTTACGTAGCTGTCACCCTTTCGTCCTGGATCCTCTTCCCCTGTGGTTACTCTGCAAGGGAAGTAACCATGACAAATGCCAATCAGTTTTAATTCGCTGGGGCAGCAGTGCAGGCTTTTCCAGGACCTACCTGCAGCTTTTCAATCATGGGGGAGCTTTTCACCTTGACCTTGGGAATGGGGCATGCATTTGGAGACCGCTTCTGCAAAACAAAATGAAGTCACGGAAAAAAGTCACAATAGAGTAGATGGAAAAGAGGAGATACAATGAAGGCAGAAAACTTGGAAGAGATAAGCAAAAAGTGTTACTAGGGGAGCAAATGAAGCCTCATATAGGATCTTGACACAAAATTTGCTTTCTTCTTTCCCAACCCTGCACCCATTTTGTTACCTGGCCATCCCAGGGCTCTACTTACATGAATCCTTCCTTTGGGAGAAAAGGTGACTGCTTTCTGGCTGAAGTATCTGAGTTAGGTGATGCATAACATCTCTATTGCTACATGACTTTCACAAAGGTATCTAACCTATCACAGTTTCCCCTCATATTATTTCAGGATCAGACAGAATAACATTCTGACTCTTAGAGTGCACAAGCCTTAATGCTGGTAAACGTTGTGAACTTACTGTGACAGGAAGACTTTCTGCCATGGCTTGATTAACAGAGTTAAACAGTATCCAATGAGTATGTGCAGGAAAGGCATTAGTGGCCAGAAAAACAGAGATATGAAAGGCTGAAAACAGTTTGAGAAAGGGAGAGCACTGCTTTGAGAAGGGGCATATTGCCTTTTTTATGTCCAAAGGAAAAGGAAAGAATCTAAGATTTTAAAGCTTGTGCTTCTTTGCCATGGAGGCAGCAATAGTCTGTAGCTGCCAGAAAAGAAGGGAAAAAATCCACCCCCTTGTTAAGGGCAGGTGACTGTGAAATTTAGTGACTAGACCTCATATCCTGAAATACAGAAAGACAGAAGTGACCGGCAAGGGCCTGAGCATAAACTTCAGTGAGAAGCAGTCAGCGTATGGGGACCTGCTCATTCAAGGGTGCTGTATGGAAGACATCTCAACACAATATTCTGTGGGTGTTGCTGACAAAATCCCCTCTTCACTCTGGATTAATTATTTCATTTTTCCGAAGAACAAAAAATCTCAAGAGCAGAAATTTTACACCATTATACTCAAACCTCTAGAGTCCGTCTGAAGGCAGTAAAGAGCTTGGATGCTCCCTATGCCAAGCACTGTTCAAATCTAATAAATGCCAGGAGTTGCTGCTTTAAAATCCTTGGAAGATGGTAGTTGGGTGTATCTGTCAGTGCCTTAAAGGTAAAAACAAAAGCAGTAGAATTGGGTTATGTGTCTGTGCTACAGGTGTGGGAAACAGCATGGAGCTGACCCTAGTCAGTACGTATATCTAAGAAGAGCAAGGTTCAGTGCTGCATGATTTATGTCTTTGGCTGCACAGCCTGACCTCGCTGCAGCCTCCAAGTTTGTGTCTCAGGAGAGAAGAGGCTGCAGGGAGGAGAGACCTTGTCCCCCTGTTAAGTGGATACTCACTTGCTCATCATTGTCACTTGTTTCAGTTTTGTGGGAATACAGTGGAAGGGAGCATGGTGGTTTCCTCCGAGTTGGCTTATGTGGTGGTACCTAGGAGAAGAAAACAACCAACTCAGCAGGCAGGGAAATAAATTTTCTAACAAAAGACATAAAATTGAAGCACCAAGGGCATGCTCTGAAAGTGACCTACTTGGGTAGCAGGGATCAGCTTGCCGAAGGGAAAGAAGAAAAAGGTATTAGCGTATAGGCATGTGGCCAGTATGCTAGGTGTGTCTGCAGCATCCCCAGCCCAGTCTTGGTGTTGGAAAAATAGTCTGTATCTCTTCCACAGCATGAACCATGAGAATTCAGGCTTTGCACAGAGGATGTTCTTCTAAGCTTTTGTGGGTTGGAGAAACCTTCCCAGAAGCTTCATCTTCAAAGCATCCTGATGGAAACCCCCTCAGGCTGGAAGAGTTTGTTATTGTTCTCTTTCCTGTCTTATTACCAGGATTTCCTTTTAATGAGTCTCAGACACCTACCTGGTTTGTGATTTTTCTTTTTCTGCACCTGATATATTTTAGGGGGCACCAGTTCCTTCTAAATGTCCACAGGCTCTCAGAAGTACAGAGTGCTCACTGGGAAGGAACACATAGCATGATACCTACTAGTCATTCCTTCAGAACTATTGCTCTAGTCTCAGGAAGAAGCTGTTTCTGTTTGTATGCCAGGCTTGTAGTCTCCTGCCAAGCTGTTAGCACACTGTTTTGTGTGCTAACAGACAAAATACTTGGACAATATTTTGGATCTTGGATAAAATGCACAATATAATATTTGGATAAATTTGTTACTGTCTAACAGCCAAGCATGTGAAAAGTTGGATTATGGCATCTTTGCCCCCTGTAGTTAGCTGTCTGAGAGGACCTATAGACTTGATGTCACTTAACTTCTGGTGCTACTTCAGCCGGTTATGGCAATGCTGTGTCTCTAAGCAGCCAAGGGCAGCCCTGCCCTTCCCCTTATATCATGCTAGGAATCAATAATACCATGTTTTACTGAAACTTCACTGTTTTGCAGCTATGCAATGCTGTGCTGTGAATGTATCAGAGGTTCCCTGGTTGATAGGTCCTCCTTTGCTGTCATGGGTCAAGCAAGGGTTAAAAACCATCCACTCAGACATTAATCTGAAGCCAGCCTGAGAAAGCTGGTGGGGAAGTGACAGATGGCTTGGAGAGAACAGAGAGGAAACTTTGTCCTCCTCTGTCTCTGGAGAAAATGAGTTTCCCCCCACTGTGAGGCCCCTCCACAAGGCCTTGGTTTGGGAGTGGCAGAGGTCTGCAGATAACACAAGAGAGGTCTGGGAACATACTGCCTTCTTAAGGATGAGGGACTTTTAGTGCAATTAGATCCCATACCTTAGAAAGAGGAAATTACTGTAATGGGATGGATGGAGTGACTGCTAGCTGGTGACTAAAAGGAAATAAGTGCTTGGGAAGAGACTGGCTATCCCTATCCTGGGACTCAGCTGCGAGAGTGGTAACTGCTGATAGATGGTGGCATGCCAGCCCTGCAGGACAGAGGTCACCACAGCATCCAGGCAAAGACAGGAGGAATGACAGGGAGGATCCCCTTAGGCCCAGCCTGGGATGTGCTGAAGTTAGCCAAGCAGCCGAAGGAAGCAGTTCAGTATTAAAGGGGCACCCACTGACTGAAGACAGCCACCAGTAAACATTTATGTTTCTAAAAAAGCACACAATGATATGTGGGGTTCTCCTAAAATGTCAATGTCCCTCCATAAATACTCTGACTTCCCTTTCTTCCTAAGAGAGGTAGTCTAGTGTGTTGCTTATCTAGTGAAAGAGAGCTTGTGAGGCATTGCTTGAGATAGCGGGCTTTCCATAAAAAGAAGTTTCAGCATGATAGAGATAGGCACAGAATATGTAATGTCATTGGGAAGAGGTAAGGAGGGCAAGTGAAGAGACAGCTTGCTTTCTCAGACCTGTATATAAGGCTGTACCTGAAGGAAACTTTCTCCTTTTGTGAACAAGGTGCTGATGACCTGCCACTGGTATTCTACGCTGTGTAATGTGTTGTTCGCTTGCTTTTCCCATGGCTCAATATTAGCTGTTTCATTATTCATTGTTGCCCTCTGCCCACAAAAGGCAGCCCAAATAGTACATGCATTGCTGTCTGCTGCTGTTAAGGATACAGGCTTACACTACCTGGTTTTGCAGTGTTGCAGTTACAGCGTCTAGTTGCCCTGACGTACAGCCTTACCAAAATACTTGTCCACAAGTCAGTAATGTATGGAAGTCATAGCTTTCATTGCACTAGGACACAAATCCTTTGCAAAGATTCAAAATCAAGGTGGATTCATGCTCAGATCACGGATGTTTAACTTCCAGAGGCAGCTGCGAGTGCCTCATTTCTTGCTCAGTTATCAGCTGCAGAGCTCCTTACCTCTTTTCCAGTGATATTGGCTGCTTGCTCTTTGAATTTTCCTGCTAGCTGAGCCACAGAGGGTGATGCCGACTTGTCCACCTCTGAGTTGGTCTCTGCTGGCCTATTCTGACAAATTGGGAATAACCATTTATGAGCAAAGCCTGTGTATATGTTATAAAGTTCAAAAGTAAGCAAGGACTTAAAGCAGAGTTTCTCACATCTGGCGTCAATCATTCAGCCTGAGAGCAAGAAGTTTAGGAAGACAGGACCTAGCAGCATTTTCAAATATCCCAGAAAAACAGTAATTCACACAGATCCTTTCAGCTCTAGCAGTGAAGGGCCTACACTCAGCATTTTTCACTGGGAGCAAACAAAGTATTTAACGCCAAGAGTCTGTTCCCCATCTTTTCCTCACAGTGAGCACATGGAACAGGGCAGTAAGGATGCTCCCATACACCTTCTCGGCCCTCCTATGTGTTTTTTTACTGCCCTGATCACCAGCACCCTTCCTTTTCCAGTGGTTCTGCTGCAAGAAGCCACTCCCTTGTCCTCACAGCAAACCAGCATCTGCTTGGGGATGTCTCTGTGCTGTTCTGCATTTTTAGCAGTGAAATGCTCAGGCAGGTTCAGGAGAGGGAGGAAATACCAGGGCTAAGAGAAGCTTCACCTCCCCTGGGCCAACAACAGGCTGAGAAGCCATAGGTTTCTTGGAGGCTGGATGGTGAAGCTTTTCCCACAGCACACAGCCTTGGTGTCATCCCACATTTACCTTGTTTTCTTTTCTATGTGCGTAGCATGAAATATGAGTAAAAAACCTAGAAATCAAAGATGATGAAAGGAATCCTTTGTTCCTTGTTTCTAGTATCTGATGCCAGGGAAAACCAAACCATAGGAACTGTGAACAACTAACCAACACTACTTGTTTTGTTAGAGGCAGGGACCTCAAAACAACAAACCAGGCTCCAAACCATCAGCAAGGAACATCATATCTCTGCTCCCTCTACCACCACCACGAGCACGTGAAGAGCACCACACTTCTTTCCCCTCTGCCTCCATACTCTTTTGCTTCTCAGCCAGAAAGTTTCCCCAAAAGCTGTTGCTGGAGGAATATATTTCTCTTTTTCCAAAGGCTCCAGCGGAGCCTTTCCTTCTCCCTTTATGCTGTTTTGCCTGGGAAGGACCTGCTTTCTCATCAACACAAGCACTCCTTCAGTATTTCTGGAAGTGAAGAGCCCTCAGAACACCCATCTGACCCATGTATGGGCCATTTCCTTTGGGTTTCCATGCAACAGGGGATGGAGAAACAGCTGTAGAAGCATGAAATCATATTAAAGAAGGAATTTATTTAGACTCCTAGTTTCTTAATTAAAAGCAAATTGAGGAATTTACATGAAGGATGATCTCATCATCTGCAGCTCGGAACACTGTAGTCTGAAGTACCTGGTCAAGAGCAGCATGGCTAATGCCCATTTCCATAGTGGAATAGGGCCTTCCCCTTTCTCAGAGACCTGTAATAAATGCTCCCAATAAATGCTCTCTTCCTTCTCCCAGGCCCATAAGCCCCAGTTGATATCTGCCATTCCCTGTTTCCAGGATCCTGACTATATCTCCCCCATTAAACTTTCCCTGCATGTTGGACCAGCTTTCTGGCATCAAGGCACAAGCTGCCTTCTCTCAGTGAACATCTTGCACCTTCCCCCCACCTTTCCAGCCTTCAATTGCAAGCAGTGGAAGTGGCAGATAAGGGAAACAGAGGAAACAATGAGGTAAGCAGATCAGCAGGGGAACCTGCTGCAAATGAAAAATGATGGTTGGACTAAGAGGGGAGGGAGAACATTTCCCAGTGGCAGGCTGGCTCCCTGTTGTGAAGGGAGGGCAGGCTGGAAAGAGGAGGGAACAAAGAACCAACCTGGGGAAGGCAGGATGGTTTGTGAGGCTTGGTTCAGCATATCAGCTCTCAAGATAACTGGGCATGGCAGAATGGACACCTGCATTAGGGACTCATTTGAAGCTGAGGAGGTGCATGTCTCCAGTGTTTGTGGTGGAAGAATTGCCTTCCTCATAGTCCCTTTTTCTCCAAAAGCTTCTTTCACAGCCCTTCGCCTTTACCCAGAAAAGACATTGCACTTCCTCTTTGCCTCTTTGACCTCTTGTTTTGGGGTTGTTGTGTTTTTTCCTTTCACTTTTTTTTTGAGCTACAGTCAGAAAACACAGCTCTCTTTCTCTGGATCTCATCAAAGCTGTGAGGCTGGAATGATTCCACGCTTTTCTTGTTTTGCTGGTAGCAGGCATTGATTGCAACGCGGCTTTCGCCGGCACGAAGCTCGCTGACCAGGGTGCAGGAAGCAGTGAACATGCCATTCTAAGATTAGCACAAGTAGCCCATGGGCTGTGTCCTCCTGAAATTGCCAGCTGCAGACTCTCTGATTGCGCCACACATTTTGCAACAGGAAAAGTCCTTTCTCAGATCCTTTCTGGCAACGACACTGTCATCATGTATGCAGCTTTTTCTACAGTTTCTTTTTTTTTTCCCCAACTGGTGTGCTAGGCTCTGTGTCTTCTAGTCAAGGGAGTGTGCCATACCAGGGCACTCACATGCAAAACGTTCCCTTCCTTGCACTGCAAGGAGAATGCCATCCCCCTGACTTCCAGGGCCTGCACTGGAAGGTTCCCTCCAACTGGAAGGAAGGTGGGAAGCCTCACTTTCTCACTCTCACCTCAGAGCATGTACCAACCTTCAGCCTCTTCCACTACTAAGACAGTGTCTGCTTCTCTCACTGCAGAGTTCAGTGCTAGCTCTCTCCTGCCCCATGCAACCTCTCCCGTTCCTAGTAATTTTTCCCATCTTGGTGACATAGCCCACTACTTTTCTAAATGATGATGAGGAACAGCTCTGCTCTTCTGGCAAAAAAGAAAAAAAGTGAAATTAGTCAGACTCAGTGAATTCTGCACTCTTTTCAGCCAACTGCTGATTTTTTAAATTTTCCAAAGAGAAGCATAATCAGCCTGCATAGGCTAAAGCCAGCGAGCTAAAGTAAAAGGTGCACTCCACCAGTAATTTGGTGCTACTGCGAGGTCTGTTACTGTTTCACAATGATAAGTGTGTAGGTATTCTGCAAAATGTCAGAGCAGTAAAACAGGAATTGAGTTATACCATCAATGCAAGCATGGCACTGTCTGCAAAAGACGAAGCGCAACTAGCAAGTTCTCTGTAAGGCGTTTCACTTTCCTCCTCCAAATAAGTATATAAAATTGAGTAAATTTGAAAATTGTTTGCAACTCCATGTTTCTTCATCTGCTTTTAAAACTGAACCCGACTCCTTTGGCAGCACTGGAGAAGAAAATTATGTCTTTATTTGTGGGTTAGGTACAATCACAACTACTTAAACATCCCACCAAAGCCTCTCCTTCCTTATGCTCTACAGTTTTGCCCGTGTTGTACAAGAGAAACTGCACACCAATCCCTGATTCTGCAGATTGTTTGAAGGAGGGGGCACTGTTTTTAGCACAGATCCCTACTTCTCTTACAAGCTGCCTGGCGGAAACACCATTAGGCTCCCAGGAAAATGTCAGGTGCCATCCCAACTGTATCTCTTCAAGGCAGCTGGGAAGCTCTGAGCAGAAACGCCTGGGTTATGTGGCACAGTCGGCTCTGGCTAGCACAGTCACACTTCACTGGTGATTCAATGTGCCAAAAGATGTGAGCGCTGGTAAGGCTGCCCAATGTGGGAGTAATAACATCTCATAGAGGGGGGCCCTCAGTACAGCAGTTTCAATGGCTCAGTGACATTTTTATTGTCCTGCTAGAACCCATGAAGGCACTGTGGGTGCCAGATGAAAGAAAGTGCATGTTAGAGGCCCACTAAGGTCTGGAGGCTGAAGTGTTTCTCTGTGTATAACATATCGGCACTCACGAAGAGCTTTTCTTAAAGGTCATGGGTTTGAACTACAGATTTTGCTTCCCTTCCCTCCCCTCTGACTTGTCTGCTTTTGCAAGTAGGATATTTTTGTCAAACAGAGCACCTTTTATCTGATATGCAAGCCCTCCACAGCACCTGTCAAGGCTGGACTATTCAGTGGCTATGAAATCACTGACAGTTATGTATCTTTTGGTATTGGTCCTGTGCACTTCCCACCCCCATTCTCATGCAGCTGCATCTAGACATGGTTTTGAGGCCAGTCCCTGACCTCCACATCCCTCCTTCACTTCTAAAAATCTTCACAGGAATGATTCCCTGCAGCCTGTTCTCACACCAGTCCACTGTGCCAGCCACCCTCCCAAACCCTGCACTCACTCAAGCTCTGCAAAGCTCTCCAGTGACTCCCCTGGGTTTTTTTGTTGTTGTACTTAAAAGCTACCTCGGCAAAAGCAAATATGGCAAAAATAATGACACATACAGTGTGTCAGAGGCAGACACAATGAGGCATCCAAGGTTCACGGATAGTGTCTTGATTACAGAAACAGGATCCAGAAATAGTGATCCTCAGTACCCAGCTCTCAACACCACACCATGAGAATCATAGAATCATAGAATCACAGATTGGAAGAGACCCACCAGATCATCGAGTCCAACCTTTCCTATCAAACACTAAACCATGGCCCTTAGCACCTTGTCCCCCCGTGCCTTAAACACCTCCAGGGAAGGTGAATCAACCACCTCCCTGGGCAGCCTGTTCCAGTGCCCAATGACCCTTTCTATGAAATTTTTTTCCTAATGTCCAGCCTAAACCTCCCCTGGTGGAGCTTGAGGCCATTCCCTCTTGTCCTGTCAAAGCAGTTGTCAATATGCTACATGAAAACAAGAGAGGGTCGGTGCTTTTGGGGTGCAGTTTCATAAGGTCCTGGTTTTGGCAGAAAGACTGCTAATGCTTCAACAGATCATGCTCCCTTGACCTTTCCTTTCCCCCTCCCCTCCTCTCTTGCACCTTTGTGAGTTTGTGGGGCTGTGCTGTAAACTAGATCACTGAAATGATCTGGGCTAAAAATACATCCCTTAACTCTTTACAAGGTTATTTTTAACCCAGATCATTTCAGCAACTGAGTTCACAGCACAGCCCAACACGCGCCTGCACTGCCATTAGCAAGAGAGGAAGAAGGGGTGGCAGGGGTAGCTTGTAGCGCAGTGGGGAGGACTTCTCTTTAACCACTCTGGCCAGAGCCTGAGGAAATTGCATCCTTGTGTGTCCTCCTGTTCAGAAGGCTAATATGACAGGAAAAAAAACCATATTTTTGCATGCCTGCTGGTAAAGGCTGTTCTGGCCTACGGCACTGATATTTCATCCTGCAGCCTGTTGTCTCCTCCCTGAGACAGAGCTGAGTGCAGGTTGTGAACCCAGGAAGCACCTGTACACCATCACGTGGACCATGTTACCAGCAGCCAAGGGGTCTGGAGAAGTTTCCATCGAGCATCCACAAAACCTCCACAAATACTTTGTCAGGTTTCTCCAGTAAGCCCTGCTTCAAACAGCAGCAGCCACACGTGTGGCTGGGGAGTATTTTTTCCTCACTGCATGGCAGAGGCAAAGTTCTACAGCTGTAGGACCTGCTCAGCTAAGAAAGGGATGGGAAATGCATCTGTGGGGAGGAAACTGTTAAAATAAAACATCATCACACTGTCTGGAGGACAGCAAGAAACGCTGGGAAGCAGTGCTGTGGTTTCCTTTGAAATTAAACTATCAACACTCCCCAAGGCACTGGATTTCTGGAGGGAATGGAGCCTCTTGCAGATCCCTTCTTCCCTGCCTGGCTGAAAGGACATGCTTGCAGCACAAAGCCTTCTCAGACACGACACCTACCCTTCTCGTTTTTCAGTAAGGTAGCTGCATGATTTGAGGATCCAGCTGGTCATACGCTTTGTCTGCATGCGAAAGCTTACACCACATGCACTGGGGTATCTCAGCTTGTGCAGGGAGCAATATAGCCTTAATCTGATAGAAGTGCCTGTTTTTCAGTGTAACTGGACTCATTTACAATCAGCTTGTCTGAAAAGAACCATTCTCAAACTTCTCAAGTACCCATTTCTGACACAGAAAGTCACGTTTTGGGAACGACACATAAAGCTGTAGCAGGCAACTCCTTTCAGGTCTCCTGCCCCTGTGGTGAGGTGCTGCAGCCTCTCTCCTGAAAAGGTTCCCCTGCAGAGATTGCATTTGATGAACTGGACATGTCCTGCTCACTTGCAGACCAATAAAGGGAGAGGTGATGACAGTGCTGTCTCCTCCAATACTGCCCCACTGATTCAGCGTGACCATTTCCACAGGCAAGAGTTAATCCCAGCTCCCTACCCCATCTTTTATTCAACTGCTGAGGCCAGCTGGAGGAAAAAGGTCACTGAATATTCGCACAGTACATGATTGAAGGTACAGTTCCTGTCTATCTGGAGAGGACATGAACTTAAGCTCTGGAGAATGCATCATGAATGCATCTCATTACCAGCCTAACACACCTGTCTGTCAGACAAGGCCTGCCTTTTTAAAGGTCACGATACTATTCAATAACAATGCAAAACTTAATAGCAATCTGTCTCCAAGAAGGGAAGTGAGAAAATCTTCCCTTCAGTTAGCAGTAACCATGGACTACCTGTTCTAAAGGTAAGTGCCCTGAGAGGACACTGTTGTTTTCAAGCTCTCATTTTACTATTTGTTCAAGGAAGATAATCTAAAGAAACCTGGAATGGATTCCTGGTTGTGAGACTTAGGCCTTAAAGCAGAGAATAGTGTAAAATGGACAAGTTCAGGTTCGCATGGACAAATCTGCCCTTCTTCTTGTCTTGTTCGATGGCAGGAAATACGTAACCATGTTTTTGATTTCAACCTCTTCTTACAGGCACTAGTCATTTGGGGTGTCACATTTCGTAAGTGCAGACAAGACGAGAAGGGCAGCTCATAAGGAACTACTATTAAAATAAACTAAAAGAAAAATCAAGAATAGTCTTTAGTTAGGACTGGACCCAAGTTACCAATGAAAAAAACATCTCTTGCATGTAGTTTGTAGTTTCATTCAAAGCCATCCTTCTGTGTCTCCCATGAAGTTGAATCCTGGTTTGCACCCTCCTGCCAACATAACCTGAACTGCATCATTTGTCTGTGTCCATGTGAGTGCACCAGTGATATCAGTATCATATTGAAAGGGGAACATTGTTCAGACTGGGAAGGGAGAGATAAGTTAGCAGGGTAGGTTTAAAGCACAAACTCCCCCAAAGGAGTAAACTGAAAGGCAAGAGGGTGGGAAAAAAACTGATTCACACAGTGTGTGAAGAACTGGGCAGCGAAAATGAGGAGTGGCTGCTACCCACGATCTGAGCCTGCTCCTCCTCCCTGTAATGCACAAAAGCATCAATGTGGACTGAGCACAGCTTGCCCAGGAAGTGGGTGGGATTGCACTTGACTTGGCCCATTTTTCATATCCCTAGAAGGAAATGTCATGATGCTTGTTCCGACTGGAGCTCAGCAGCGTGCTGGGCCCCTGGCTCAAGAGGCAATATATCCCAAGATGTAAGCCCTGAATAAACAAACCTCTTCTTGCTTCACTGACCCTTCTCTGTCCTAGTGAAGTATCTTTCTTCTCATCTCTCTCTCTACCCTTCTTCACAAATCATTCTCACTGGAGAACTTCCAGCTCTCTGTTTCAGGAAGGATTTATGTGGCTTATTTATACACTTGGGCTCTTATCTGGCAATGAAGTTGCTCCTTGCCTGGTTGTGGTAAATTTTAATTATTGGCAGAAGACCCAGCTAGAAGTGTCTGCAGCTGTGGCTTTGTGAAACCTTATGGTCAGTCCTGCCCATCATTGAGTCAGCATAGCCTGTAGTGCCATGGGAGTGCTCGTACCTGCATTTCCTACCATTTATTATAAAGCAGGATTGATAATTACTGTGCTGTGCTCCATTAGAAAAAATGCTACTGTGTGAGCCACTGTTGCACCTACCTCTGGTGGGGCGAGGTTAGCTCTGTGAACTTTGCATATCAGAGCTTTATCACAGCAATATTACAGGATAAGACAAAGCCAAAATACCTTGCAGATCTTTCCAATGTATCCAAAATGGTGGGAAAAAAATATTTTCCCCGTCTCTCTCTCTCTTTGTGTTTTCTTTGATCAACATTTCCCAGAAGCTAAGCAGCTCCAGTTCACATCCCACATAAAAATTTTGTGAGCTTTGAGAATGGCAGAGTGCAGAGTCCTCTTTTTCCACAAAGCTGCCCTCAGACGATTGGGCAAAGAGGAATAACTGGCCTCAGACTGCTGTAATTCCCTCACTGCCAGGATGCAGAAGTGAAATGCAACAGAAGCAGAGCAAAGGAAGTAAAAGTTCCCTTTGAAATATTCAAAGAGAATTTCAGGGCTGATATTAGGACATACAACCCAGCGGTGAAAGAGTATAACGGTAGATTGAGGTGTATAATAATAATCCCAACACACTCTGCAAAAACCTTGGCTGTTGTTGGCCAGGGCTGGCATTTTGAAGGTTGCGCAAACAGGTTTCTAGTTTGACTTGCAACAAAATAAACTAGTGGCAAGTCTGTGTCTGTCTCACATGAGAGCATGAACAAATGTGCAGAACATTTGCACTTCCAAGATAAAGCTTTTTCTATGCTAAGGCCAAACCTCAGCCAGTGCAGAGTGGACTCCGAGTCTGGTCAATGTCACAAAACAGATCCAATCTTCAACCTTGCAGCTCCAGGGTGGGCAATCTGCAGCCTACAGCAATATATGGTGAACACTGGAGCTTGGGCTTCAGATTTCTGAATGCTCTTTTGAATGCAATGTGACTTCAGATTAGGTTTGGGAAAAGTCTGACCTTCCAGGCTCTGGAGATGGACTTAAGATTCCTCTGAGTCAGGCACACATCTCTTCTGCATGTATCTCAACATACCTGGAGATTCTTGTTTTCTTCAGACAAAACACAGGTTCACTAATTGAGAAATGAGAAAATGAGTCTAAAAATACCAGACATGGAAGTTTTGGAGACAGGCAGAAGAAGCAAAGACTCCTAATTACACGTGCTACCTTCAAGGCAGTCAGTGTTGTTACAACCCAGTGATCTCCAGCTTTCTTCAGTTCTAGTTTTAATGAAAACAGGAGCTCTCACAGCAGCCCTAACAAAGATTGGACTAGAACTACTGAAATGCATGTCGCAGGAATGCAGATATCAGGTCTCCTCTTAAAACTTATTTTTTTTAACAATTTCAGTGGAGAGCAAGCTTCTTGCCTGTGTATAAATCACTGCCGACATGTCTCTATAAGTCAGTGAACAGGTTAGCCACAAGAACAACTCTGAGAAGTACAACATCCCTCCTGAGAAGCGGTACCCAGATCAATGCTTAACCCCACTATGGATGACAGAACACAGGATGAGAGTGAGTCTGAACAAAACAGCAAGGCTATCATGTAGTCATAGCAAGGGTGATGAAGAGGAAGGAGCTCTGACTATAACATGGGGCAGAACAGTATGAAGAATGTGGACTTCACAGGAGGTTTCCATGCTTGTTTATAGGAGAAAGGGCAGGAAAATCCTACTTTACATTAAACACTTAAAGATATGCAAAATTTCCCCATGCTTGGGAAGCGTTTCCTTGAGGGCAATGTTTTTCTCAAGATTTGCAGTAGCCTAATCTTGATTTTTTCCCTTCTGAGAGTTCCCTTGTGAACTGCTGCCATCTTGGCCCTCGGGGTCAAGTGCTGCCCAAATAGTAATATAAGGTTATTTTGGCTCAGTAGTGATAAGCATCTTTCATCTGGAAAACAGTAAGAAGCTCCCAAATACAGTGCAGTAGTTTCAAAACTACAGAGAGTCAGACATACCAAATTGTAAGGCTCACCAAAGCAAGATTTAGAAATTGGGTGGCAGTGTGAGATATCTTGTAGCCAGAAACTAGTAAAGGGACAGGTGCTTTTCAAAGGAAGGGGCACTGTGTTGAACTTGTCCACAATACTGTGAAGAAATGGTTCATATTGCCTACTAAGTGCAGCGGGGAAAGTCCTGCTGTTTTTCCTTCTTCCAGTGGTTTGAGCTACCCATGCCTACGTGTAAAAGGCCCTGGTAGTTAGTACAGTGTTTGCAGTGAGGCTTTTCTCAAGAAAGCTTTGCTGCCTGTTTGGATCAGAAGCTTGTTCAGGGTCCTTCTCTGCTACTTCCCTCCAAGTAACCTTGGGACTGCCTAGGTCTTGTGAACATCACAGCAAATGGCTATCATGAATGAAAAAACACACTAATCCTACTGGATAACAGGGACCACTGGGCAGTGACTGGAGTTGGGCAGTGTGGTTCAAGAGCATCCCAAGTGCAAGTGCTTCTCCATCGCCCCCAGCGATGCTGTGGCTCCCTCTCTCAGTTCCTCCCTTTGTTGCTGATGCATTTCTGCTAGCAAAGTGGATGTGATGCCCATCTTACATAGCTTCATTTTCATGGCTGTCAGTACCAACACCAGCTTTCTCCATAACTTCCAAAAGACACCCCTTCTCATCAGAGTAATTGCATGAATTCTCAGTTTAACCTCATTACCTGGTACTGCTGCTGTCCTCACAGACTCCTGGGCCTGAAGTAGAGAAAGCAGCCTCCTGTTTGCTGCTGTGGAGCTCATTAGTAACATGTTCTAACATCAACAGTGCAGTCTGCGAAGGCCCTTATATAGTAAGGGTATGCCAGCCACCTCATACCAGTCTTGAGGCTGGATTTATGGCAAATTGTTCTTTCCATCCTATGTAGCTTTCAGGAGTGCCCAGCTTGTGCTTGCTAAGCATGGCTTGGTGAGATTAGCAAAACCAGCAAATATCACTGTGAAAGGTATACAAGTGAGATCTTCAGTCTTCCTTTTAGTAATGACAGTATTTGGCCATTGCCTATTACCTACACGTACCCAACACTGCACAGGCCAATTCAATGCAGTAGCTTTATTGCAAACCTTCACAGTTAGGAGCCTCTGCTGACAGGTCAGTGTATGGCCTCATATGTTTTAATGCATGTGTGGCCACTGCTGCATACCCCGCAGAGTCAGTCATGAGGGAAGCCAGGGTTTTATTTGTAATGAGAGCGCTCAGGTGTGTGTGCTCCCCTCTTCCCGGAGTACCTCAAATTCTTCGCTACGCATTGGTGGAGTTTTAACAGGCAGGCTGGCAAGCACTCACCCTAGCCCTGCCCTAAGCAGTGGATTAAAAAACACCTCTTGGTGGACAGACCAAAGGGTTTGAAGCCCATATCCCCTGAGAACGGAATGGGGCCCAGTCTGTTTGCTTCCTAAGCAAGTGTCTTATCACGTCTATCAGAGGCTGCCAAGAGTGGTCTGATCAAGCGCCATCATTACCAAAAGAGGCAGCAAAATGCAGCACCTGGTGTCTGCCAGGCAGTGTGTGTGTAACCTCAGCCTGTCCCCTACTGAGACAGAAGCAGCTCTTGGCTCTGCTGTTGCCTGTGCAGCATAAGGCATCTGGCCGTTTGGCCACGACTTGTTGCTCAGGGAAGGAGGTGGCAGACTTTTAAAAATGTAAATACATTATCTTGTGTATATGTGTAATGTTTTGGGAGCCCTTGACCAGGTGATTGCAGAAACCTCCAGTAGCACATGAATGTCTTCATCTCCATTTCCTGTGAGGAGTGCTTTTTGTGAGAAGCCTGATGCTGTTTGCTTATGTTCACAGTGATTGGAGTATTCTCCTGGGGAAAGGAGTGCGGAGGAGAAATAAGGATGTGAAGCAGGGAGAATGTGGCAAGGGAAATGCCTGATTGCTAATGCCAGATTGATCTGGGCAGCAGACAACCAATGGATAGGTCAGGTGGGGTGATCCCAGGCTTGCACAGGATCAGCATCCCAAGCACTGGTTGAATTTTGATGTCAAGCAGACAGATACCTTGTGAAGTGAAGAAACCAGCCAAGTCAGGCAACGGTTGCAAGGCTGAAGATATGGATTAGAGCATTTCTGTTCTACATTAAGTCCTGTAGTTGATTTAGGACAATAACTTGACCTGAACTACTACAAAGTTATGAGAATTTTAGTCTGGGCCTTCACAAGTTCCGCCTTGTCCACTGGTTCTCCAAGGCCCACTGGTTCTCCACAACACATATGCGAGGATGGTTATGCTACAATGCAGAGCAGTGAAAGGAAACCTGTAGTAAGGGATCTGAGACCTGCGGTCACAGTGCCTCGTGACTTCTCATGGTGTCATCAAACTGGATGTCTGCCTTTGGCACTGTGCTCACACCAAAGGGATCATTAGCCCTGTCACGTATCTGCATGAACATAGACCCCGACCAGGTTTTGTGCATTTCACCTCCATATCTGTGAGAAGTAGCCTTCTGGATTTTGTGTGGGATGGGGTACTTTGGGCATCTATTAACTGAAATGCCCTGTTGCCACAAAACTCTTCCTAAGAAAGTCCTAAGGAAATCCAGCACCCATTAAGGACTGACTCCCTCTCAATGAACTATTTTTAATGGGATTTCAATCAGACTTTTAAAGATTTTAAAAAATTTTTGTAATATCCAGCATGATTTTAAGTGTGTCTTAAAGGCGCTTTACTAGTGACACAAAATATTTCACATCTCAATTACATGCATCCCATTTGTTCAGTTTAGCCTTTCTGTCTGCAGCTGAAGGGCTGTACCCTAGCCATTGTCTGTAACCTGTGAGGGATCAGCAAGCAGAGTCAGACTACAGCTTCCCTAGGCCACCAAGTCAACAATGTAAGAGGAAGGAGAAGCTCAAAGATGTTGAAAGTGGTAAAAATAGAAGAACTGGAATGAGATTTCATGCCAGAAGACAGAATATTCAAGAAGAAAGGCACTAAAGATACTTGAAAAGCAAGGTGACTCCTATTGCAGTGAGAAGACAGGAGACTGGGATGAGAAACAGAAGGGTGAAATAAAAGGCTGTGTGAAGTATTGGTGGGATGTGATGCTACAGGGAGACAAGCCTGTCATATACAGTAAGAAGAGATCTTGATCATCAAAATCACCAAGTTTTTAAGATACATGACAACATTTGCCTGCAAACAGTGAAGAAGAAAAGGTAGGAGGGTTTGGTGGGGAGGTAAAAGCCTACATTGCCAGCCAAACCAGTTGCCTGTGGAAATGGTAGCTGGCTTGGATGAGAAAGCAGGGAAAACAGATAAATCACCAATCAACTCAAGGAGAAATGTCCTCAGCCTTTCCTGTAAAAGGGTCATGAGTATGTAATTGCCTCGTTACAAGTCGGACACAGCTGCTTGCAGAACGGCCAAGCAGCCAACATGGAAATAATTTCAGGCAGCAGGAAAAGGCTTGTGGATAAAGTTGATATGTGGCTGGATGCAGTCACAGCCAGCCACACAAGTGGTGAAACAATGAAAGACACAGAGGCTGTGCCCATGTAAGCAGTAAGGCAGCTTTTCTCTGGAGTAGCTCCTTGCAAGAGGGTTTTTTCCTACCACCCGAGACAGTGCAGTTTCAAAAACTCAGCTGTGCTGGATTTTAAGCACAGACATATCACAAGGACTCTTTTGAGCCTTTGGGGTGTGCCAATGTCTCCACTCAAGACTTACTCTGCCTTGATGAGGGCAAGACATTTTCAAGGAGGCTGAGATATTTCAGATTCTAGAGCTTCAAGGAAAAAGAAGAATACAGCACAGTTCAAAAGTTGATGGTTTATTATCTGGCTACTGTAGGTGGTAACGTATTGCAAACCATCTAGCTACTACCTGGTGGTACCCTGTTCACTGCTAGAACTGGAGCAGAGCCACCAGTAACCTTAACTGAGATACAAGCTAGTTTAACAAAGCTCTCTGCAAACTTACTAAGTTTGACTACATTAGAAGACAAGACTAATGTGTATCCCCCTTTTACAAAGTCCTGGGAACTCAGTATCCTGCTATTTCCTTTGAGTTAATATTCCTATTTTAAAAATACTGGCTGTATTTATCTGGAACAAACAATTTCAAAAAACTACTACTCAATTTTTTGCTTATAACAAGGATTTGACCTTCAAAAAACAATGTTGATGTTACAGGCCTCTTCTCTTGCTGTGACATGTTTGCAGCCTTTTTCTATCAAGTTTACAATAACTCTAAGTGGTTTTGGGAAAATACTTGGTGTCTTTAAAACATGAGTGCTGCCAGTGAGCTAGAATTCTGCAGCAGATACAATAAGTGGTCCTGTTACTAAAGATTAGGAAAATTTGGATTGGGGTGCTAAAAACAAGGTCCCTTACTCTGAAATGTCCTGTCAAGTACAGCCCTCTGCTCCTCTTGCAAAAATCACAATGAAAGAGGCTGGTGGGCAGTGGGATTTCAGTATCATCTGAGAGCCATAGCACACTTTCTGAAATAATGGAAGATCTCTGCTCCCTTTCAAACAGCACCATTTTTTATTTCTCCAGACTTAACCTTCATCAGATAAGCACCTAAGATCTTTTAGCTTAGTTCAGGAAGACCTCTCTGCCTTTCTATTGTGTTAATCAGGACATATAGTCCTGTCATTTACTCCTTCTCTTCATCTGATGGGAGACCTCTAGCAACAAATACTGCCTGAAAACCTGGTTGATACAAACAGACATGAATCTCAGAATTAATCACAGAATCACCAGGTTGGAAAAGACCTCTCGGATCATCGTGTCCAACCACTCCTATCTGCTACTAACCCATGTCCCTGAGCACCTCATCTACCCATCTTTTAAATGCTTTCAGGGAAGATGACTCAACCACCTCACTGGGCAGCCTGTCCCAGTGCCCAATGACCCTTTCTGTCATTTATTCCTGATATCTAGTCTGAACCTTCCCTGGCACAGCTTTAGGCCATTCCGTCTTGTCCTGTCCCCTGGCACTTGGGAGAAGAGCCCAGCTCCCTCCTCTCTGCAACCTCCTTTCAGGTAGTTATAGAGAGCAATGAGGTCTCCTCTCAGCCTCCTCTTCTCCAGGCTAAACAACCCCAGTTCCCTCAGCTACTCCTCATAAGACTTGTTCTCCAGCCCCTTCACCAGCTTTTTTGCTCTTCTCTGGACTCTCTCCAGAGCCTCAACATCCTTCTTGTAGCAAGGGGCCCAGAATTGAATAAGTTACTGCAGATGTCTAAAATACAGATAATTGTGTGAAGGGTATGTGGGAGAAAGAAAGGGGTTGTTTCTCCTAAATTACCCTTTGAATAGGTAAGTTGCTGAGTTTCTGTTGTTTTAGGAATCCACAGACACTCCAGATGTGGAATAGCTCCTTTGGAGCCAAGGGCAGGTCTCTACCCAAGTAGAGTGATGCTGATGTCCTAATCTGCAGCTGACGACAGCTGTTACCAAGATGGCTGTCTGGTTGGACTGGAGTGTATTACTTCCCATGTGTCTTTAGCAGCTTGTACAACCAGTATCTGGGATATGTCCTTGAGATACTCACACCACAAGCCTCCATGGGTGGAGGGGCGAGATGGTAGTACTGAAGAAAAGCAGTGATGACCACTGTGAGATGTAGCTGCTTACCTAATGCACTGTTTGCAGCTTGTCCTGAGCTCTGTTCCTGGCCAGGTTTTTCCCCAGGATCCTTCTCAGTTTCCAAATGTTTCCCTCTCAGAGGTCTGTTTTTCTTAATGGCCTGGGAACTGTACACAGCCTGTCAACGTTTTCCAAATTAATTGGTGCCTCTCTGTGTGTACTTCCAGGCCTTGTTCTGGGGAACTCTGGCTGCTCTAGAAGGATGAGGGGTGAGCTGATGAAGAAACAACCAGCAAAACCTCCTATGCTGCCTGCAGGGAGAAGAGAAGTAAATGCAGTCTGTGGGGCAAGTGCACTCCATCTCATGTGAGCCATCTCCTCAACAAAGGCACAGGGGAAACAGACAACCAGGAAAGCTGGGCACATGTACATACTGTTTGAGAGTGGGGAATAAAATGCATAAACCATGCTTATTATCTGACTCAGGCCTCTGAGATGAGCAGCTTTCTGATGGTTAAAACACACCTTGCAGGAAAGAATTATTTGAAACATTTAACACACAGTGTTGCTTTAAGTAGCTTGCATAGCCCTGTAGCTGTAGACACATGGTGGAGCTGCACCCTGCTCTCACCTACACACGCAGAGATGCTTGAGCAGCTGCTGTGAAAGAAATGGCAGAGCGAATGGAACAGCCCCTGGAGAATGAAATGACTCAGCTGGCTGAACCACCTTTTGGACTGCTCTTCAGTCTGGCTTCCCACTTGCTTGCCTCACATGGGGTGAAAAACACAGAGGTCAGAAATAAGATGGGCTTCAACAGGAGGAGGCTCAGACACAAGATGCTCTCAGTGGGACAACAAAGGGATGGGTCTTGGACTGACAGTGGTTAAAAAGGATGAACTTTAGGCAGGTGCTTGTGCAGTCTGTATTAATTACGTAATCTGAAGCTATTCAGAAGGTCAAATTAGAAACTGAAGTCACTGAACTGACAAAGAAGGGGTACAGAGAATGTGAGAAGCAGGGGTAATTGAAAATACTTCAGTTAAATGCTTTAAGTAGCCTGTGACATCTCCTCATTTAACCGAACACTAGACACAGTCTAGTTGTAGCAGCCCAAGGATTCAATTCCTCTTAATTTATCATGCTGAGAACAGAAAATCAGAAGGGTTAATGAGCTGAAACAGAGCTCCCAACTGCTGCAGCTTCCAGAACTCATCAGTTAAGACTGTGCTATCTTTGTAACACATTGCTATTAAATTAGGTCTACACTGGACACAGGCAGGTCAGAGATTGAGGTTCATATTTATCTGAGCCAGGAATTTAGTCTAGAAAGATACATAGATATGGAGTGGAGGAAAGTGATAGTAAGCATTCAGCTAGCAGCCAGCTTGAGGTGTGAGTGCTAAGTTATGTCCACAGACATGTCTTATTAGCTGAACCCTGGAGGGCTCAGTGGCCCCAGCACCACTGAGGATCTGAGTCTGCAAAGCTACTTTCTCAGCAACTGCCCTCCCTTTGACTCCATACAGAGCCTCTGGTTTGTAGGACTCCTGAAAACCAGCTCCAACACTGGGCAAATGGAGCCAGGCAGTTGTGATTTGCTGTAATGTTTGAAAACACTTTTCTGAATTCTCAGCTCAGTCTGGATCAGCTGAAGTGTTGCATTAGAAACTTAAGTGTTTTCCACATGTAAATAACCCTACTATGTACCCTAAGGAAAATGCACACAAGCAATTCTTGAGCTGCAGCGTGGCCCTTAACATGGATTTTTTATTGTGATCTGAGAAAGATAATTGTCTCTTTTTCTAAGGTAATCTGCTTATAAAAATCTCCCAACAACCCTGTAAAGGAGAGTCCCAACATTTGCAAGAGCTTTCAAACAACCTGCCTACTTCAGTGCTCTATTTCTTTTTCCTGATGGCTGACTAAAATTCATTTACATGTTCTTTCTGTGGCAAGAAGGGGGACCAAGTTCCTCCAACCTCAGGCACAGTTTCTCCAGGTTAAAGCTGGGCCTCCGGAACCAGGTGTTCAGGAAGTGTGAGCTCAGTGCCTGCACACCACTTGCTCAGTGAGTAAATCAGCACTAAGAAGCTCTGGCCAGCACATCACTGAGTTCATAGACCTTAAAATGAAAGGTGTTGAGAAGGAAAATCCCATTCAATTTACGACAGAATGATCTAACAATTTTTGAGCTGCAGAGTAGAGGCAGAAGAAATAAAGTATGATAGTTCATTACTTAACAGCCTTCCTTTCCCACAGGCTACAAAAAGAAAAGGCTTCCAGCTTTTGCATTTGAGAATCTACAGACTAAACCGGTTCTTGCTACAAAGGCTCAAAGAGCCTAGATGGCGAAGGCTTTGGTTTGCTGTATAAGAGCATAAAACTGCTCCAGGGGATGGAGCCTGTAAGACTGGACCTTTAGCACCACACTCCAGAGTAAAGCCCTGCAGGGCCTGACAGGGAGCATGGTGCTGGTGGGTCACCCACCCGTCAGGTGCTTGAGGTCAGAACTGGAGTAGTATGAGATGCCAGCAACAAAGGCAGGAGACTGGGGTGGGAGGGCAGAGTCAAGGAAGGTGAGTCCCGGGCTCAGTGCATACAAAGAATTAGGAGGAGAGTGTCCAAGAAGAAATCCCTGAGTAGCTATGGGCAAAAGCTTCTTGACCTGTGAAGAGCAGGACTTGATATTACATGAGATCGGAACTCCTGATAAAAACTTGAAAATACAACTTTGCATTGAGCTGGGAGATGAAAGAGAAGCTGCTAAGACTGTTTCTGCATGGGTAGCCTGTCTGACTTGTTACCTTTATATCTCCTGTCACCTCACACTCCAGTGTATTCATCAATCCATCCCTTTTCTTCCACTCTGTCCTCTTTACAGACACCTGCTTGCCTACAGGACTAGTGTTCATGCCTGTGCTTGTTTGCTTGGACAGTCCCTCTATCACTAGCTGGGGATTAATATCTTGAAACTGGGAATGAAAACACTGGATTGTCATGGAGGGACAGTGTTGACAGCTCTGTGCATTTCATTAAGACTAAGCAGGATATGAAATTTTATTGTGCACATTTCACAAGTTAGACGCATGCTAGGGTTGAAAGGGTTCAAATTCCTCAAAAACCAGGCACACAAGCTCAGGCATGTGTATATGAAAATGGAAGGGAGGAATAAAGAGGACTTGTTTAATCTGACCTTACATCAGGGGAACATGGTGCTCAGCAGAAAGGTATTTCAAGACAATTGACTTGAATAACCCATTCTTTCTGTCACAGTGCTCAGTTTCAAAGGATAAAGAAACCAATTCTTAAAACAGGAAGAAAGAATAAAAGGAAAATCAGTTTTGTGTTTTACACAGGCAATAAAAGAACAGTTCTAGAAGACTAGAAGATATGATGCCAGTTTATTTGGACCTGACTTTCTCAGAGGCAGAAGTTTGCAGGGCTTGAATAATCTGTTGTAGCAGGAACGAATCATAAATGCTTTTGGGGGCTGATGCTGAACAGCCGTTGTCTTCTGCTAGTGGTTCCAAATGTGGAATGACTGCAGTAACAGTGTGTTCCTGCCCTTCTGGTGGCCCATCAATGCTATTACTTGAATGCTGTAGGTGATCACTCTTGCTGTTATCTTTCTGATGCTCTGTCCAGTCAATTTTTTAATCTCTTACAGGAAAGAGGCTTCCACTACCTACAATATTCCAAATCCTGCTAGACTTCACTGCTAGAACTCCTTCCCGCTAAAGTGAGACATACATCTTTCCTTTAATTGGAACCTATTATTCTCAGGTGTAGTGCTTTTCCAATGCACGAATTCTGTTTCCTTTGTGTTAAAAGTTTTAGACTACTGTCCTCTGTCTTACTCCATAGCCACACTGATTTGTTTAACTCCATTCTTCTGAGTCAGCTTTCCCTCTCCTTTGCATTTTTGTGCCCTTCTCTGAACAAGTAGTTGTTGATCTGCATCCTTTAGATACTGAGGCTTTCCAAACTGCATGTGTTAATTGTCTGTGCTTGAAAAGCTGTGATCTATATAAGCACTACATTTCCATCCTTAGGAAGCAGCATATTGCTCCGTTCAGAGCTAGAACATGGGAGAAAGGTATTATATATTGGAAGTACTTCAAGATACTCAGAAAAGCAGCACTCCGTGCCATAGCTATCAATGTGTAAAAGGCACATTTTGTGCTGTGGTCCTATCATGCTGAGAGTATGCATTTGAGAAGCCTGTTATGAACAGTGGCTTTGTTTAAGCTGGCAGTTGTAAATCAATATCCTTTGTAGATTGGCCACTAGTCATCCACACTGACAAATCACTGTGGGCATCTCATTATGACAGGTAAGCAGGTTTATTTGCATAAGGACACTTGTATGGGGAAAACGTGTTGCTGCCTGTTGTGTGGGTTTTGAGCTCTTCTTAAATTTGATCAAAAGGAAAAAGTCATGCATCTATACTAGCTGCCAATCTACAAAGTGAGATTTGAGTCTTTCCTTAGAGAATACTTCCAGCAACACCTTTTCATAAGTGACATTCTCATATTTGACAAGAATATGGTCTAATGTCTTTTATTGTTTCTAACAAGTCAGTTTGGCACTTTTGGGGTAGATAATCCTCATCCTTGTCAGTGCACAACCAAGACCCATACACTGGTGATAAGATATCGTAAAGATAGGCCTCAGACTTGGTGTTAATGTGAAAGCATTTCTAGCATTAGGGTCACAGCTGGATACACAGTGGCTTGGATGAAGTGAGACTTAAAGCTGTGCCCATGCAAGACTCCATAAGAATAAAGTGTCCCACACCTCTGACAGGAACCAGGTGTGAAGAAATGCAGTTTGCGTGTAATAATGTCTTACGCAACAGATTTCCTGACTCTAGATCAAATTCGTCGTTACGCATGCTGTGTTGTAAAGTGCTAAAGGCATATAGTTGTGTCTCTAAGTCACTAAGACAACATGCATCTCTGCAGTATGTAGCACCTGAAGGTAGCAAGAAAGCTGCACCAGTAAAGCAGATAAGTCCTCCAAACAGGTTTTCTTTCCGCTGGGTACAGCTGCCATATCAGATCCCAAACTCAGGATGCAGAGTTGGTGCTTTGGCAAAAAGAGTATCCACCTCTCTATAGCTGTTTAGTAACCATGTGGAAACAGAAAGGAAAACCACACCTAGTTTGTATGATCATAGCCATTTCCATGACGAAAACCAGCAGAGTTTCCTAGCAGCACCTATCAATAAAGCAATGCTGATTTCTTTTCTTCAGATAAGCAGAGCCTGGGAATGTATGAGAGAAGGTATGCATAATATGCTGTGCAACAGCAACACATCCTACCACTTAAGACTGTGGAGTACAGGAAAGGTTTTTCCAAAACACTATCACTGTGACCTGGGATAATCAGACACCCAAAAGTTGAAAGAGAGAGGGAGAGAAGAGGTTCAGAAGACTCATCCCTTCTTCTCCAGTGACAGAGAAGCTTTCATTCTCCAAATTGTTTAATCTGGGGTCTCTGCTAGGTACAAGAATGAGCCACAGCCCAGCCCACGGGGTTTGTTCCTTTCTGCCCTTCAAGAGGGAGACCTCATCCAGTCACCAGGATGTGGGTCTGGCAAACCTGGTCCTTTCCAGGATCCCCTGCTGCAGTCATGCTATTTACAGTCAGGCACGTCCTAAATCTGCCCAGACCTAGCTATATGGAACCTCTCCTAGTATATTTGAATGCTTTTCACTTTATCTACACAGGCACTGTGCATAAATGTGTCATTTTGATGAGTTTGGGAGGAAACACTGAAAACAAGTGTATTTGAGGTTAAAATGTTTTGCTAAGCAAAAAAAAATAAGAGTGGAAAAGGATTGGTTTAATTTTTGGGATGAAAGCCAAGCAGCAGAGCTTCCTGAGAAAGGGAAATTGTTTCCTGACAGAGCTAACCATGGTGTAATGGCTTAATTTTGGCTCCACAGCTCTAAGGGTGGGCAGCTCATCTCTCCATGTCTTACTATCCTGCTGCTCTCAGGACCACAATGGGTACAAATTTCAGGCCTCTTATCTGCACACTACTAAGTACCCTTTTCTCTATCTTCCCCAATTCATTCCTCTTGGGTGACAGGTGACATAACCTTAGCACAGTTTTCCTAGGAACAGAGTAAGTCTGTCTGTGGATAAAAAAAGCTGTCCTGTAGTTTGGGTGAAGGTGTCATTCCCCGGCTCCTGGAAGGATGCTACCATTCATACGTGGGACCTGAAAATGTGTTTAGGTGTAATGTCTGGTTGACCACAGCACAATGGAAGAAATGGCTTGCCTGTTGACGGAGGGGATATATTTGAACCCCAGGAGGTTTCTGAAGCCTCCTGCTGAGATGGGGAACTTGGAGGAGTTTTCTCCTCTGCTGCTTACTAGAGGTGTCGGCAGGACCATGGGTCTCTTTGTGGCATCTTCACCTAACACTGGAGGGAGATTTACCAAAAAGAGCAGTAGCCCCATCACTCCGCAAATGTCCCAGATGAGGATATTGTGGTTTAGGGAGAGCACAGGGTCTGGAGGTGTGTCCAGTAGATTGCCCAGAAAGGAAGTAGAGAAGTGAGCAGAGAACTCCTCTCAGCCCTGGAAAAGCTTTCCCTCTCTCAAATTAGTGTAGCAACAGGCAAAATGAAGATCTATCAGGAACTACTTGCACAAACCAGACATAGGAATCAAGATGACACAGAAAGAAATGAAATCTGTTGGTAGACACAAAGAACAGAGAGGCCTTCCCAAAATAAACCTAGTTGCTGCATCTTTGCAGCTTAGGGAACCCACCGTACCACAGGGAGCCACCATTGCTTCCCCATGCAGTTCAAATGTCTCCATGCTCCCAAGTTCCAACAGAGAGGCTGGGAAGAGGAATGCTGTGACTAAAGCTGAACATGGGGTGCAGAAAACCACAAGCACTTTCAGCAAATGCTTTAAATCACAACATCTACAGCAAGGTTTGGTACAACTATGGGAGCTAGACAGCTTGGACCACCTCTGATGGTGTAAACTAACAAAACAACACAGTAATTTCTGTCCCTTTTCATACCATGAGTGCAAAGGAGGGCTAGTGGCTGCTTTTCTACAAGTGACTTTCATTAGTGCCAGTTTTACGCATTTTTCATATGAACTCCTCATGTTAACAATCTGTGATACAAGCTTAATGATTTCAAGTTCCTTTCATCAGTTGTAACACTGGAAATAAAAGTGATTCCCAAATCTATCTTGCATAAAGAAGTTGGTATTCACAAAAAAAAAAAACCCAAAACCAAACCTCCAACAAAACAAACAACCCAAACCCAAAGACCAGCAGACTCACAAAATTACATGAACTGCTAGAACATGGCTTTTCTGTCTTTTTCTTCCTCTTGGGGCTCTTAAGGGGTTACAGTTATTGCTTTCAGTGTGGCATGTTCCTTGACAGCAGAACAGCTAAGACTGTAGGTACTAGCCCCTAAGGAGCAGCAAACCCTCACAAACCACTGACAAAGTAATCCCAACTATCTTGCTTCTGTGGGTTTTTCAAAAAACCAGGGTCTTCCTGACAGAGTTGTGATGGAAATCAGCTGGCTAGGTCAGTCCTCTGCACTTTTTCCCCTAATCCTCATGTGTCCCACTAGAGCAAAGAGATTGCCAGTTATGCCAGCAGGAAAGCACAGAGCAGCTCTACTTACTACTGATGAAGTAAATAGGAAAACGACAGAACTTTTTGTTCCTGTTGCACAGGACCATTAAATCTGTTTTTAAAGCAGAAGACTGTAGTGAGTCTCTGGGTCCTGCTCATTCTGCCTATGAAAAGCTCTCAGGAAGAAACAGAGACAAGAACTGGCTGGTGGGAACTCAAGTCTCTGCTCTTGGCTCTGTTTTGGTCTAATATCTTCTTACCTTTGGGACATTAACCATGTTTTTGGAGGGCTGAGGCAGGAAGGGAAGACCAAGTGCACTACTTAGATGTCTAGGGAGTTGAGATGTTTTAAAAATAATAATGGATGTAGCAATTAACAGATGATCAGAAAACACAGAAACATGGGGAAACAGTATAAAATAGACCTAACGGGACAGAATTAAGAGCAGGAAACTCTTAGTTTAAATACTTCACAGGAGCTTCCTGACCATCAGAACTGTCATATGTGTCACACATGTCTCCCAGTAGGAAACGAACAATCTGTCCCTTTCTACTCTGAAACACTGCTGTGGCAGACAAAAGAAAGTACTCGAGGGGTGCAGTCCTCTGTGTCTGGAGAGGAGACAGCATGGATGAGAGTGTCCTTAGCATGACAAAATATCTGCTTCAGCCTTAAGTTAATCTTTGCTCCATAATGAGGCTTTCTGTGCACAGCCGTTATAACAAACTGAGAGCTCAACTCCCCCTTTGAGATGTCACTGGATATTATAACATGAAAAAGAAGACAACAAGTGTTAAGGGTTACTGATCCAGGCTTTGTCAAACCTGAAAACCCTGATAAAGCTATATATTTGTCATGCCACATGTAGTCTGTGCTGACTTGGTTTGATCACCACTTGGTCCTCCTCCACACCAAAATCTGTTCAGATAATCTGTTGAGGGCATTTCTGGGAATGAACTTGCCTGATCTTCAACTCTTGCCTGTGGGGCAGGCGAGCACAGATAACCAGGACTGTGATGTTAGCACCTGGGCTTATCAGAACTGCCCAGCTGAGCTATGTGCTGGAAATCTTCAAATACACCGTAGTGCCTCAAGCACAGTTCCCAGGCTTTGTTTTGTGTCTCCTGCTGTTGGGGCTGCACCACCACAGAAAAAGGCTCCTCTGGGAAGATAACATAAAGTGTTCAGCAAGATCTCTGTTTAGCTGAGAGAAATACCAAAAGTCCTCTTTCGTCATTTGAGGTTTTGCCAATGTTGTAATTGCTTTTCTATCTCCTGTGCCACTCCTAAAACTAAATATTTTTTTTCCTCTGCTACTTAAAAAACTGTTTGAAAAGCTAGAAAATCCAGTCTGACATGAGCGAAGCAAGCACCATAGCTACCATTTCATATGAATGGGAAAAGAGGCGAGGACAGGTGAACTGCCTTGCCCAAGAGGGTGCTATACAGGAGAAGGCTTGGACTTAAGATGCCAAGGAAGCATGATTCTTGCTTCTGTAGTTCTGCCTGCCAGACACGAGCCCACTCAGTGTTCTCATTCTTGACTCTCCCAAAGCATGGGACATGCAGGATGGAGAAAAAAGCACAGGAAACCCTGTGGGTGTGCTACTCCTTTGCCTCACTGAAGCAACAGTTCTCGGGTCCTTTTTCCTGAATCAAAATGTTCTATTGATAATGAAAGTAAGACTGCCCCATCCACGTGGACCAGGGAAGACATACCACTTAGGGTCCAAATCACAGCTGGGTTGGGTATGTATCACCTCCCAGGAGCCCGCTAATCCTGTACAGATTGTTCATGTCTCCTTCTGTCCCCATTTTTACTGAATTTTTGAAATCACCTTTCAAAAGGATACCTTTTATAATGTAGTTCTCTTTCCCACCTCAGGGACTCAAAAAGTTAATTGGCAGTCCTTCCTCGTTCCCCTCGTTACCTCTCACAGATGTAACTTCTCCCCATTCCACATCCCCTGCTTTCCAGTTCTGAACTAAACCCCTCAAAATATTCTGAGGTGAATGGCAGGGATTCTGAACCTCAGCAAAAAGATAGTCTGAACTGCTTTTAGTGGGAAAATGCTTTGCAAGGTGGAGCTAACGCAGACTGAGGAGCCAGTCACAAGTTAGTAGAAATAAAAGTTTTCTTTACCTCCATGTCCTGCAAGAGAGAGGTGTCCTCAGGGCAATCTCGCTTCCCTACCTCTTTCTCTCTTATCTGTGGGAAAACTTCAGCCGAGCCAAAACAAAATCACAGTGCTGTGGAGGGTGTGTAATATCCAAGCTCCTGTTCAGCTCGAGAACTGACAGAGCCCAGCGAGTGGCCCTGCACTACGGAAGAAGGACGGGTGGGTGAGAGGAAGGGAGGGAGGGGAGAGGAGGGGGAGGCAAGGCAATCAGGGTTTAAATTTAGACACAACTCTAAACAGATACTGTCCTTCCCAGAGTGCTGGGCTCATGCGACAACAAGGAGCAAACTTTGCTGCTATGCCCAAACTTTGAGACACCATATGTGCATTTTGTCCCTTCCTTTCTCTCTCCCCTTCATACTTTCTATCAACTTGTCTTATTTTTTTTTCTCCTCTTCCCTGTTTGCCTCTATTTCTTTCCATTGCTTGCAGTTCTTCCCCTAGTGTCTGCCTGGATCTCTCCTCCTTGTCTACTCTTCTCTGTCCAAGTCTGTAGAGTCTCTTCTGCTGTTTATTTGCGAGAAGGATCTTTTCTTCTCTAACGGCAGCTTCCCTTCTCTCTTTCTTCACACTTTTACATCATCTCAGTCACCAGCGGACAGTCTTCAGAGTGGTTACAGGGGCCAAAGGGGAGCAGAGCAAAGGTGGTTATTGCATTTGAACAGATTGTAAGGCTTTGGTGTCCTGGTGTACTGCTAGGACTCCGAGAGATGACAAGAATATCAGCTGCACTGCTGTGCTGCTGGGTGATTCCACAGTGAGGGGCACTGCACAAATGTGGTCACAAGCAGAGGGACCCCATGCAAAGCGTCACTGCCTGACTGTAAAGCAGGACTAGCTCTTTCCACCCTGAACTCATGTCCCACCCTACCAGGTCAGATGATGTAGGGTGTTCTTCTCTCCCTTCACAGGGAGGGACAGACTTGTGCACTGGAAATGAGAAGCTTCCGTGGTGGTAGAAAAAAATCAGATGGGAAAAAATAAGCCTCCGGAATGTTTTGCTATGGTTTCCCTTTCCATTCAGATCACAGTGTTGTAAACTAGACATCTCTTTTAGCAACTGTTTGCATGTGCTCCTCAAGAATTTCAGTCCCCACCTCTTGAGAGCAGGGCGGTGGTGTGGAATTTGGAAACACTCCCTTTGTCTTCTGCTGGCTCTCCTGCCTTGCATGCAGCTGCAAAGTGACACAATGTCATGTCATGTCATCATTTTGGGATGATACATCGAGGGCAGAAGAAGGTTAAAGCATCTTTTCTGAAAGGGGTGCATACTTATCCTTTGCAGTGTTTCACAAGACCCTGCTGGCTATGGAGGGGGAGAAAATCCAGAATGGATTTAATTGTGAACATTGTGATACTCCAGATTGTTGTTACCAATAAATTGCCTCAATACAGTTGTTCTAACAGAATAGTTAACTGTTACTGTACTGCGTGCTGTACAGCTTCTGTGGTCCTTAAGAAAGTACAGGAATTACTAGATTTAAATCATGATCTCATTATCTCCCAAGTTCAATATACAATGGTTACTTGGTCCTTTGCCAAAATAACGACACGCTGAATTGCTGCAATCTGGAAATTGGGCAAGAGGACTAATTAATCTTCTAGTACTGAAACACTGGATTAGGTGAAACCCCTCTGCTGTAAGCAAACAGATGATGCTGTAACTATAAGAAAAGAGGTTGAAATAAAAAAGAAAGATAAAAATTAAATTCCTTCTTGATTGTAAATCTTATTGATTTCCTCAGGTCCTGACAACAATTGGAAGAGGGGATAGGAACTGAACTGATGAGAAGGAGGGTGTGGTAGGGAGGGCAGGATGCTTTGCCTGCCCATGCTTTGCCTGGTCTTGGGACAGAGAGAGGATTTCGTGCTTGGGGATTTCACTGTGTGCACTGGTCACAAGCATCCTTTTCAGGATGTCAGGATGCCATGTAACAAAGCATCAAAATCACATACCTCCAATAGATGCTTCATGCCACTCAGGGTCAATATTTTTGTTTTCTGCATTCAGGGGCTGTACTCTGCAGAGGAAACTGTTTTCTTAGCTCTACAGAAAAGGAAACTGCTAGGCAAAGATAGTATCACTTTACCCCTACTAATAAAGCAAAGGTAGTTGCAGCTGCCCCACCACAATTCTTCACTCCATTTCTGCTCCAAAATATCTTGCCACAAGGCAAATTGTTTCTGCCAGCAGGATTCCCAAATGCCATTGTTCTGAGTATGATACACAGTACTTGGTTTGTTAATGCTGAATCTTTCTTCCTGAGGGAGAAAAAGAGAGAAAGCACAGAAATATGGTATGTGTTTTCCACCAGACAGGAAGTTGTGAAGCATGGATTTGCTCTTTCTCATTCTTGGACTGAAACCCACGAAAATATCTGAAACGAACAATTCGTGAACAATGCAAGAACCTTGTGACAAACATTATTAAGGGAGGCTATACTGAGGATCTGGGTGTATTACATGATGTGTACATGCAAGTATGAATGTGAGATATTTTAGAGTATCTGCATCTTTTGTTTACAGACCTTCTGGGATACAGCACTGTCTACGAGACTAACTCGTTCATATATGCAAAAAAATATTTCTACATCTGTTCTTCTCAAGAAGAAAAAAATGCAGTCATCACAAGTGCAATGAAAAGAGACTCCAGGGGGAAATTTCATTTGAGTGAGAATATGTTGCAATAGAGGAGCCCTGGATTATGCAGCTTCCCAGCTGATTCTTTTCAAGATGCGTGAGGCCCAAACAGCAAGTTCGCTTCAGGCCAAATGACTGGTGCTCCTGCTACAGGCAGCATGTGGGGAGAGGTGCAAGGAAAACCTTCATCACGGCATGACCACAAAAGAGGTAGCATAACAAGTTCTGGCACGCCCAGAAATGCCATGTGTCATATTTGCTGGCCTCTTGCATTTTGGCTATGAAATATGGACAATGGGGCCTCCATAGGGTGCTAGGTCAACAGAAAAGAGAGGCAGGGACACAGCAATCTTTTGTTCAGAGACCACTCGGGAAAGAAATCTTCTGAGGGGTTTCTGAAAATTTGATTCAGATATTTGTGTCCACCGAGCTATCTCATTTGGGTGCATCTGTATGGGTGCTGAACCTGGGAAAGTATGTTTGTTGGGGTGGTGGATGAGCAAAGGCTGGAGGGAAATGTGGGTCCCTGCAAGACAGATTGAATCTCTGCTTTATTATGGCATTTGTTGAGGGTTTAGTAGAGCTCACCTGTCAGTGCCAGTATCTGAATTTGTTCTGTCCACCTAGCTGTCTGCATTTGGCTGCTGCTATCCACATCATTATCCAGAATTCATACCATTAACCAGCAGCTGTTACCAGGTTGAGTTTTTGACCCCCCTGACAATGGGGTCTTAGTCCTTCCTGTTCCCACTCAAGCAGCTCAATTCTCAACTCAAAAAGAAATTCTCTCAGAAAAAGGGGGGATGGATAGGGTAACCACAGCAAAAAAAACACATTTCATATAGCAATCAACTCTAAAAGCCAACATCCTGTTTTGCGCTGGGCTGGGCTTACACATCAACTCCTCCAACAATGGCAAGCTGACAGGAAGCAAATGTGAACAGCGTTTTCTATGGGAAACTTGCTTTTTGAAGCCACCATTCTGCTAACTGTGTTCTGAAGTATCTGCTCCTGCTGGCCCTGCCCTTGCCCCTCAGCATTAAACTAACACAGCAGTCGCTAAGCCTCACCCTCCTCTTCAGGGAGTTATCAGCAGGAAATGAAGTCAGCTGGAACGCTTTGTACCATAGGCATTTTTTGCTCTAATTCTGCAGCTGCAACAAAGCACGTGTGTGAGCGCACACACACGCTCACATGCCAGCACCCGCCCGTCCACATAGACTCGTGTGCCAGGCACAGTGCACCCCTGGGAATTGATGTCAATGGGAAATCCCCGTCACCAAAGATGCTTGAATTAAATCAAAGGACAGGGTTGTAAGTGATTCTCACTAAGTTGTAATAGGGAGTGTGAGACTGTGTGCACTACATGGTGACCACAAAAAGTGGGTGACAGAGACTAACTGAAAAGTCAAATAATTTCACACGTTCCTGAGAGTCAGCATGTGCCTCAGTGCTAACATTGTAGAATCATAGCATGGTTTGACTTGGAAGGGACCTTAAAGATCATATAATTCCAACTCTCCTGCCATGGGCAGGGACATCTCCCACCAGACCAGGCTGCCCAAGGCCCCATCCACCCTGGCATTGAACTCCTCCAGGGATGGGGCAGTCACAGCTTCCCTGAGCAACATGTGCCAGTGCCTCACCACCCTCACAATGAAGAATTTCCTTATTATGTCTAGTCTAAATGTTCCCCTCTCCAAGTTATAGCCATTCCTCCTAGTCTTATCACTCCATACCTTTACATAAAAAGTCCTTCCCCAGCTTTCCAGTAGCCCCTTCAGGTACTGGAAGGTTGCTATAAGGTCTCCTTGGAATCCCCTCTTCTCCAGGCTGAACAAGCCCAACTATCTCAGCCTGGTCTTCTATGGGAGGTGCTCCAGCCCTCTGATCATCTTTGTAGCCTCCTCTGGACCTGTTCCATATCCTTCATATGCTGAGGATTCCAGAACTGGACACAGTACTTCAGGCAGGGTCTCACAATCACAGAATCACAGAATCACTNCACAGGGTTGTTGTGCCCCAAGTGCAGGACCCGGCATTTGGCCGTGTTAAACCTCATGCCGTTAGACTCAGCCCAGCGGTCCAGCCTGTTCAGATCCCTTTGCAGGGCCTCCCTACCTTCCAGCAGATCGACACTTCCGCCCAGCTTAGTGTCATCTGCAAACTTAGTGTCATCTGCAAACGAGGGAGGAATTAACCAGGTTCCTTACCTCACAGGCTCTGAGCAAAGGCATATCCCTGAGGTGAGTAAAGTTAGGAAAATGCTGTATGGTATAGGAAGCATTTCACCTGCAATACTTTGCCTGAGTGGCTCTGCTTTTAGTAACGGGATCACACTGAGGTAGACAACCCTCAATCATACCAAGCAACTTGGAGCTGGTGGGTGGTGTACCAGTAGCCAGTGTCATCTCTTGCAGCACTTTAATTTCTTTGGAGATTTCTTTCAGTACTAATTTACCTGATTTCAGAGAACAAACTGAGCTGGGTTAATAGGAGGTATGGCTGCATCCTGTTATGTTAATATAGTGATGGAACTATAACTGATTCGTCATTGACAGCTTGCTTCTAGACTGAACAATTCCTCTACCAATTACTGGTTTTAAGATACAACAAAGCTTAATGTAAACAAACAAAAAATCAGAATATGGGTGCTGACACAATTCCAGGTATCTGTGCTGGATATAACCAGGGTTTTTGATTACAATGTTCTCATACCAGCCCTGCTGCCCATCTCGCAAGGTCCTGGAAAGCAGTGTCACAGCTGATCCTCGCAACAGCTTCCTCAGCATGCAGCCCAAGTTCTGACTGAACAACAAGATTCTCTGACTGATAATGTAACAACATTTCTGGTCCCTAAGAGGTTATGCACAGAGGAAGCCTGCCTTGCTACTGCCTGGGTCGTAGCTGTTAAAAAGGTAAAAGGATTTTTAGCTGAATACTGGGCCAGCCTCATATTAATTTTACCTATCTTCTAAAAAATACACTGAGGATAGAATGGTCAGAAATTAAATTCCCAACCAAGTTAGTTTGGGAACTTTGAGGATGTGAACAAATAAATGCATTATACACAAGTACACAACACCTTTTCGTGTTCAGCAAAAGTCTGTTTTGTGTGCCATTTCCTAGTAGTAGCATCATGTTGTTCAGTAGGGCTGATATCTCCTCAGGAGAATATCTAACCAACATTTTTAGAAACAATTTGCACAGTGGGCCTCATGTGGCACCAAGCACTGGCACTTCAAAGCACCGAGCACTTCAGCTTTTGCCAGAGCTGACTCACAGGTCAGTCGCTTCTGTCAAACACAGCGGCAAGTGACTTTAATCACTCTGGCTGTCATTTGGATGCTGAGCACTGGCCTGGCTCACAAATCAAGTGCTACACACAGTGAGACTGCACAGCCCACAAGGCTTATCTGGACAAGGAAAGGTTTCTGTTCATGGACAGGCTCCATGATCTAGACAGGAAGCTTGGCCCAGAGAGCTGCTAGACTGTGTGTCTGAAGAGAAACCTTTCCCAGCCCATCCAGCAACCATGCTATCTAAAGAGAACTGGCTGAGGGCAACACCAGCTATGAAGGGGGCAGACAGAGCACTGTGACACACTAGCCAGGATGGAGACCTCGCCCACTTTCTCACTAAAATACACCTTCTCCAGAGACACACTCCCCAGGTTCAGCCTGAGACATGTAATTCACAATGAAATTAAGACTGTTTCATGAACTGGCCAGCCCCTGGAAGGAGTAAACTAGCTCAATTTGTGGTGACGTATTACTGTATATTTATTGATTTTGTGCTGTAAATAAGCACGAGTTGAAAAGGAGAACTAGTAGCTAGTGATACTTTCTTGACCTTGTTATGCAAGGATGCTAGGAGCCCCTAGACATATTGCACCACAATGGAGATAATCCTTCTGCTTTCTCCGAGATCTAGCTGAGGAAGTGAGAGGGCCAAAAGACTAACTTCAGATAACACATCCTTTCAGAGTAGGCTGAAAGCATTAACAACCATATACCTCACCCTACAGGTCAACCCAATGCTACCCATCCAAGAAAGGGGACTAAACGAAGCCCTCTTCGTTAAGATCGATGGGGAAGACAGTCTATATGCTGGTGTGCACTGCTTACTGCAGAGAGTACTATGCCTAATAAATCTTGTTTTCTGTAGCAGAGAGCAGTGCTGTTTGCTTCCATAAATACAATTGAGTGCTGAATTTCAACCGGGCTCATCAGCCCAAATCCTGCAAGCAGCTGGGATTGGGCAGCAGCACCCCTCGGTGGCTGTGGACAAGGAAGGCTGCAGCTGCGCCTCAAGTCTGGAGGGGCAGAGGGAGGAGAGGAAAATTTGGCAGACTTTGGATGGCTTGTTCAGTCTTGGCCTTTAGGATCCCGCTGTATGGTCCCAGTGGAGGCAGGGGAAGCAGAGGATGACCTTCCATGTTCTCTAATGAGGTTTGTGTTGGCTTTCCTGCCACAGGGGCTGCACATCTCCAGCAATGTACATCCTTTCTGGTGAATGATGGACAGCCACGTTCAGCAAATACATATATCGAAGTTCCAGAACATAAAAGCTTCCCCTATTTCTGCATTTTCTTTTCCTAAAACAACAACAATGAAAATTGCCAGCTCTGCATCCCACTTTCACTTTGTATTCTTTCCTTTCTATCCTTATTTTTGCCTCGTGGCACATGTTACTTCCACATACTCTCCATGGTATCACTTCTCTCCTGCGTTGCCCCCAACAACCACTTCATGTCTGCTTTCTGCACTCCTGCTCCCCAGTAAGATCATTCTCACTGTCTAACCCACCCCTATCCCTCTACTACATGTTCCTTTGACCGCAACAAGTAAATGCTGGCACCTCCCAGGCCCTCAGAGATCAGGACTGCTTGAAAACAGAGAGAAACAAGCAGTTGCAGTATATGCACGCCCATGTTTTCATTGGGAGAAAAAAGAGGAAGATTTAATGCCTTCAGTTTAGCTAGCAAAGTCTCTAATGAAGTTCTTTGCACTTTGTCTTCCTCATCCCTTTTTCTTTCCTAAGCCATTTCCTCTAGATCATTTTTGTCCCTTTTCTTCAATTATCTTTTCACTCCTGCATTTTTTTCCTTCAACACATTCCACTCCTGCCACTCATCTAAATATGTTGTATAAACCTAGCTACGTAAAGACCTTTCATGCAGTCTCTTCTCTCACACTTAACTCCTTTTCTCCTTAGCACTTTGCCCTGAAATATCCCTTGTCCTTCATCACAAACAGGGCTGCTTGAATTCCCTTTGCTGTTGGAGCAGTTGCCGCTTGCAAGCTCAGCCATCTTCCTGAGCTGAGTGGCTGTACCTCAGGGGTTCAGATAAGCCTTTTTTCCATGGCTTTTCAGGGATAACACAACACAGGTTCCTCCTGGACATGTTCCAGGGCAGACAGCAATGGAAGGCTCTGTGTGTAGGTGCTCCGAAGGGAAAGCCAGGCTTCTGCTCCCGTTCTGCAAGCAAGGGGAATGCTGAAGGAAAAATGATTTTGTTCTGCCTGTACACAACAATAGGGCAGTACATAAATCACAGGGAATGGATGTGGGGATGATACATCTGACCTGCTATGGGTGTTAGGGGCACCTGGGGAGAGATGCTAGTCACACAGTAACTTAAAATGTGGGTTTCTCTGTGATAAGTTGCTATCTATGTAGTGTAGACAGACCTGGTAAGATTGAAGTAGAAAAATGGAGACCTCCCATCATTAAGAAAACATTGAATCAAGTGGCAATGTTTCCCCAGTTAAAAACATTTCTTTATACAAACCTTTGTAAGGTGACTGAGCACAAGGTAATGGATAAAATGAGGTGTTACAGTATTTATTTCTGTAACACACTGAAAGCCAAGAGGTTGTTCAACTAGCAAAACCATCTTGTAGAAGAAATAGCTTTGATGCATGTCCTGCAGTTTGCAAGTGTTAAGACTTGAGGTGTGACTAGTGGCAAACAATCCTATGAGCTTTACAGTCCAAACCAGCTTCAGAGTGTAATTTTTCTCAAAAAGTGACAAACATGGGTTGTGACACAGAACCAGCCTTTGACATTGTCACAGTTTAGCCCCACCTGGCTTGATCAGCAGCTAAAAGCAAGCAGTTATGATCTCAGTTCCACACACCCCCTCCACCCTAGGAAAGGGGAAATGAAAGAAAGCGACTTTTGAGTGGGAAAGTAAAAACAGCTTTAATGAAACAATAGTAAGAAAAACATTAGTAATAAGAAAATAACAAAATATATGCAAATATATGAAATTGACCTTCCTGATGACTCTGTGCTGCCACTGATGCTGCAGAGTAGGTATCAGGAAAGGTCCTAGGCTGGGCTGAGCAGCAGGTGGGAGTTGGATTCAGGAATGCACAGATCACCCTTTACAACTGCCTGAAAGGAAGTTGTGGTGAGGTGGATGCCAGTCTCTTCTCCCAAGTAAAAAGTGATAGGATGACAGCAAATGGCCTCAAGTTGCACTCAGGAATGCTTAGATTGGATATTAGGAAAGATTTATTTACTGTAAGAGTGGTGAAGCATGGGAACAGGCTGCCTAGGGATGTGGTGGAGTCCCCATCCTTGGAGGTGTTCCACAAAATGTGACACTTTGGGATATGGCTTAGTAGTCACCGTGGAATTAGGCTAATGGTTGGACTGGATAATCTTAGAGGTCTTTTCTAACTTCAGTGATTCTATGATTCTACTGTCTGAAATCACACAGTTAACTTCCAGAAAACAAAGTAACTTAGACAATAAGAAGGACCTGGGGGTGTTGGTTGACAGCCGACTGAACATCAGCCAGCAGTGTGCCCAGGTGGTCAGGAAGGCCAATGGCATCTTGGTCTGTATCAGAAATGGTGTGACCAGCAGGTCCAGGGAGTTTATTCTCCCTCTGTACTCAGCACTGGTGAGACTGCTCCTTGAATCCTGTGTTCAGTTCTGGGCCCCTCACCACAAGAAGATGTTGAGGCTCTGGAGCGAGTCCAGAGAAGAGCAACAAAGCTGGTGAGGGGGCTGGAGAGCAAATTTTATGAGGAGCAGCTGAGAACTGGAGTTGTTTATCCTGGAGAAGAGGAGGCTGAGGGGAGACCTTATTGCTCTCTACAACTACCTGAAAGGAGGTTGCAGAGAGGAGGGAGCTGGTCTCTTCTCCCAAGTGCCAGGGCACAAGAGGGAATAGCCTGAAGCTCCACCAGGGGAGGTTCAGGCTGGACATCCGAAAAATTTTTTTCATGGAAAGGGTCATTGTGCACTGGAACAGGCTGCCCAGGGAGGTGGTTGAGTCACCATCCCTGGAGGTGTTTAAAAGATGGGCAGATGAGGTGCTGAGGGGCATGGTATAGTGATTGATAGGAATGGTTGGACTCAAAGATCCTGTGGGTCTCTTCCAACTTAGTGATTCTGTGTGATTCTGAGGTTTAGCTGAAAAGTAAAAAAATCTGTTCTGCTTTAGCTCAAACCAGAACAGAGATTGATTTAGCAGCAGCCAGGACTAGGGGGCCAACATTGCCACGACTGCCCTGTGGATCTGACAGATTTCCCTGGCCGGGCAACCTGGGGGCAGCACCAGGGGACAGCACCAGGGGGTTCATCTAAGGCACTGTGCTGACACCACCACCCATGCCAGGTGACTCAAGACTTTGCAAAACAGCCTGGCCTCAAGCCAGTAGGTGCCATACGCTGGGCAGAGCCATCCTGCGGGGCTGGCTCTGCGTCAGCCACCCTTGGGCTGCCGCTGATGCACTGCACACAGGCCGCTACGACCCAGATCCCAAGCCACCATGCCTGGGCAGGTCCTGCTATCAGAACCACAACCCAACAAACCCTGCTGACCCCCACGGGACCTGCATGCACCTTTACCTGATACAAGAAGCAGACACTATTATAAAAAGCAGAGTTATTTTGTTTTAAGCTACAGTAGAATAAAGTTCATCTAAGTAATTGTGGGGTTTGAAAGTTAGACGAGATGTCCCTCTGACAGCATGTTTTCTTTCTGTGTTTTTCCAGATGCTTTTTATTCTCTGATGAGAAGGTCCTGTGTTCAGCGTGGTCTGTGCCGAGCAGGTGTCTCGGCTCCTGCCACCCCCCGTTTTCAGCCTTTCCCCATCTCCAGTGCGAGGGCAGGCAGAGCTGGCTCCACAGCTCCACACCAGCGAGAGATTTCATTGCTGTGAAGTTCACAACATTAAAACGAGCCCTTGGGAAGACTCCGCACACGCACCAGCTCTCTGGGAGCGTTCACCCCTCTGCCTGCAAGCGGGCAGCGCCTCCCGCCCCAGCTCCTGCCCCGCACACGAGGGATGGAGATCGCCCTCTCGCTTCGCCCAGCCCCACAGAGCCCGCTCGCTCTCCAAAGCTCCAAACCGAGCGCCTCAAACAGTTTATTTGCCGGTGTTTTCGGTACCGTTTTCCCCCGCCCCAAAGCGCGCTGCGATTGGCGGGGGCGGCTGCAGGGAACCTTTCATTGGCTGCTGCCGCATCAGAGGCCCCACCCCTTTCTCCTCCCTCCTTCCCCCCCGCCGGCGAGGTCGCGCGGTCAGTTGTTTACAACGCACACTGGCCGCGAGGGCCGTCCCCGCCCCTCAGAGGCTCTCATTGGTTGAACGGAGGGATATCGAGATTCCATTGGCTGGACGGAGGGGCACCGCCACTGGCGCACTCTCATTGGTGGGTGAGGGCGCGGGGCCGCGTTGTGATTGGCCGGAGGGCGCGTGGCCGCGCCGCGATTGCCTTGAGGGCGGGGCGCGCGGCGGGCGGCAGTGCCGGTGTCGGCGGGGACATGGCGGGGTCGATCGCGCGGTGCGCGTCCCTGGCGCTGCTGGGGCTACTGGTGGCCACAGCCACCACCGCCATCCCGCCGCCGGAGCAGGCGGCTCGCATGGCTCGCTTCGTGCTGCACAACTGCGACTGGGGGGCGCTGGCCACGCTGTCGGCGCAGAGCGGGCTGCGCGGCCGCCCCTTTGCCAACATCTTCTCGCTCAGCGACGGGCCCCCCGGGTCCCGCGGCGGCAGCGGCGTCCCCTACCTCTACCTCACCGACATGGAGATCTCCGTGCAGGACCTGGAGGTGAGCGGGGGGGGCGTCAGTTCCGCCGCCGAGGCCCGGCACGGTGACTCCGGCAAAGGAGGCTGAAAGCTTCCCGGCGGGGAGGGTTGAGTCGTGCCGAGTCGCGCTTCTCTCAGTTGACTTGGTACGGAAAGTGCCGGGAAATAAACTCTCTAAGACTCGTTTTGGAGTTTTAGGGAGCGAGCGGGCTCTGTGGGGCTGGGCGAGGCGAGAGGGCGATCTCCATCCCCCGTGTGCGGGGCAGGAGCTGGGCGGGAGGCGCTGCCCGCTCGCAGGCAGAGGGGTGAACACTCCCAGAGAGCTGGTGCGTGTGCGGAGTCTTCCCAAGGGCTCGTTTTAATGTTGTTGTGAACTTCAGAGCAGTGAAATCTCTCGCTGGTGTGGAGCTGTGAAGCCAGTTCTACCTGCCCTCGCACTAGAGATGGAGAAAAGCTGCAAGTAGAATTGGTGCCAGAAGGCAAATCTGTTCGGCACAGACCACGCTGGACACAGGACGTTCTCGTCTCCAAAGAATAAAAAGCATCTAGAATAGCATTTCTTGAAAGAAACTGATGTTAGAGGAACGTTCCCTGCCCATGACAGGGGGATTGGAACTGGATGTTCTTTAAGTTCCCTTCCAACCCAAACTGTTCTGTGATTCTGTCTAACTTTCAGAAAGTACAGTTACTTAGATGCAACTTAATGCAACTTTAGCTTAAATAAAACATATTCCACTTTTTATAACAGTAACTACTTCTTGTATCAGCCTGTACTTTTTCATCTTGGTTGCAAGCGGTGGCTGGAATTCCTTTGATAGGAGTCAGCCCTTAGCCCACATTTTCTAAAAGCAATGTAGTGACACTAGCTCCCTGTTCTGATGATGCCATCTCATTTATAATTTCTGAAGAGAGTTGTTAGCCCTCAATTGTGTAACCATAAGCAGTGCTGTCTGTGCTCACCCTCAGTAGTCCTCCTAAGAATCATAGAACAGTTTAGTTCGGGAGGGATGTTAAAGATCCTAGTTCCAACCCCTCTGGATGGGCCGAGAGAAGAATTTGCTGCTGATTGTGGCCTGGAAAATTGCAAGGCAGCACTACAGTAGGGGAAGTGGCTGAAGCTTCCAGGAGCACTGACTGGAGAAATGAGAGGACGCAGAGTATTTAGACAGGGAGAATGTCACCAAAAAAATATCAAAAGGGCTGGAGATTGGTAGTGTGGAATTTGAGCAAAGCGGGCTCCTACCCAGGCTACTGAAGGAATTGTAATTGAAACTCTGGAGCCTACCATAAAGACAGGCATGCAAGAAAAGGCAGCAGGCTGGTGTGCTGAGGCTCCAAGTGTGCACAAATGGCCTTGTCTCAGCTCTTTTGCTTGGCTGTGGTCAAGAGTTAGTTGGCTAAAAAGCTAGGGAAACAGTAGTCATAAGTGTCCTTTATTAGAGAGCCTTACAGTGTTAGTAAAACAAAGAAACGCGAAACTTAAGTAATGCAATTTTTTTCAGACTTTGTTTTATCATAAACATTTTTTGCTTTTTTCCTGCCAACTTTTAGTTTCTTACATTACAATATTTTAACCATGTATGCAAGTGCTGTAGAAAGCCTAGTTTGTCTTGTATAGCATCTCCTTCTCCAGCCCACCTACAGCCTCTTGTTTTCAGGATAACATAAAATTAATGGTTATGGACTGTTAATGGGCATTTTCCTTCAGAAGGCTCTCCAGCAGATCCTTATTCCGCTATTACAGGGCAAAGAAATTTGACTGCGACAGTTATGCAGAAGGAGTCATCTGGTAGGGGTAGTGCTGAATAATCATGACTCAGCTCTTTTTTTGTAGTTGAGCAACTTCCTATCTGTCAGGTGGTTGCTCCTATTTCATCAGGTCAGTGGCACTCTGTGTAGTGCTCAAGTGACTTTGAGGGGTTTCTTTTTGAGATGAGCTCTTATAATGATATTTCTCAAAGCACATGGGCTTTATTTGCTGGAAGGTAGTGAACTTAAGTGTATGACATTCTGCAGTCGGCAGTCCTATTTGGCACCAATACTTTTCAAGCTGTGTTCACCAGATTAGTTTTAGAAAAACAATCAGATACAGATTCTATAATCCATCAGTTCGGTGTCTTACTTAAAAGCTAGCTTTTAAAATTCATTGAAAACTTCAAAAGAGCTGGCCAGTTTGGAAAAGGCAGCTGGGAGGCTTGTTTTGATGGGAGGCTTGTTTGGTTTTGTTTTAATTAAAACAGTTGTGAAGCTCAGTTGATTATCTTTTAGTAATGCTTTGACCTTCCAACAGAACTAACTTAATGAAATTCACTGTATGCCCTTGTTTTCTCTACTGTCCTATATGTGTTTAAATTGGAGTATATAATTATTTGAATGTGAAATAGCTAGACTGTATATCAAATTCAGAGTTTTAAGGAATGCTTTTTTGCAAGGTTTGCATTTTGTGATAATGAACTTCAGCACACTTCTAAGCTTGGTTTTCTTTCAGATTCAGAGCTTATCTAAGTAGGCTTTCAGAAAAAAAAAGATGACGATAGCTTTGTTATTTTAACCAGTCGTACTGAGCTGAACAAAGTAGCAAAAGCTGAAAATACAGCAGGTGTGACATTTTTCCCCACAAAAGTATGTCAACCTCTTATCTTACTACTTGCATTTCAGATCAATTCAAATGCCTCCTTAACTGTGTCATTGGCACAGACTCCTTACTGCAAGAAGCACAAATATGACCCCCAGAACCCACTCTGTGCCCACATAATCTTCTGTGGGAGTGTTGTAAAGGTAAGAAACTGAAAGTTGACACTTGACAAAATTGTGTGCATCAAGTAGTGTAATGAAGTTACCACCTGATATTTGCAGGAGCTACGTTAGCAAGTCTTTAGCAAGGAACTTGGGAGGACAATATTGTAATGAAGGAAAACTCCCTTGTTCCTCTAGACCTGTTTTGAAACTAAGAAGTCTTAAGATAGTTCTCTTATGAATGGAATGTGACTCTTTCCATCTCTTTTGCTTAGTTAAATTCTTCGGTCCATGCAGTGTGATACGTGTGCTTCCAGAACTTTATTGAAGTAAATATTAACCTCAGCTGTAAAATTACTGGTGTTATAGACAGAAAGAAAACGTGCATTGTATTACCTGGTGGCATTGCTGCCAGGGCTGTATTCATTTGTGCACCGCTACTTTGGTGTCCCATAGAATGAATTTATAACTGCCTGTGTTAATCATTGAAGATCTTAATCGCATTATGGAGGGTAATGATTGAGGACTAATGATGACAACTAGTCATCATTACTCTCTCACGTGGTAGTCTAAAATCTTGTTTGGTGTTCTCACACCTCAGGTGTTTGTACATTATGCTCTGGCTGTCCTTTAATTGCTGTCATGAGTTTCTCATCAATAGTTTATTTTAAGTAGTTCCTCTTGTTCTGTATGGGAGCTCAAACTTTTTGATTTAAGCCTTTAAATATTTATGCGTTGTATGTTAAGTGCTGTCACACATTTCAGTTTCCCTTCTCTTGTAGATTCTGTTGTATGATCCTCTGTGTGTGTGTGTGTGTTTGCGTTCATCTGAACTCATTTAGATCTTTGTGTCTGGCAGAGCAGATGCAGAAGTAAAAATGACACTTAAAATTCATCATTGTAATAGTTCAGCAAGAATCCGTACTGCTCTGTTTTGTGATTCATCAAAATACTTGTTTGTTCATAAAGTACTTTCTTACTTATGCTTACTTCATAAGTACCCTTTTAATTTAATATTAAAATCAGCTACCTTGGAGTTTTTGTCTGTATGGTTGTACACCACACTGGACTCTGCCACAATAATGAATACTTCGTGATAAAATATGGCTAAACTAAGAACAGTGCAGCTGGCAGTGTTTTTTAGCTAAAATTTGTCTTCACATGGCTGTATCTTACTGTAATATTTTACTGGTTATTGTTTAGGTGGATGATTCAGAAGTGGGTTTAGCAAAGAAAGCCTTATTCAGTCGCCACCCTGAAATGGAAACTTGGCCTAAGGATCATAATTGGTTCTTTGCCAAATTTAATATCACCAACATTTGGGTCCTGGACTACTTTGGTGGGTTGAAGATTGTGACACCAGAAGAATATTACAGTGTCAAGCCTTAGTAAGTACTTACGTTTTGCAAGCTTAACTCTCATCATATTTGGAACCTGTGAAACTTCTCCTTATTATTAACAGTGTATATTAGTTGTGTCTCTTTTTTTTTTTAAAATATGTATTTATGTCTTTTCCCCAAGTAGTCTACTGGATGCAGTGTCTAAAATTTTAAGATATGTTTGAGTATCCACCTACTTAATAATATCAAGTAGAGTGTTTATAGAACTATCTACACTTAGCTACACTTGTACCTTAGCTTAAATACAGCTTCTTAGGAGGAAGGGCTCCATAGAATGGGTGCAGTCACTCTCTTCTGAATTAGTTGCAAGACGGATGATGTTTTGGTCTAATACTTAAAAGTAGTGGGATTCTTCAGCATTTGTGAAGCTGTATTAATGTGATTGTAGCAATTGTATTTAATATTTTCACAACAGAATTGCTTTTGCATCTGTCATTATGATATTGAAGCATTGAGAAATTTCATTCTATTGTCTACATAAAACCAAGTCTTTAAAACTTTCAAGTACATTTTAATGCAGTCAGGACTTAATGCATTCAATTTCACTCTAATTCTCACTCCTTGTAGGTGGAAGAAGATCCTTGGTGATGCCGATACACAAATATATTACTTTGACTGTTTCATGAAAGATCCATATTTTTCTATGTATTGTAGAGCTTGTATGACTAAGGACAGACACCGTGAATTGTTAATGAGCTTGTATAACCCTTCTGATGGAAATGTAAATTTGCACTAACTAGGACAGCTTCAATTATGTCATATGAAAAAAAATTGTCCATAATCCAAGATTAAATTTTATTCACTGTATGTGTTTCTGGAAAGGTGATGTGTCTCTGTTGACAGTGTGCATTCAGAGAGGCTATTTTTACTGAAAAGTAAAGGATTAGTCTAGTCTTAAACTTTTCAAAGCGTTAGTTAAATGGTATCTGTGAGCACTCTCAAATTTTATTTTATTTTTAATACCAGTTCTGTTTAGATCTTTGCCGTAAAGAACCACAGGGTGGCTCAACTGACTGTGGAATAGAAAGCATTGCTTGTATTACAGTGACAAATTATATGCTGAGTTTCCAAATTCTGCTAAGAATACCCTCACTTGTTTGAGCCATTTTTCTGTTTTGCCACCTATATGGAGTGTGCTGCAGGACACAATTGTGTTTATGCCAACTGTACGTGCACCTTATGATAAGTTTTTGCTGCTGGTGGTGGTTACATACCCAGACTCTTTAGAAGCAGTAGGGTGGTAATACACTAAGTATGTGACTTGAATATAAGATTATTGGCTTGTAAATTCAATGAGGATTTTGTTAAGTATAGGTATTTAAGTCTTCAACTTTGTTTAGGCTGATCAAATGGCAATGTAGCAGCTTTTATTACCCTCAACTGTAGAACTGAGCAAGTTTTTTTGTTTTGGAGGCCTTACACATTTTTGGGGTAGTAACCCAGAACTGAGAAAGAAGCAATACAGTATTACAGAGATGGTTCATGCCTTCTAGAGAATAAAATTTAATGAAAGGTGTATATAATTAATTCTCTATTCAAATATGCCATGTGCAACAACAAAAAAAGAAACACCTTTTAACATCCGCTCTTATCTCACAAATATCCAAAAAGAATTATGAACAATTAAGTTGATTTTATGATGATCAAATATTACCTAGTTGACTGAGTAAAGAATGTGAGTATTTAGACTCCTTAGAGGCAGAACATATATAGAACAGTGGAATTCATCATATGAGATAATCTCTATGTCTTAATGTTGTCATTGTATTGATACTTTTCTCAGATACTGGAATGATTATAGAAGTATTTTTGAGGTAACTTGTTAAGTTTTAACTTTTAAGTTTTTGTAACGAATTTAAAAAGGTACTTGTAACTATGTCAAAACCCATTCTGTTATACTACTTGAAATTAATTTAAGATCAAAAAGCTTGTGTTATGGAAATAGTTTGTTGAACAGATAACACTGATTTTTCAATATGAAACTAGAAAATATTTTTATATAAGACATAATTCTGGAAACTCGAATGATCCTTTCAACAAGGACATCTGAATGCATTACGTCACTTTATAGCTTTTGGTGTGTGACATTGATAATACTGAGCTTTTATTAAAATTAAAATATTTTTTTGACAAGTGGTGTTGAGTGTTATTTATTGCACTTTCAAGAATACTCTTCTCCCTCATGCTCACTTTCAGTCATTCAACCCTCTCTTCAGAGTTCTTGTTTTATTGTCACTCTGGAGTCTTTCTTGATTTCTAGAATAAATGATGAAAACCCTATCACACTTATCTCTCCCTGCTTGGATGAAATAAAGATCTTTGTTTCCCTTCTTTTCTGAATCTAATACTGTGAAATGGAGCATAAAATAACAATAGTGGAGTTTGTGAAAATGAGTACAAGGAAGCCTTATTTGATTATTTCTTCCAGCTAGGACTTACGTATTCCTAAATGTCTGTATTATTGGCTAGCAGTTGTTCAACCATCCCCAGGTGCAGGGCTCCATCATGTGCTGTTACTTAGGAAGACAAGCACCATCACTCCAAACACACTGGCTTCCTCCTTCCTCCAGGTTTTACTGCTGAGCAAAATGTTTTGTGGTCTGGGATATCTCTCTGGCCAGTTGGGGCTGTCCCAGCTGTGTCCCCTGCCAACTCTGGCAGGGCAGTGTGAGGAGCAGAAAAGGTATTGGTGCTGTGTGAAAACAACTAAAACATGGGTGCACTATCAACACTGTTTTCATCATAAACCCAAAACATAGCTCCAAACAAGCTATCATGAAAAAAATTAACTCTATCATAGCCAAGGCCAGTATAACACCTTAAAAAGAATCACTTGATTTTGAGGATTTGATACAGAATAAAGCTGGGGTTTTGTCTGACGGATTTGATGTTCCCTTTAGTACCAATTCTCAAGTCTTTTCTTGACTGGAAGAAGGAGGGATTTTTTTGGTAATGATTAATCTTAAACAGTGTTGTAATAATACTACATTTTCTTGGTACAATTTTAAATCATCATGTTATCTTTTTACTTTTGAAGCTTAAGGGGACCCCAGCCAGCTGTTTCTTTGGGAAGTGGTTAATAACAAAATAAGTTACATGTTCCAAGCTGTGTTTGAGGGTTTATCAGAGAACTATCTGGAGTTACGTCCATGCATCCCATTGAACACTTGGATAGAGATTTTTGTATGTAGAAGTGGAATGTAAAGTAGATTAGAATACCAATCCTATGAAACATCTCTCTATTTTCCTCCCTCAGTAACAGGTGTGTAAATATTAGTATCACTAGCTCAAGAAAGTAAAAATTCAGCTTTTGTCCTGTTTTTCCTCACCTTCTTTTCCTTGCTGTGATTGCCTTTGTTGTATCAGGCTAAGTCAGGAACTTGCTTGTGAACATTTCCTGTCCAGAAGTAATAGTTGTAAACAATGAATCAACATTTTGATTTCTGACTATGTGCATCCTCTACCATGGCATGCTTTACCTGTCTGAGCATGTTCTGAATAGTAATGAAGTCACTCTGCATATTCAAGAAGTTAAGTATCTCCTTCACTGAGAGGATCTGAGACACCGGATAAACTTAAGCACCTCACTGAGTCACAGGATGATAGTTAGCTGGGAATCTAATTAGGATAATTTCAGTCTATCTCTAACAATGCAGTGATATTTCTCCTTTGTCTACTAATCTTGCTCATTGACATGTCTGTATTTCTGCTTCTTGATTTTTCAGTTTCCTTCTTGTGTTTTGATGTAAGACTTGTGTCCAGTAGATTCTCGTGACATGCTACATCATTTCAGAATAGAGTTTATGTATACCAGGTATTAGTTTAATCCTTTATGCAGTTCTATCTGGAATTGATTTCTAAGCTATTTATTGTTGTATCTGTGATCTTCACAATAAAAGAGAGGTAGCTCGAGCAGGGCATTAGATTAATACAAAAAGTATTAATTGTAAGGTAACACAATTTGTTTTCTACTAGTTCCTGTGTGACAACACACTGCATCAAGAAAGATTAAATAAGCTGTTATATTAGAATCATAGAATCACCAGGTTGGAAGACACCCACCGGATCATTGAGTCCAACTGTTCCTATCAAACACTAAACCATGTCCCTTCAGCACCTCATCCACCCATGCCTTAACCACCTCCAGGGAAGGTGAATCAACCACCTCCCTGGGCAGCCTGTTCCAATTTTTTCTGTAAAAATGTTTTTCCTAATGTCTAGTCTGAATCTCCCCTGGCGGAGCTTGAGGCCATTCCCTTTCCTCCTGTCCCCTGTCACTTGGGAGAAGAGGCCATTACCCTCCTCTCAATAACCTCGTTAGGTGGTTATAGAGAGCAATATTGTTCTTGAACACAAGAGGGTGCTGTAGACTTACGGTCGGGTTGATTGTTAAATGTTTAATACTTAAAATTGATTATTGAATTCATCATAACCTAAGGATGCTGGAAAAGCATACGACAGGGGGCACGATGTGAACAAATTCTTTTTCTACAGTGCTTTACATTATGAATGCTTTCCTCCATAAGCACAGCAGCCTGCTAGCTGCTGAAAAAGAAGCATTCATCATTTTTTTGTGTTTTGTAATCATTTTGCGCTATGGAGTGCTCGGAAGTAATATCCATGAAAATGATTTAGAGGTTTTTAAATTAAGAAACTCTAGTAAAGGAAATGGAGACAGGTATAGAATGCCTCGGATCATCGACTGGGAGCAGCCACCTCCAGACTCAATAGTGTTTATTTCTCTTGGTTCTTACTGACTGTAAGAATCCAAAGTGAGGGTGCTCCTTTGCTGTGGCAGTGCTTTGACTTAGGTTTGTTGTTAGCTGAGCTAAACCACCTGATTATGATTTGTAGTTTCCAGCATTTAATTAAACTTGGATTGTGATTGTTTGAGTGCTTCCCAGCCCCTCGCCAGTGGTTTGGGCTGTCTGTGCTGGAAGCCAGCCCTGACTACATGCAGGTGTTTGGATGGTGAGGCAGAGATGGGAAAATCCTGCTTTGAAGCTTCTCCTCTTTCCTGGGGGTTGTCCTGGACCTCTTGCCTAGTTGCACTGACTTGATCTCAAACCTGTCTCAACTATTGTTGATGCTGTTTTCTGTCACCTAACCTGCTCTTCTCATTCAGGTACCATGAGACTGTATCTTGGTGGTGGGGACACTGCCCTGCTGACCCTGTCAGTTCCTCTGCTTTGGAGAAGCAGCTGGTCCTTGGTGCTCCCCAACAATTGTATTTTCCCTTCTGGGAAGATCAGCCGTGATCTTGCCATGCAAAACTCTTGGAGTTCCTCCCAGGGCTTTTTGACTTAAGAACTTCTGCATTTAAAGGCGTTCTCTGAGTTTCTGTGTTGTATAATACAATGTAATAAGATTAGAGCGTAAGTCTTATTCATTCTGGTTGTAGTAATGTTCTTCATAGCCCAGTTTTCTAGGGAAACAAGACATCTGTAACCATGTTATCTGGACACTTGCTTTTGTCAGACTTCTGTACTCAATTTAATTTAGATTTGAAACAGATAGTGTGACCTTGAAGCCACAAAGTTCTCCATATATCATGACAACTGGAAGCCTAAGAGAGGAAACAAAACCCAGTTCATGTATGTTAAAAGTGCAACAGTCATGCTTTATAAAAATTTGAGCTTTGTTAATTATGTTAGTTGCTGAGCTGCCTGGAGTCTTCTGATTGACCAAGACCAGACATGTAGTTAGTATCTGAAATGATAACATTTTATATTATTAATTGGATATTTACTTTTTACTTGAAGAGCCTGACAGCTGTAGTGGTTGTAATTAAGTTTTCCCTCAAATGAGCATTTGAAAAAAAATGCAGAAGAGGTATGTGTTGGGGATGAGGAGGGAAAGAAAATAAAGGAAATGCAGGTACTTGTCACAGGTCTTAAAATCTGGCTTCACAATACCGTTATATTCGTGAGAGACATAACTTTACTGATCAACTGTAGTCTGTACAGCCACACAGGAAAATAGTGAAGGTGCCCTATAGTTAAAAATAGTGTTTCCAGAAAATGCATTTAATGATAAAGTCCCAGAATTTTTTACATATACTGTAATGTAATAGGGAAGTTCACCAGCAGTTAACAGGTGAAAATGCTAATGATGTAAGAGAGTAGGTTGACTAGCCTAAAGGAAAAGAAGCATTGAGGTTCCTTCTTAAGATAGGACATAAGCAGAGCAGATCTTAAAGGCTTCACTGGGGAGGAAAGAACTGGACATCGCACATTCAGTAGTCTCAAAGGTGAGTGTTCACAGAGGGGTGCATTTTAAGTTTCTATTAACAACTTTATAGGTTTCCAAAACCCATGTTGCATTGAAAATTTTAAGACCGTAGTGGAAACAGGGGACTGCTCATCACAAAAAAAGCCCAAAATAATGAATAGAAATTTGTTCTTCCAGTGCATCGGGGCCTTTTTATCATCTCCCATAGGGAAGTTACTCATGGCTGTGTTTGTCTTTATGGTACTGCACAGGTGTCTGTCTGCTTTTTTTTTCCCCCTCTTGTTGGATGTGGCAGGGTTTCTGTTTTGCACAATGCAGCTGCAAGGACTAGGGACAGTCAAATGATTTTTTTCCTTGGAAAAGCAATATTTTCACTCACAGAGGGGAGTGGTTGTAGGGAGACTGAACTTCTTGTGTCTCCCTGTTGGGAGCTGCAAAGCATGACCTGTAGTTAGACACTGTATTCTTTCCAACTCTCCCATTGCAATGCTGGCAACAGGGCAGCATAGGGACTAATCCTCTTGGAATGCAGCAATAATCACTAAGTAAGTATTAATTGCTGCATTCCAAAGGGATTAGTGCAGTTAAACCCAATTACAGCAAAGTGAAGCTTTACTGTAAGGCATTATAGTGCACTGAAATCCTGTGAAGTGATGTGAGACTGCTGGTCTGCAACATCTTGTCCATGAAAATTGTGGACTTACACACCGTAAATAGCAGACTTTTTCTTTTCAGTGTATTAAGTCTACTGTTTGAATGGCATGCCTCACTGGGAGCTACAGCTTGCTCAGCCGAGAAAATTGTTGCTTGTTTAATGCCCATTATCTTTATGTGAACATCTCCAAGAATTATTTTGATACTTGTCGAGTTCTGGCATTACAACTGTCACTCCCTGCTGGAGCAGGGGCAAGGCTCTGCAGTCTGTCTGGGTTTTGCCATCTCTAAAGTGGGGCAGCTCCTCCATCAGGTGATGGAGCTATTAATTTTGCCTGCAACTACCAACTGTATCAAATAGGCTTAGGAGAACTTTTGATAACTGACCTGTTCTCAGTCCAAGCACTCTGTGGTGATGATTACAGGCAAGCTCTCTGTGGTAGCAATACATGAGCCAGAGGGCAGTGTGTAGTTATTTTTTTTTAATCCCCAGCTTGACTGTGATGTGGGTTTGTTTTTCGGTTTTCATTTCTTTCCGGTTAAAACTGCAAGCCCTGATGCTTTTTCATATAGTGCAGTCAAAGCATAACGAATAAGCATGAAAAGAGGATGCTTCTGGACATGAATCAGCCCTTTGCATGAGAGCTGTTCCAGTATTTCTTGTGTCCAGATTATAAAGGGCATATTGATACACAGAACCATTTCAATACATACTTTGTCTGTTTAATGAAAGTTGTTATCCTTACAGATAATGAGCTGCACCTTAAGCACTGTTAAACACAACTGAGTTGTACTGGACACCATTTCAATTCCCTGACCTCTTTTGTTTCAGGAACCATAGATCAAATCTTGCAATCTTCCCAGTGCAGGTAATTGAAATGCACTTTCCTCCACCCATATGTTTAGATGAAGAGTAAAGTTTAGCTGAGAGCTTTTCTTAACCCAGCAGGGAGGTTTTTATGTCTCCACTGTGGCTTTGTCTGTATTGAGAAAAATAGCTGCTGGATCAGCTGAACTAATGTCAGCATTCATTTCTAGTCCAGTGTTTACAGAGTTCTTATGATCTGACTGAAGTGAGTAAACTAAAACATCGGTATGGTTTAAGCTGTTGGTAAAAATGCACATATGAGATTGCCTAATGCACAATGTGGGCAGGAGGTGCTGAAATTTTTACAGTGCTATGTATTTCCGAGGGATGCAAAGACCAAATAGAAAAGAATGCAACACTCTAAGAAAATCATTCCTGATCATGTAATTGCAAGCTGTATGAACACAGAAAAGATTTTTCCTAAGGAAAAGATCACTTCCCCTTTATCTTTTTCTATACTCCTTGACTGTGTGATTTGCATCTCCCATGTGGTGCTTCATGTGAGAATAACAAGGATGATTGCTCTTTTGTATACTTTCATTGTATTTAGATTATAATGATAAGCTTGCCTTATTTCAAAAGCTGAAGGATGGGGAGGAGAGAATTTCTAGGGGCACTGTCATGCAAAGCCTTTTTCTGACTCTACCCACACTTCTAAATGAAGTCCATATACTCTTATTTCTCTGACCTTTCCCTATCTAGACATCAAAACACACTGGCTCAACTGCTGTTCTCCCAGTGTGTCTACTGTTGCCATTAATCTCCCTTTTTTATACAGCTCTTCATTCCTTTTCCTTACCTTTGGCCTCAACTCTTTATTCAACGTGGTAATTTGCTGAATTTCTGCCAGAGGGAGAAGCTATGATCAATAACAGGAGGAGACAGGGGTCAGCAGAATAGTGATGAGCAGTGCCATTTGCTCCTCTGAAAATAGTGTTTCCCCAAAATATCAATAACTAGTATGATATTATTTTAGCCTTTGGATAAGGCATCAGTGAGATTTAGGCAGCCTGCAGTGGGAGCTGGGTTATTTTTCCTCTCACTAATTCCTTACTTCAGCCAATCCGTTACATGAGGATGTGGACAGAAAGGGCTTTATCCAGCTCATGTTGGAATATAGACCATGTACCTGAGAACAGCTGTTTCTGGGACTACCTAGTCCTCTTTCTGGTTCAGTGCATGGTGGCTCTCATGGATACTGCTTTGCCTTCTGCCTGGTGGTAAGTCAGAGCCCATCTTCAGCCTTCCCTTGCAGCTATTGGGATAGAAGAGCCACAAAGGAAACCCTCTTCAAGGCTGGGGAAGAGCAGAGGTTCAGCAGTACTGTCTAAGTATCACAGAACAGCATGCAGCACTAGGTTTTGGTACTAATAATACTAGTAATTTTAGTATTGGCTGGTAAAAATATAACAATTAGTAAATAAAAGCATAATACTACTATATCGTTGTATTAGCCTTCATTACTCTGGACAGGCAAGGTGATGAATTTCTTGTTCTCTTTCTTCCAAGAACTTCAATTTACTTTGCTTTCAAAAGGCTATAAATCCTTACTACTTACATGCACCATAACTCTCACCCTGCCAGCTGTCTTCATGCTGTTGGGAAATAGTTATCACCAATCTTGTTCTTGTACCTGCTGGGGATGCACATTCCTCTTTCTAAGAATTAGAAATAGGAAAAAAAAAAGTAATTATTCATCAAGATACTTGTGCTTCCTCCCAGCCTAAGCTCTGATCCTGAAATCTAATAATAGAACTACAATTGTAAACACTCAGCAATCTTCTGTTAAGCCAGTTGTTTTGTGACGGGGAGGAGGAGGCTGAGTTTCAGGCTTCAAGGTGCTTCTAAGTCATGTTTTCAAGCTTTTCTAGTTCATGGAATTCTAAAAAGTACTTTTAATTTCTATTAATAAAAGTGAATTTTCTTATTTGTTCACATTTGAAAAGAGCAAAATAATGTGATATTTCTTACAAAGTGAGAGTTGGCATCACTGTGTCAAGTGGTATGAATTTCATATAAATGCCCTAACACTTGCTGGAGAAATTACTTCTATTATCTCCTTTTCAGGAAGATATTTCTGAAACTCCAGATTTCACCCTTCTTAATTTCATTGCATTATGCTGGCTTTCTTCTCCCCTCCGTTGTCCTAAGTGATTCATTTTATTACCTGTTGCTCCTTCTTAGTAATAATAAAATAGTAGTGATAATGCAATGAGACATGTTGAGGAGGAAGTACTGCTAGCCACACCTTGTCTCGGCTCTTGCTTTTTTTCTCATGCATTTAAAAATTCTGTGGTGGTTGTTTTGGTTTTTTATTTGTCTTTTTCTGTTATAAAGAAAGCCAACATCACCAACCACCCCCACCAAAAACCCAAACTCCGAGGTGTCCCTGTTTCCTGGTTCTCTCTTGAGTTCTAGTGCCTTGTTTTCCCCGTCTTCATAAAGACTTGATTTCTTTATCTGTAAAAGCTTAACTGCCCTGGCTTTAATAAGACTAATTTGAAAAGCATGGTGAGGTCCTCAGGTGAAAGCATAATGAAATGACTTAATGTTGTTAACGTAACTCAGTTTGTATTTTCCCAGCTCATAGTGCAAAGTGTTTTCCGGAGTGGCATTTGCTGGGTTACTGCTAAAGCACGCTTGTTCTATTGCCTGTGTGGTTATCCAGCCCTGCCTATGTAGTGCTGCCTTAATACCGCCTGATTTGATTACTCGTGCGACTTTGCAAGGAAACAAGTGTTGTGATTCTCCTGGCTCAGCCTGCCACTCACCAGCACCCCAACCACTCCTGACCTGGGGGTCAACATCAATCTAGCTAAACAAAGGAGACTCAAACATAACTCATTCCTACTTGTGGTTTTGTGTAGCTCGGTGCAGCGATCTTTAGTCTCCTTAGAGCAGCAGAAAAATGAGGGCATTTTCACTTTTGCACTGGGTTGCTGGGCTAGTCAGCACAGAGCACGTACATGTGCTAGATGGGGCTGCCTACCCAGCCACCTGGTCCTAACAGAGGAGGGTGGTGGAGTGTAAGGCACTGCACTCATGCTGGACTGAGGATGTGCGCCTGTAGGAAACCAGGCTGCTGGGTAACCCTGCTTGCGTTTGTGTCCAAGGACCACATTGACAGTTGAGCTTTCAATGTGAGGCTGAAAAAACCGCCTTAGCTCCTAGACCACAGCTGCCTTCAAACCATTTGTCTTGCTACTGGGGTATGTTGGTCTGCATTGGTATCTGTCTCTAGAAGACAGCTTCAAGCAGCAAGAATGCTGAATCCCATGGCCCACTTAGTAGGTAGGAGTGGCAGCTGGAAGCTGCCAAGTTCTCTGTTTCAAGCCGAGTGAGGAAGAGATGCACACTGTGCTCTCCCGCAGAGATGACACGGGCTCTCCTCCCTACAGGCTGCAGTGGCTCAGAAGACAAAATGGTTCCAGAGCTCTGCACACGCTGATGCCCTTTCACAGTACGAAGATGTGGTGTGCTCACATCAAAAGACATCTCCATTTCATGGATGGATACAACTGAAATGAGCTAGGCAGGGCCAGTTGTGCCGATGTTTTATGGCTGTCTGCAAGGATGTGCAGAGTCCAACTCACCCTGATGCCAGCCACCCCATAGGCATGAGACTGCAGTCACTTCAGGTTGCTTACGATAAGGTCATATTTCAATTAGATTTAGAAATGAGCTTTATATCTCTACTAGTTTAGCCAGCTACTCATTCAAGAGTGACTATAACTTAGAATTTTAAACTTCTATTTATGCCATACTGCACACTGAGCATAGTTATGTAGAATCCCTTTTGAAGTCAGGCCAAGTTTGATACCACGTGCACTTTTTAGGTGTCTTGTAAAGATCAGCAGCTGCTGACTAGGATGACCTAGGAACCATCAGACAAACTGAAAAAACACCCCACCAAAAAAACCCATCATGCAAAGAGGAAAAGAAAGAAACAATACAAAAGGAAACCCCAAGCATCAATACCAAGAATGTAAACCCCAGCCCACAGAGGAAGGCGCGTGCTTCGATGCCACTGCCGGCAGGTGGACTCCAGAAGCCCTCATAGGAGGTGACTTCCTGTGGGGTTAGCAGACGAGCAAAGTCCATGGAGGTGCCTCTTCTCCGCACCCCTGGTCTCCCGCTCCCCAGCACTGCTGGGGTGAGCAGGATGAAGTGGAGGAGGATCGTGATCTTTGCCGTCTTACAGGCGCAGCTCCCAGTGGCAGGTAAGGCAGGCTTTTGCTTTATGAGGAGGGATCTTAAATCTCTTTTGAGGAAAGAGCACTTTGTTTCTGTGGTGGATTCCCCACTGCTTTGGTAGCAGGAGGTTATGTGCACAAGGACCTCAGCAACTCCTAATCATGGCTAGAAACTGCAGAGGCATCTGCACGAGGACCTCGGCCATGTCTGTCCTCCTATCAAGGCTGGAATCATGGCTGCTCATGAATGAGATGGCAGAATTCGTGCTGAGCTGCCCTGGGATGAAGAGACCCTCAGGAAGGCTGGGAGGAGGAGGAGGTGGCGATGAGGGCAACCATTGGTGTCGGTGCAGCCTCTTCTTCTGCCCAAGTAGCTGCCATGGCTGGAAAACAACTCATAGTTAAATAAGACTCTCGGCTCTCACCTGGGTGGCTTTCTTTATGATTTAAAAGGATAAATTTGGTACAATAATGAAAATGTAGTCATATGCAGTAATCTGCACAAGAGAGGCTTTTAACTTTGGTAAAATTAGAACTTTGCTGCTGGGGGTTGGTTTGCAGGGAACGGCATGAACAGCAGTCGAGAAACAGGACGGGGGAAGAGATGAGACAAAGCGCAGGGTCCTTCTGTTCCTGTCTCTGCTAGACACGTTGTAAAATGAGGTCATTTTTACCTTTATATATGTTCTCACAGTTGTATGCATGCTGGTCCTGCCTGGGCAGCTTTTTTATGCACAAATCTTCAAATTGTATTAATTCTGGGAGAGAGGAATGTGTTTCTCAGTAGGTTAATAGATAAAAAATCAACAAAACTTACACCCAGAGAATGTCTGAGCTTGGAGAAGTTGATCGATAATCATAGGCCACATCTGAACATGCAGTAAAGCAAAACCCCACAATGAAGAGTTTCCTCCATGATGTACGTCCTAGCTGTGCTCAGTAAACACCCATCCTTACACTGAAGAGCCTCAGTGACTGCCACAGGCTTCTTATTTGCAAATTTTCTGGAGATTAGAGAAGGGTTTTGCGGCCATTTCCTAACGCTATGGAAGCACCTCTAGTAATTCATGGAGGTTATGCTTCCGGAGGATTTTAAGCAGAGCTGTATATTCTATAGCAGACATGCCTTCTATTTCTCTGCTGTTCGACATCAAGTGCCCTCCCTTTCTGACACTTGAGAATTATACTGTACTTTAGTATGATACTTCTGGTACTTATGTTTTCTACGTTGATCTCTATCCATAGATACTTATAGGACTATAAAGGTATGGAAACTGCTTTGGATCAAAATGCATCTGCAAAAAATGTTTGTGTTTTCTTCTTTTGATCTGTCACATGATATCAGTAGTTCAGGCTCCTATGTGTATGTTTTTAGTGGAAAACTTCCACTGAAAAATAGGCAATACAGTTCATAGATGGGTAAAGCTAGCACTGCAGGCTTCTCTGGTGCAAAGCTCTTGGGGGTATTCACACTCACAAAGAATACACAGAATCAAATTTTGAACAAGCTTCTGTTGCCATTGATTTAGAGATGGTTGCCTGTGGATTTGAGGGAAAGTATTTTTGAGTGGATACCTGCAATAGTTGGAAGAATAGTAGTATTTAGCTGAAGAGTATAGGTAGACTGGAAGAAATCATAGAATCATAGAATAATCAGGTTGGAAGAGACCCACTGGATCATTGAGTCCAACCATTCCTATCAAACACTAAACCATGCCCCTCAGTACCTCATCCACCCGTGCCTTAAACACCTCCAGGGAAGGTTAATCAACCACCTCCCTGGGCAGCCTCTTCCAGTGCAACACAGAACTTGCAGAGTTGTTGATAAATTGTTGATGCAAAATACACAGTAACAAAAATGTAAGATCACCATGAATTTTGTTCAAAGATGAGACCAAACAGGTGGGGTTTTGAGCTCAGAGCTATGAACAGAAATATCCGCTGCTGCCTGGCATACTTTCAAGCCTTCTTAGAGTGAAGTGAAATTTTACTTTTTTCATGAAACTAGCTCAGACTGGACAGAGATTCATTAAGCTGCATAACCACCTTACCATGAATTCATTCCACTTCACTATAATGCATTTTATGCTTTTTCTTCAAATGGTCAGTTGAAAAATGCTACCAAGATTGGAACTGATGAACTTGCAAAGCCTTTCCTTTTCATCTTTTGAGTACTGAAATAAAGATGACAGGCATGTGAAAAAAATTGTTTCAAAATAAGTAATTCTAGAGATGGGCCACAAATTCTGATGCAAAATTTGAATTATTGACACCAGATCACAAATTTCAGAATGCTCAAACTTACCCTTTAAGCAATTACAGAGAGAAACCATGTACACACATTTAGTTTTCTGTGTTTCCCTCTGCAGAGGTGTAGAATTGTACGTCTGGAAGTTTAGCTGAGGTCCTCCTATAAACCCTCGCTTAAAAAGTGCGTAAGAAGAAGTAATTTGAATTTCTGAGCAGATTACTTCATTATTCCTGTTGTTCATTGAGACATAAAAATATAAAAAGACTTCTAATGGAATACCACAATCTAAATGGCAAAAATCTTCGTGCCATTTACAGAGTCTGAAGCATGGCAAGTGTCAATGGCAATGTAACAGTACTGTGGGAAATGTTGGAGAAATGCTTTTTTTGTTGTTTTTAAAGGCTGATAACACTTTGATTTGTACAAATACACAACACATCCATATAACTATATGTGCAAGAGGCCTTTGAGTACAGCCCTTCCCTGTTTTTCACTTCTTTACAAAATCACTTTTCTCGGCATTATCTGCTGAGCGGAATTGGACAGTGTCCTGGTTTTTTTGCTAACTCTGCGGAAACTAAAACGCGTCAGTCTTTGGCAGATATTACATGCACAGTTTATTTTTGCAATATTTTGCTGCTCTCCATGGCTATGTCTTCTGCCCACTGAGTGCCATGATGCTAGGAGCCTTTTTTTAATCGGTTCATGGACAAGTAATGGGTCTTAGGGTTCGGTTGTTCCTTCTTTCTCATCAGGTGACTTCACAGGTCCACGAACTACAAGTTGTTTACAAGCCTAGCTGGGAAACAAAAACAAGTAAATAGAGACTATTTTGGCCACCATCACCATGTCCTTATGCTCTGTCTTAGGTTCTTTCAACTGAATTCTTGTTACATCTCAGGGGAAAAAAACCCAAAAAACACCAAAATAAAGGCTTAATTTTACATGTTTTATTCCCTTTTTCTCTGCCTGTTCACAATGATTCATTAATAATTCATGCAAAAAATCTAAACTGGCACATTAGTGAATGGAACAGAATGTGGGCAAATGTAGCCTGTTCCTGTAAAGGAACAGTTGCTGAACCCTTGCAGTGCTAGATTCAATTGTCTAATGGTCCTTATTGAATAAGTGCTTTCTATCTGAACCCTTCCAAGCAAAATTCTTAATGAGTGATGTAACAAGTTAATGATCACATTCCTTTTGTTTTTTCCTGTATGCTAGGTGGGAATTATATACACAGTAGAGACAACTATCTGAAAATATGCTTGTATTTATCCTGTGTGTGTTCTTGTAGTAAGATGGGGATAAAATGCCAAAGTGGGGAGAAAACAGGACACTGACTAGCAGCTTAAAGGGGATGAGAACTTGATTTATGGATGAATTTTAATGTGAGGAGTGCTTCTGACTGCCATTCCTGTTATTCACAGACTAGCACCATGAGTAAACCATAGCAAGGAAAAAAAAGAATTAAATCCTTATAAATAAGTATGTATAAATATATTCCTAACTAGCTCCAAACTGTAACCAACAACCCTTTAAAAAAGAAAAAAAACACCCCAACTTGCTGGCAGAACTGCAGATAACTATCAAATCCCCCTCCACTCCTCCAAATCGTCATATATCTGAATGTCTGTATTGCATGTAGATCTGTAAAATGCATCAGCTATTCTGGCAAGAAAATAGAGCAAGTTTTTAGGGTGGCATGAATGGAAAATACAACTTCTTAAAAGTACTTAAAGTATTTATCCTGTTAAGGTTTTTACTTTGTCCATGTGCCTATGTACTTGTATGCATATTGGTTTTCACTGTTCTACTTCTATAACTTCAGTCAGCACCTAATTAAAGTTTTGCTGATGTTTCTTTTTACCATTAAGAAAACAATTTATCCTATTCCAGAGTCTCTGAGAAGCTGAAATGTTGCAGATTTTTCTGATTTGCACTATTGTATAATGTAATATTTTTGAGACTGGTTTCAAATATTGTTTTCTAAATTAAATTCAGTTCTGTTCCTTAAAAAAAAATACGTAGTATTTTTAGCTTTTAAAATACAAAAGTCCAGAACTTCTTTTTTTCAGGGAAGCAATGAAGGCATTTATCTCCACTTTGCCCGATGCAACTGATTTATAACTTCATATATAACCGATAAAATGAACAGGCAAACTAAAAGCTTAGTTTGCAGTTCTTCAGCCTACTCTCTCAAATGCACAGATCTCTGGAGACAGTGGAAATGCATGTGTTTAGCCACATACCATGGATATATCCATCTTTATGAAAGTTAGACTTACTGATGTGTAGGTCTTGCAGTCCTTTGACAATTTAGCTATTAAAAATAGAAGTGAAAATATCTTGCTCCTAAGCCTCAGAGACCTCAAGCACTGATGTCTATGCAAGTTTTGCTTAAAAGGTGGAAGTCATCTCATCCTTTGAACTATAGATTGGAAATATTTGAATCCCTACAAGTTTCCTAGGAATAAACCATCAAGGTTTGGAAGCCCTTTTTGTATTCTGTTCTTAAGATGATGTTATACGATGAGAAGAAGAGCAGCAAGTTTGGAATTTTCCATCTTCATGTACTTTCGGTATATGAAGAGTATGATAAACATTGTTCTTCTGGCAAACAGATTCTGAAGCCCCATTAAATGCTTGTACTACTTCTTTCGTGGGATGTAATTGTAGTGAAAACTTTATCTGACTCCTTCTGTGTAGCGTAACATTTTTTTCATTTGTTATATTTTTAAATGAAGGAGAAGCATAATGATAACAGAACTCTTTGAAAGCTCAGATAGCATGGAGTTGAAATATACACAAAATTAGAATTTGAAGGAAGCTGACAAAGGCAAAATGTTGGACAATTTTCAACAAATAATAACAGGGCACACTGAATAATTCTAGAAGGTGGCTATTTGTAAGCACCTGAGGGCTGGGTTTTTTAAAAGAAATATCATCATAAATTATTTACTTAAAACCCAAGATGTTGTCTTAGGTGAAAATCTTCACTTTCACAATAAATAAATAAATGTTTTTAGTTTCCTAGTCAAATTTCCTAGCTTGTAAAGGAAACCTTGAAAATGCGAGACTGCCTGGCTCCAGAAACAGAGAAGGAGCTAAGCAGCTGTATGACCTGTCACTTAAAATTTTTTTTAAGGCAAGTGCAATTTTTGGGGGTGATAGGCTAGCCCGGCTCAGGATACCACAATGCTCACTGATAAGTTTCCTGGTCAAAAAGAAAAGTATGTCAAGCACTTAGAACCGAATAATGCTTAGAGAAGTTTTCCTAAGAACCCCAAAATTTGAATCATAAAAGCAAATTAACAAATTTTATTATTTTAAAATCAGAGTAATGGACTGTAAGACTTTTTGAATGGGATAAGATGTGATATCCACAAAATTAATGCGGGATTATTAATCTGAGTGATGTTTTAATTCTTTTTAAGTAAGTGTACATTAACCATTGAATAAAGAAAGACCTGTGTGACTAAAACCCCTTTTTCTAGTTGTTCATCCAAATTTTATAATCATTTTTTTTTCCAGCCAGGAGCATGGATATTTTGCATTCGTTTTGCTTGGAGTATTGCTGTCATTGGCATGACAGCCAAACCTGAAATAAACAGTGCTAAACATTCATAAAAATGTTTCCCAAATACTTAATGTGTGAGTATGCAAATTCATTCCAGTCCCCCATGGCATATATCTCGTCACACGGTAAACCAGGGCTTGGGAGGGGCAAAAGAGCAAAATGTCCAGAAGGTAGTTATTCAATGGGTGAGAGCAAACCCTTATACTGACAGAGATCCTGCAAGTGGATTGAGATTCTTTGCATGGGCATCTGTATGTAGGAGTGGGGCTCTAACTGATTACATACTTTGTTTGCAAAAACGTTTATTTTCAATTAGTTAATTTAAAAATTCAGCTGAAACAAAAAGTTAACATACAATAAATTATTGCTTATCAAATCAATTTGAAGAAATAGTTTGGTATAGAGTGACAATGTCACTTTTCACATACTCTGAAAACATCACTTCACTGAAAGAGATCAGTTTCCTAACAATAGATACTGCAGCTCCTAGTATTTGTTTTGTCATTCAGAAATAGTTGAATGGTTGCATGATGTCTTTAAAAAGAATACATAAACTGCATTCCTGGGCTGGGACCTTACAGCTCACAATTAGTACAGCAGATTTTTATACCTTTGCAAAGAAAAATTTTGACTCGTATCGTATCATACATTGTAGTGGATAGTTACTATAACATTAGATAATTTTTCCATTGCATATCAGTAAACTTCAGACAGAAAACCCAACATCAAACCTTTGGTAGAAGTAACTTCTGTGTATATCCACTATGTCTTGTTGTGATTTATTTTGTTTCCCATCCAATAATGCAAAATAATTTGCAAGAAAGAAGTCTTACCATAATTACGTGGAGTAATCTCCCTCTATTTCTCTCTCCATGATGCAAATTTGCACAGGAATCATAACTTTGGGCTTTTATGTAAGTAAAGTATGATAATTTCAGCAGCACCTTGTGCAGGAATGTACATTTCTAAAGACTGAAAAGTAGAATAAAGTCTTGTAAGATGTGTTAAGAATCATATTCTGAAGGAAGGAAGACAGGATACAGATAGAGAGAGAGAGAGAGAGAGAGAGATATGTTATATAATTGGTATCTTGTAAAAGAAGTCTACCAAAGCTAAAGAGATTCTAAAAAGCAATCAAACAATTCTGCAAATTATTGCAATTACAATTGCTTTGTTCATAAAATGTCTTGTAGCAAATTAATTTGAGTGTACAGATTTCTTATGAACAACTTGCTGTTAATTTTTAGGATTCATTTGCCATTTTATGTTATTTTATGGCTTATTACCTAGAGGTAAGATACCTGACTGAGATAGCCTGCATAAGGAAACTCATTCTTAAAGTCTAAGTTGTTATGGACTAAAACCTCTTAAGGAAATTTGTAATAGAAGATTTTTCAGGAGAGGTGTAAGGGCGTGGTGCTTTTTCGATAATGTAAGTATATTTTTTTCTCTAGTTTTTTAAATTACTTCTTGTTACTTTTAATATTTGTATTTTTCAGGAAATGCAAAAATTCCTACAATTAATATTGGTTCATCACTTAATAGTCTGTTGGATTTTGAAGAGTTACAAATGCTAATGTGAGGTAGTGCAGATTAAAAGCTCATTCCCAAACTGACCGGAGCCCATACTGCTCCTGTGGTGACAGCAGTTTGAGAAGGCCAGCGATTGGTTGGACTCAATGATGCAGTGGGTCTCATCTAAACTGGTTATTCAATGATTCTATGAATACAACCAAAGTAATTCAGTGCTAATTAACTGACTTTGGAGGCTTATTCTAGTGGTAGATCTGACCTCACACTTGTTTTTATCTTGTGGTTTTGTCTCCTCATTTACCTGTAACATGCTCTTTGTTAGTAACAAGCTTCTCTGGGCATGTGAATTCTCTGCATAAGTTTTGCTGGGGGGTGGGGGTTTACTCTGATGAATAAAGTATAAGAATTAAATCTTTGCAGGTGGTAAGCTTAAAGAGAATCGATGAAAGTAAATGAGATAAATGCACCATTTTCAACAACCACCCTCTGATTTCCCTTCTCCTGAGAAGGAAAGGGAGTAATACACTGTTGCAAGTTGCATAATTTTTAACTTCTAGAAACTATTGATGTTTCAAATGTAAAACTGAGCATTTGTGCTATTATGAATGTGACTATACTCGGTGGACCAGAGAAGAAAAGCAATGCTAACGCATCTGGATTTCAGGCAGAAGGTCAAACACTATTCCAGTGACTTTAAAAAATGAGCGTCTAATATACGCCCCAAAGGCTTTCTGGAACTTAGCTTCTTGGAGTAAGCATCTCAAATGAGGAAGAAAAAAATCTCAATCTCTGTCAGCAAAATTAGTTTTAATTATGCTTTCAGTAGGACTCAATCTCACTTCTGTTTGAGATGGGAGCATTTCCTATACGTGCACATAACCAGAATTATGCAGCAAAGACTAGCACACATAGCCTGGTGCCATAACCTGGTCCATGTTAGTCAAGGTGCAGGTGGGTGGTCGCAAACTGCTGGTGAGCCATAAAATTTACTCACTTGAAAGCCTAAACAACTGCACAGAGTGACAGCTTCTTCATCCACAGTTTTGGCAGATGGCCTCTGCTTTCTGCATCAAGCTCAATTCGGTTTGCTGAGAATATGGGTTTCTTTTTCCCTAGCAAATTAGGAATAATTGTATTGAAAATAGCACAACAGTTTCCATTTTCTCCCCATTTTCCCATTTGTCAGAAAACTCAAGCAATTTGTTTTAAGGCAACCGCCTCCCATATTAGCTATGCTATCTTAGATAGGATCTGAAGTGCTGATGAAGACTGCTTGTAACTTCAAAATGATGGTCCATCCCCAAAAGTCTGAAGATAACTACAGGTCTTCAAGAGGGTTTGGTGGGTTTTTTTGGCAAGAGCTTTAGGTAACATACAATGAAATATGAAAAGCTATGCATACTAGGTTTGTTACTTGACTTTTTTTTCTAAGGTGCATTTCGATCACATCTCTGAGTGTTTTTCCTTAACTCGAATGTTAAAAACCCAGGAGATTTAAAAAAAATATCCTTCTCTCTAGAAGAAACAGCTGTAATTTACCTTGTTTTGAATTCTCTCAAATTTCAGATATGTCTAGTATTAATGTGAACTAGATGGAACTGGATTTTTCCCTCTCCTGTCTATTCATACAGCTAAATTAATGTCTTTTCTTCTAATAACTCAGACATTAATTTACTACTTGCCTCAAAACACAGCAGTGCTATAATGTGGTTGTTGCTGCTGTTAGCTGTATCTCTCCTGATTGAAAAGCAGCAGCAGATTTTCAGGCTTGAGACAATTTTTTTCTTTTTTTTATAACTCTCTTAGAGAACTTACAGATATGAACCTTCAGCCATATCTTATTGTGACATCTTTTCCAAGATGTTTTTATCTGATTTTATCTTTCTTAGCTGCAAAGAAGCAGCTAGCAGATTTACCCCCTTTCTCGCTTGCTTTTCCTCTTACATCTTGGGCCAAATGTCTGTTTGTTAGACATGATGGCTTTAGTAGAAGGAATGTCAAGTTTAGTTTAGAGCTTAAAGGGAAACAACATTCTGCAAAACTTTGCTGTATCCCACCCTCACCCCTCCCCACCTTGTCTGCCACTGGAGTAAACCAAACCCATCTGAAGTACTTTTGAGAGAGACAGAACAAAGTCTGTGAGCCATTATTGTTTTGCAGTTGGGGAGAGGGAAACCCAGATTCAAGTTCTTATTCTGTCTGACTCAGAGCAGGAGCTTGAATGGGACTCCCATGTGCCAAGCCATTCAAGAAACGCTTGATTTTGATGAAAAACTCTAACAGGAGACTAGAAACATTCCCTAATTAACATGCCATCACAGTTTATACTGGGAAATGTTTCTGATGAACAGATGTTATGTTGATAAATCTGTGCAACAAAAAGAAAATAAGTCACAGCTGCAGTTGTATTTTATAGCATCAGTTTAATTATTTGCAGTCAATGAAGTACATGTATTTTTGTTCTGCAGAAGACTTGATAATGTTCTTGACTGTTTTGCAAAGCATTCTAAGTAAGGGTCAGTGCTGCTGAGTGGGATATGTATCTAAGAGTTTTTCCACCCATCCTTGCAAAACTTGTGCTGTCTCTAGTAGTGACTTAGGGAGACCTTAAACCTGGTGTTCAAGGCCAGGTTGGATGGTGCCTTGAGCAGCCTGGTCTGGTAAGAGATGTCTCTGCCCTCAGCAGGGGGGTTGGAACTGGATGATCTTTAAGGCCCTTTCCAGCCCATTCTATGATTCCATGACTGTGTTCCCGGACAATCAGAATCCCTAAGCAGGCTCCTGTGTGTAAGACTGTCTGCAAAATGGGGCATGGAGGTGGTGCTGCTCTCTTATGAGTGGGTATGCAAGAGTAACATCAATATGAGTGCTGGTAATGTATGCTTATAATTTGATGATTTTTCCACTTCTACAACCACATATTATTAATTATACAGGACAGGAAGATTTAGAAGAAGGTCCTAGATTACTAAATCTTAAGCGTATGCAGAGATCTGAGGGAGTCAGCTACATGAAATACGATCAGAAGAGGCAATTTGAGAAAGCCCAGCACACACTTGGACCTGTCTTGAAGAGAAGGATTAGCTGGAGACAGAAAGGAGGGCTTTGGGTATTTAAAAGGATTTGGCAAGTAGCTTCACCTCTAAAGGTACAGTCAATATGCTGCAACAGTAATGTGGGGATAGTAATTAATTTCTGTCAAACTTTCTTCTTCTAGCCAGGTCACATCAGTGTGTTAGTAAATGCCATTCATTTAGACATATCTGAATTAGCTTTACATCAGCTGCCTTCTGTAGGTAGCTCCCCAGTGATGTCAGCTGGAGTTTTACTTCAGGCAAACTTCTTGGGCATTTACTAAACTGCTCAGCCAGACTTTTGCAGGTCTCACAAAGATCTGTGCTAAAGGAAATGCGCTGTTATCAGCTAGCTGAAAAACAATTTAGAAGTGTTTTTATGAGCCACTGCTGCCTCCATAATGCATATATAAATGTTTTGGAAAGGAGAACGTTTCTCATTCTGTGCCTGTGGGTTCAATGGGGCTTTCAAACTTCAGGAACATACTATAGTAAAAGCACAGTAGTGTTCAACTTCGTGCATAGTTAGTAAGTATCTTATACCAAGGAGAAGAGTGTCCCTAAGTAGGCATGCTATTGAAATTTTATTTGTCAATTTGCATGCATAAGCATCGCTAAGTGATTTTGTTGAAGTCTATGGTTAAATAATATTTAATTCCTAAAGCAGTTTTGGTTTGAGTTTTTATTTTTTCAGTGTTTTTCTGGTTTACTCCTTGTTATCTTGTTTTCTTGTAGTTGTAAGTATTTTTAACATTTCTTCTGATGCTTTTTAATAATCTGATTAGAAAGATTGCGGTTAGGACACTAAGAATAATCAGCGTGAATGGAAAGTAAACTTTTTAAATTGGAAAGTTTGAATTTTGGTATCTCATCTAAAGGATTTGTAGATAATTCTGACAATTCCCATCATTCCCACAAAGTCTTTCTCCTCTTTGTGAAACAGAACCAGAAAATGGAAAAACGAGGTCACAAAAGTTTTGTACTTTCAATTGTATCTGATTTATTGTGTGACCTTTAGAAAGCTACTGGGATGTGTGTAGGCTTTCCAATAGACCAGTGTCCAAGCTTAATCAAGATGGACCACTCTGTTAGCTGTTTTTATTAACTCTAAATTGCTTATCTGGTTGTTTATATACAAATAACTCTTTCTAAACATGTTAACATGGATGGTCCTGAAGCCTATTGCTTAACCAACAGTTTTATTTGCCTGTTTTATGATGGTGTTTTGAAAACTGTGATCTATTGAGTATCCTTTAGATCCTCCAGTGTAATGTATTTTATATGTGGAAATTAAAATAGTAGCTGTCTCTAATTTGCTGTTATGTTCGCAGTGACCTGTGCTGCTTACAGGACACCCTTTGCTTGCTTTATGAGCAGTGACAACCTTTTTACTTCATTCTTGTTAAAAATCCTTCTAGATTTGATTGAACTGATGAGAGGAAGAAAAAAGTTACAGAAATGCTGTTAGTGTTCCTGAAGTGAAGAGGGGAAAAAAACAATATCCTGTACGGACTGTGTGTTATTTTACACTTAGAAAGCATCTTGAGCTCTTTAGAAAACGTGCTCTGGAGATGAAAAACATTTACTGTTCTCCATGCAACACATGCATGCTGTCATTGTTCAAGCTGGTACAGCTCTTAACGTGATGATGCTTAAAGCTAGTGAGTGGGTGTTTAAGTGTTATTGTTTAGAGACTGCAGTACTGAGATTGCAAATATAGAATCATAGAATAACCAGGTTGAAAGAGACCCAGTGGATCATCAAGTCCAACCTTTCCTATTAAACACTAAACCATGCTTCTTAGCACCTCGTCCACCCGTGACTTAAACGCCTCCAGGGAAGGTGAATAAACAACCTCCCTGGGCAGCCTGTTCCAGTGTCCAATGACCCTTTCTATGAATTTTTTTTTCCTAATGTCCAGCCTAAATGTCCCCTGGAGGAGCTTGAGGCCATTTCCTCTTGTCCTGTCCCCTGTCACTTGGGAGAAGAGGCCATCACCCTCCTCTCTACAACCTCCCCTCAGGTAGTTAATAGAGAGCAGTGATATTTGGACAATGATTGTAGTAACTTTTTACACCCACAAGAACACCTACACTAGGACCCTGATGATTGTAATCTCTAAATATCTCATTTAGACTAATTAAAGCATAAATTATTTTTAATGGAAACAATTCTTGTTATTTCAGTAAATGCTGTAGATCCACTGTCAGCTGTCTGGCTTCCTATAACCACATGCTGCTTTTCTCACAGGTAGCTCCTGGCTACAGAGGACTTGCCCCATACATTAACTATTAACCAGGCATCAAGGCAAGGACTTCCTTTGGGACTGACTGCAGTTTATTTGCTCAGTGTGTGCAGCCTCTGTTGCCTCAGGTGCTGAATAGAGCACCTCTGTCTTGAACTCCCTGGTCTTTGGCTTCTGAGAGGCAAAGTTGCCTAAGGGGAGCTATACTTCAGCAGAGCTTTTGTTCAGGGTGTTTTAGCTTATACAGGGTAATATCTGTAATATGGCTTGGAAAATTCACAGTGCATAGCAACTTATCCGTTATCTGTGTCGTATTTGAGAACCAGAGAGGTGTGAACATTCCTGAAAGCTTCTTTGGATATTTTTTTTTTCTGAAGCCTTTCAGTACTGGGGTCTTGAACTTAGAAGGGAGAGGGGAAAGTGTGAAATATTTGCCAATAGAGTCCTAAAGCTAAGTGGCACCTTAAACGGAGTTTATGTATAACTCATCAAAACATTGCCTCTTAAACATCTGTGTGTAGCATGTAAAAGAACACCCACTTGCATGTATTTGTGCAGAGGATTTGCGACAGGCGATGATTACTGTCTAAAATACACTGGGAGGAGAGAGGATGAAATACAAATGAGTGCACATTAGGAAAAACAGCCATAAAGTGGTTGCTGAATTACATTAGGGGGAGCAGAAGAAGGAGTCACACCATTGGAATAGTTTTAGTTATTCTTGGGGCAAAGGGGGTGGAAACTGAATTCTTACCTGGCAGCAGTTTGATATGTTTATGGAAGGGAATTTTTCAGATGGTGGGCTGTAGGAGCAAAGGGGACCTTCCTTAGTCCTTTGTTCTTGTTTATGTATTTGAGAGGTGCATAAGAATGCCCAATGTTTTATCAAGCTTATTACAGACTTATTTTTGCTATATAAGTTAATAGTTGGATACAAACACAGATACTATTGACATTGCACAAGAGTATGTACCGAGAACGGGACAAAAATGTATGGATGTGTTTGTAAGCAGATCTGTTCATATGTGCATATAATAGCATGAAAAAAATATGTTTCATTTCCCTTATTGAAGGCGTTTTAAAATGTAGATTTATTAAGGATTGAAGATGATCTTTAGCAAGTGTTTGTTAACTGCTGTATGCATACATGGTAGAATTAGAATACCCATTGTTACTCTTTTATCATTTATCAGATAAACAGCAGTTTTCTGTGTTAGTGAAGTTCTAATATTACATACACGCAGCCCAAGGGTGTGTGTGTGTGTAATATTTTCTCAGCTGTACCAGGAATAATGGAATATTTCTTTTTTTCATTTTGACATTACTATTTCAAAGGCAGTGAGTGCTGTTGCTGCTGAGACCACCTCTGTTTCTGTCCTATTTCCTTTCGCTTTCCGAGTATTTACCTGGATTTTGTCTTTTATAAGCAAAAGATGTGGGTATATCTTTCTAGTTATTTACCTTCCTACCAGTAACATGTCTGAGATTCGTTATCATCTCTGTAATAGCAAAGACTGCTATTAAATTGTTTATAAATCCAAATATAAACCAGCAAATCCAGAAATACTAATTCATAAATGCCTTTTAAAGTTTCATTATAACTGTCTTTCTCTGACCGTGCTATGTATACATGTATGTTCTGCTACCCTCACATATGTAACATCTTGAATGTGTCCAGTACAAGTCAATCATTCCCAGGTGTCATTCCAACCTGACTTGCTGAACTTATAACCTGGTCTCTACTTAAAGTCACTTTTGGAATGAGCAACACAAACTCCTCTCCTTTGATGAGCCATGTATGTATTAAAGATTCATCTGCCCTGATTTAGCTTTCCAGTATGAAATTGCAATTTCAACATTTGTTCTTTCAGCTAGTTTGCAAATGCCTTATTCACCCTTTCTTAGGAGGAAGTCTTGTAAACCCTATTTGTGTTCTTATTTTTCATTCATCTTATTTATTTACTTGCTATTTTTAAATACAAATATGAGATCATGGCAACTGACCAATTACCTTATCTAATTCACAGAAGAGATATAGTCTCAATAAGAACTACTACAATTAGACCGAATGCTTTAAGGTATATTTCTATTAGAATGATATACAGGTCTTAACTAAATCACGGACATTTTTGCTTGGGTCACACAAATAATAATGAAATGTGACATACTGTTTGACTACACTCAGTTTCCTCTGATCTGTGAAGAAAAACGTTAACATAATTGTTGAAAAATAAGATCAAATGCAATCCAGTTTTCTAATATAAAAAAGAGTTTCTATGTTCCAGTCACCATTTAGAAGTGCATTATTGAAAGTTAAGGGCTAGCAAACTTCCTGGCTTTAAAATATTGAATCTGTTGAATAACAAGAGCCTGCTAAAAGTAACTCTTGATATTATTTTAGAGAAATGTGTAATTTCCCTGCTGTAAGAAAGCTTTGAGAGAGAACAGAATTCTCTCAGTCTTTCTATTGGGTCAGATTTGCTTTATTATCCCTGAAGGACAGATTGAGAAATGAAAATACAAAGACTCGAAACCACTTTCCTCTAGCCTCATAGCGGAAGAATTTAGAATAGAAGACCTAAATGATTGTTACTGAGGATAAAATAATGATTTGACCAGCTCACCAGGTTTTCTGATTCAGATGACGTTCATATAATCCAGTGAAGCACGTTCAATAAATTGTATATTTTAGGTAAGAGGAATATGTAAGAGCGATTATGTAAGCAATTAATTTCTTCCTTTAAAACTGCAGCTATAACTTTCTGTGATATTTCTGTCTCCGATTGTTCTTCTGTTTGGTGTGAAAGTAGGTTGTTTTTTTTTATATTATGGTTGGCTTCATGTATCTTCTCTCTGGAATCTAATGCTATATTTTAGTAGCATTTATTTTTAGCAGTGGAAGTAATAAAGGAAAAATAACTGGCTAAAACTACTGCTGCTTCAGGAGAATTTAAAACTGAGAGTGGAGAAAGGAATAGTACAGATATTTATAAAGAAATTGTGAGATATGTGATTTTTCCCCCCTTGTCATTCCTTTCATATACAGGCTCTCTGAACCTTCAGTGGTGCGGCAAGAGCAATGGTAGCTGCAATCAGATTTAAAGAAAGGGGTTTTCAGCAGCCTTCTTGCTTGGATTCCTTAAACAATAATGAAGTAAATATGTTTAATTTCTGAATTTTTGTTGTTGACAATCTTTGTTAGCCAGCTTACAGGTATGAACATGTGACATGCAGGCTCTAAAACTTACATTAAAACCTGGTTTTCTGAATCATAAATAAGTCTGAAGTTTCTAGCATAACAATAACCGCCTCTGCAGTTAACATTAAATACAAACAACTCGTCTGTTGAATTCAAAATAAAAAAAAGAACTTAATGTTTTTCTGTACTTATTTTGATACTACTTCAATAGAATGTTAGATTTTAGGACAGAAGATATCTTGACAGTTGATCACAACCATGGCAATTCTGTCAGTTCCGGAAAGGTGTTGAGGGGTTGGTTTGTTAGAGGGGAAAGAAGTCAAGACAGGAAACCATTAAACCATCTATCTACTTGGCTGTATGAATAAGACAAGGAGAGAGACAAGTCTAATTCGTTGTGCTGCTTGATAAGGGAAGAGTGGGGTTATGCTCTGCTGCAAGGAAATATACCTTTGATATGTCTTTTTCAATCAGAGAGGTCTTTTCACATTGCCCAACCCAAGGTATATTGTGGGGCCAGGTGGTGATTTGTTAACCGAAAACAATAAAGATAATATTGCCTTGGCAGGCAGGAGACCTGGGATACAGAGGGGAGGAGACCGCAGGACCCTGGTTGTTGCCAAGAGCTGTAGATAATTGTGCTAAAAATAGACTTTGTAAGGCTGGAAAACAAGAAAGCATAACTGAGCTATTTGGGCAAGTGGAAAAGCCCTGCCTCGTTGAGGCAGGGGTATAAAAGGGATTGCTTTTGCTTAATAAAGGTCTTCAATCAACACTCGGAGTCCATGCCTCAATACACCACAGTATATGTCATTGCCACAGTTGCCTTTCCTTTTGCTCCAAGTAGACCACTGCTGGCAGGTGTCATAGCATTGTGTTGTTCAGTGTGTGACATGTAACTTTCATACCCAACACCGTGTATCAGAATCTAACTGTGAGAGTGTTGCACCCGCTATATAGAATTAGTCTAGGTTGCACACTGGACTTTTTAGTCATTTAGACTTTGACCATTATTAGTGTCTCAACAAATATCAGTGTTGGAATATGAATGGAAAATCTCCTTAAACCTCATTGTAGATGAACTCTCTTGTGAAAGCAGACAGAAAGAAGCCACTGTGAAAAATCAGCCAAGCTATGCCGAAAAATTGACTTTTGGATAGTTGACATTACATCATGGTTAACACACTTTGGCCTTGCAGCATAGACAGGACTGTGAATTGCATCTTCATCTTGTCCCCCAATTATGTGATAGCCTTTAATTTTGGTTGGGCTGTAACATGATTTGGGAATGTGCCTTGACACTATCTACACTGCAGAATAAACCACGTTCCTAGCAGGGCTGAGCAATTATCTTCTCATGAGTACCTTTTCCTTCCCTAGTGCAGACTTTTAAAATCTTCTAATGAATCAGCAGTTTCTACTAATCACGTTACTTTCAGTAATCTAATGATTTCTTAGAAATCTGAAGTGCTTCATAAATATTAATAGGTCCTCACACTACTCTTCTGAAGCGGTATGTTCCTGTAATCTGTTTTCTAATGGGGAAAATCAAGGCACAGAATGCTTAATTACTTTCAAGAAAGTCACTGGCAAAGCCAGCAATAAAGCTGTAGTAAGTTTCCATGCCTGAATTTGTGATGGACTAACAGAATGGAAGACCACACTAGAGTGGGCAGGAAGCTATTTATGCAAAAATGTATTTCAAGACCCTTTTTTCATGTTGCCATTTGTGAGAGAAAAGAGATAAAAATAGAAACCCATATTAAAGTAAGAAAAGTATCTTCTCACAAACTGTTGAGCAAGAACGAAAAGAACTGGAACATAAATGCAGTACTGAAGCCTGCCATGGATGTGTTGCATAAGATACTCTGCATATCTTTACAACTACCAAAAAAAAAATTTGCTCGCCCAAAGCAAAATCTGATTGAAAGAAAAGAAGTCCTACATCCAGTAAGCAAAGGCCCAGACATAGCAGTATGACATAGAACATGGTTAAAATCCATTCAGTGCTTTATAAGAGGGTGCTGGGGATACCGAAAGGTTACTGCTGACCACAGCATTTCTGATACAAGCCAGGATGCTGTTGGCCACCTTGGTCACCTGAGCACACTGCGGGATAGTGTTCAACTGGTACCCCCAGGTCCTTTTCCATTGCTCTTCCCCAAACCTGTAGCTTTTCATGGGGTTGTTGTGATCAAAATGCAGGACCTGGCACTTGACCTTGTTAAACCACATACAATTGACCTTGGCTCATTGATCCAGCCTATTCAGATCCGTCTGCAGAGCCTTCCTGCCCTTGAGCAGATCAACACTCCCACCCAATATGGTGTCATCTGCAAATTTACTAAGGAAGCACTCAATCTTTTCATCCAGATCATTGATAAAGACATTAAACAGAACCAACCCCAACACTGACCCCTGGGGAACATCACTTGTGACCAGCTGTCAACTGGATTTTTCTCTGTTCACCATAGCTCTCTGGGCTCATCCATCCAGATAGTTTTTTACCCAACAAAGAGTACGCCTGTCTAAGCCATGAGCCACCAGCTTCTCTAGGAGAATGCTGTGGGAAACAGAGTCAAAGGCTTACTAAAGCCAAGGTAGATAACATCCACAGCCTTTCCCTCATCCACTAGGCAGATCACTTGGTCATAGAAGGAGATCAAGTTGGTCAAGCAGGACCTACTTTTCATAAACCTGTGTTGACTAGGCCTGATCCCCTGGTGATCCTGCACATACCCAGTGAGCACACTCAAGATGAACCACTCCACAGTCTTTCCTGGTATCAAGGTCAGGTGGACAGGCCTCTAGTTCCCTGAATCCTCCTTCCAGTCCTTCTTGTAGATGGGAGTCACATTGGCAAGTCTCCAGTCACCTGGTACCTCCCCTGTTAACCAGAACTGCTGATAAGCGATGGAGAGTATATTGCCAAGCTCCTCCACCAACTCCTTCAGTACTCTTGAGTGGATCCCATCTGGCCCCACAGACTTGTGAATGTCCAGTTGGCATAGCAGGTTGTTAACTGCTTCCTTCTTATGGGAGATTTATTCTGCTCTCTATCCCTATCTTCCAGCTTAAGGGGCCAAATACTCTGGGGATAACTAGTCTGACTATTAAAGACTGAGGCAAAGAAGACATTAAGCACCTCAGCCTTTTCTTCATCCTTGGTAGAAATATTCCCTCCTGCACCTAATAAAGAATGGGGGTTCTCCTTTGTTCTCTTTTTGCTGTCAATGTATTCGTAAAAACTTTTTTTGCTGTCTCTTACCGCAGTGGCCAGATTGAGTTCTAGCAGGGCTTTTGCCTTTCTAATTTTCTCCTTGCATGACCTAATGAGATGCCTGTAGTCTTCTTGAATTTCTCGACCCTTCTTCCAAAAGTGGTAAACTATTCAGCCAGGCCAGTCATCTTCCCAGCCAGTTCACCTTATGGCACCTTGGAAAAGTCTACTGTTATGCCTTTAAGACTTCCTTCTTCAAGAATGTCCAGCCTTTCTGGATACTTTCGCCCTTCAGTCTCCTGAGGTACTTTCTCAACCAGAGTCCTGGACAGGCCAAAGTCTGCCCTCTGTAAGTTGATGGCAGTGGTTTTGCTGACCTCGCTCCTTACTTCACTAAGAACTCTGCAATTTCATCATTGTTAAGTCCAAGACAGCCTCCAACCACCACATCTCCTACCAATCCTTCTCTGTTTGTAAACAGCAGATGAAGTGAGGCACCTCCCCGATAGGCTCACTTACCAGCTGTGTCAGGAAATTATCTTCCACACTCTCAGGGAACCTCCTAGACTGTTTCCTCTTTGCTGTGTTATGTTTTCAGCAGATGTCCTGTAAGCTGAAGCCCCCCATGAAAACATGGAGTGAATGAGATTTATCAGTTAACATTTAGGCTAGTACAGAAAGGACATTGGGAAAGGTAAGTTTTATCTGATATGAGATACAAGATTTGGGACTGGTTGTCAAAAAGAGAATCTCTTCCTACTACTCTTGTTACCGGGAATGCTAAAGACATGCTGGAAATCACAAGAGTAAGGCAGCAGGATTTCTCTTAAGCAGCTGTCTGTTAGATGGAAATGACAAAATTGGGGTTACCTTGTAGCAGCTGGACATCAACAGCTGACATTAGAAGGGGGTCAAGATGAAAATAACCACCAAAAAATAACCAAATACCCTGCCATGAATTTGTTCTTCTCTAGCAAAATGATAAATTGTGTTACAGCCAGAAGGGAAATCTCTTTGCTTTGAGTCTGTTTTTGTCTTGAAATGGCAATACTGCAACTGCTGTATTAAATTGAAGGCTTCAGTGGAAAGAAAGTGGATCAATCCACCTTTTTTTATTTACTTCTTATTTCTGACAATATCTTCATAAAGAAGCACACTTTCTTTTTGTTTCAAGCAAAATACATATGAAGAGCAGTAATAAGGTCTTGAGTTCTCAGAGGATTGCTACAAGACTAGGTAGCGCACCTATGTTTACACAGATATTCTAGGGTTTAGCGCTGGGTAGCAAACCCTCAACAAGTCTGCTACTGGTCTTTCCAAGGCAGCAAGATGGTTCACATTTGACCACCTCAAAATGTTGGCACCTGTAACTGAGAAGGTATGTAAATGTAAGACAGCTGGGAGTGGGAGGCAGAGGAGTCACCATAGATTTTCTCCAGGCATAAAGGCTGAAAAGACTTTGGATACCTTCACTGTTAGACTTGGAAGGCTAAGTTAATGGCAAGAACTAGAGTGGCTTCCAGGAAGGCTCTGCATGGAAAATAAAGACATGGTAAGGTCAAAGCCTTCAAATTCAAACAATGAGTAATTCAATAATGTCATTTGTTTGTTTGGATTCTGATTCTGTAGCACTTTGTACAGTCCAGAAATTAATGCACTCATTGAAGCTAAGATTAGAGAGACACACAAGTCTTTGTTAGACTGAGGTATGTACAGTCTTCTGGGAGCAACTGCTGTATTTAAGCAGGTATACCTGTAATGCTACAAATGGTATCATCCAAAACTGTGATGATTGAGGACTGGGGCCCTCAAGACTAATGATTTACGATAGCAGTTGAGTCTTGCTGTTGTCATTTCATGGGCAATGAACACTCATCAATAAGCAAGACACAGTGACTAGAGTGAAGCAGGTTGCTATTAGGAGTTTCATGTGAAGGCAAACTCAATAGCCAAATACCTCTGTCGAAAGTCTCTAGGTATTTGAGGAGAGAGACGTCAGTATTTTTGCATTATTTGTTTTGGAGTTTTTTTGTTTTAGATTTTCTATCTGTCTCCAGAGACAGGGGTGTGCAAGAGCATCTTAGAAGCTACTTCTCTTCCCCTGCTGACTTGTTTAGGGACAGAGAGGCATTTCAACAGAAACTGACCTCTTTTGTTTCCGATGCCTTTTGTGCATGGCCTCTGAAATGCACAAGTTTCAGGCTGCTTTCCCTTCAACTCAGCAGAAAATGTTAGTATTACTGATCTCTGTGACAGAGCAACGGGTGACAAACTGCCTTGTCATTTCAATCAAAGCCACCCACACTTGTCATTAGATTTATCCAGGGTTAAACCGTTCATTACGCACAAGCCCAGGCTGCCCAGGGTAGCTGTTTTTCTTAATCTCTTGTCATAAATGTTGGAGGTTGGAATGAAAGCACCTGCTGGCTGAAGTGACAGCTTCATTCTAGGAGCTGGGAACTCAGCTGAAAGAGAAAAACAAATGGGGATGTGAATTACTGGGTATGCAGTTCAGAAGGAAAATGCATTTTGTAGAATTAAGAGTTTGTTTATAAGAAATTATATAGCAGTTATCACCTCCTCCTTTTTACTACATCCCCTACTTTTTACACATGATTTTCTATGTTCCTCATATTTCCTTCTCCTGCATGAAACTGCCTTTTAGGGTTGTTTTGGGGTTTGTTGGGTTTTGTTTGTTTGGTTTTTTTGAGGGGGTTGGTCTTTTTTTGCCAAGAGACACTGCTGTTTTAATTGGAATATATTTAACAAAACCCGTTACGAATTCTTGTGCCAGTTTTTGTTTTAAAATGTAAGTACCTGAGAAAAGATGACATAGACCAAGCTGGTATAATCCATTTCACATTGTAACAGCACAACTCCAAATGCGTTTTATTTCTAATTTGGTTGTGTTATGTCTTAGTGTCTTAACTGTCTCTGGATTGTAAATTTATTTTTCTTCATCTTGTCCCTGTGGTGTTAGGGTAATACAGTTCAATGCCTTATCTCTTGGAAGGAGGAATCTTGTTTTGAGTCTGATACTTACTTGCTTTGCCTCCTACTTACCCTGCAGCTAAATGGAGATGAAGATTTTAAAAAAATTATTTATTTATTTTTCATTAAGTACCATGCTATTTCCTGTAAAAAGCCTAGCTATATCCCCGGGAGAATGCTACTCCCTGAGCAGCTAAGGGAGAAAAGAATAATTGGATTTTTCATTTTTTTCCCCAGCCACTGGAAATAAAATGACTGTATTCAAATTATTTCTGATAAATACTCTCCATTAGTTTTTTTGATATGATAAAATTTACTACAGGTTCATTACATCTTTGATTGAATTTTTATAATATGTTCAAGGGCTAGATATAGTGCACAATGTATATTTTTATAACTTAAACTACCTAAATTCTGGCAATACTACCAATTGTGTTTTGCTACAGCATCACTTGTGATGACTCAAACATCCTAAGCAATTTCAATGACCAGAACTTTGAAACAATATAGTCTATTACAGAGTTTTCTTATTTTCTCCTAGTTTGTCTAACCACATATAAATAGAAGTAGTATATTGGTAATAAATATATATAATTATATACTGTAGATCTTTATTTATCATGCATATATTTTATATTAACCTTTATATATTATTGATATATATATATATATCTCAATATGCTGTATGCTAAAAATAAGTCTATTCTAATATTATTGAAGCATTCCAAGAGCACATAGCATACACCTCAAAGTTGTGCTCTGGGGCAAGTGTTTATGGTGATGACCATTAAAATAAAGGCTTCTTTTCATATGGAAAAGCAACATCAGTCATCTGACATGCACCTTTCCCTTGGTGCTCTGAACAGCATAACTTTTATCTGTGAAATTTCTCTCTGCCTGTAGAAACACAGCAAGTAGACTGGATGGTATTTAGAAGCTTCCTAGGTACCTATTTTTTTCAGGTCCTAGTACATCATGGCAGACATAGGTAGAGGGGTTTTAGAGCTGTTTGTTTCAGTTGAGCTGTCGGGCACCCATGCATGACTCCGCTTGGTTAAATTCCTGGCACGTTGGATGTGCCTCCTCCCCATGTGATGTTCAAGTGTTTGGGGGGCCTCTGGGAGAAGGACAGACCAAGGCTGTGGAATACTGCTGCCGTGGAGGTGTTCTGCAAGAAAACAAATCCAGAGAATCCACAGAGGGATGGAGAGCCAGGGGCCAAGAGAAATTATCACAGCCCCTTTCCTTTACAAGGAGAGAACTTGCAAGGACTGTTAGGGAAGAAGCAAGGGAGAACAGAGTAACTCCAAAGGATTTGTAGTATTGTTGTTAAGAAAAGAGAAGCAGAAGCCACACCATATGAGGGGAGGTGAAATAGTTCTGAGATAAAATGGTTGTCATTAGGAACTCATTCAATTATTTATAAGGTAGCAGCAGGTGAATCTTTTGAACCAATAATGTGAGTAGAGTGGACCTAGACAATCCACTGAGATGAATAAGAGCAGTGAGACCTCAGTGGTTACTCAGAGTCAGACCTTCTGTGGTTACATGGGATTATGTAGTTACTGATGCTCTGTTTTGGGTTTGATTGTAATTTATTGTTGGATAATTTAAAATTGTAGAGCTTTTCTGTAAGATATATGTGGAAGGGGAAGAAGGGGAAGTGAGAACAAGGCAAATATTCTGTAAAAGGTTCAACTACTTGCAGAGGCAGCCAAGGTGGGAACAAAAGGGAAAGAATCAGAGGATAAGCAGCAAAGCATAAGATTAAGGGGAGAACTGTAGATATGATGGCCCAGTAACTTACCTTTATATTATCCTCTTCATGTTAGAAATGATCTTGGGGAGCCAAGCTGTGGTTCAAAGACAAGATGCAATTCAAACACTGCTTTGATTGTGACCTCTAAGGCAAAGGTAGAAATGACCTTCATATAAAGTTTTGCTTACATAGATGAGGATGAGCACAGAATCCCAGAGAGAACTCTGGCATCATCTGCTAAAGACTGTGGTGGTTGAATTTCAAACCGCACGAAGCTGTGATAGCAGTACCTCCCTTGCAGGTAAGTACGTAGGTTTTAATAAACATCTATATTGTTCATCGGAACCATCCATGCCAGGGTTTGCTTTCCTCTTTTTTAACACTTTTTGTCTCATCAATAGTGACAAATATGATACACTCAAGTATCATTAATACAACGACATTGGATTCAGTTCCTTGAGCATACTGCTAAATTCAGAGGCAGCAGGGCAAGAACCTTAGTCAAAACCAGCATGTGTAGGTTTTTTACTGTATTTCTTTTCAATGCTCATATGAAGGCATAATAAGTTTGCAGGAAAACGTGGCTCTTGGAAGAAAGGAGATAGGTTGAAAGATGGTAGCTTGGCTTTCTGTCAGAGTGCCTAAGATTGACACTAATCCCTGCCTTGCTGTCTGCATGACTAAACTCAATCCTGGAAAAAATAGTTATCTGTTTCTATTTGTTACAGAACTGTCAATATGTCATGTTTTTGTCAAGTATGCTGTGGTTTTGTTTTTGTTTACTTCTGAGTGCAATCAAATTATTTATATAATCCTGACTTTTTTTCCCCAAAGCTTGCAGGATTAGCAATTCAGTAACTCTACTGTTTCCAACATGTCTTGTTGAAATTTGCTTGTACCTTGTCAGTAGCTAATGCCTGCCTGCCTCTACAAATGTTTTCTGCCCTTCTGTAGCAGGTGCATGACTCTTCACTGCGTACGTAGATTTAGGAGTTGCTGAATGCTTGTTGATGGTCTCTTCGTGACCTCATTGCATGAGCTGGTTTGTGATCTGAAACTTGCAGACATGCTGATGAGCTGGAAAGCTTTTCTGCAGCGGAAAGGGGTGTATTTGCAAACAGATTGGCCATAAGACTTGGGTGGAATAAAGTGTTGGTGATGAGATCTGTTCAGTAAACATCTCTGAGTGTTGCAGCATCACCAGATTGTGACTCTGGAGAACAGCTTGGGCAGTGGAATAAATGTAGTTGCACCACAGGGACTGAAAACAAGAAGAAAAACCCATGCAGAGGCAGAAAGCTGATGACTTCTGTGAATTCATGTGTTTCCATGTGTGAGGTTGACTCCTGTGGAGTCCACCCTTGCCTTTTATCGTAAACGATAGCAGGCAGCTGAGCCGGTGCTTGCCAGGCAGGCCCAAGCCACAGAAAACTCAGGTTTGACATTTCAATCATTGAATTGTCTCCATCTGAAACTGCGTAGACTAAGCTAAAAATTCAACCTGTTTATAAGTTTCATTTATAATTGTAGTGAGTTAAACTGATAAGTGTTGATCTTTTAATATCAGTGTAGCAAAGCGGTGTTACTGAATCATACCAGAACAAGAGATCCCAAAATGGTGAGACTTAAAACTTTTTTTTCTGAAAATGAAATCTTTTATATTTTGAATTTTTTAAAAAACAAGTTTCTTTATAACAGCCAGAAGATTCTTTGATTTAGAAAAGACTATTGTTTGATATTTTAAAAGCTGACTTCATAAGAATTAAAAATTAAATATTAGATGAACATATACATGGTCTTACTTCTACTCCTGATATTTATGAAGAATTATAATGAAAACTTATAACCAAAAAATATTTCAGTTTTAATTTTTCAGACAGAAAATTCTTGTAAGCTGTAAACTCCTTCAAACAGGCACTCTGAGCTGTTGTGCTCTATGAGCACTTAAGCAAAGAGATTTCTTTTTTAATAACTCCATGATACAAGTTAGCAGCATGTAGTATTAAAACTGTATTTTTGCAATTTTCTTTAGTGCCCTAGGATCTTGTTTCTTTAAAATAAAAACAACTGCAATGTTACAAATAAAACCATTTTTATTTATAGCACATTGATAAACATAGCTTGAACTTTTTAGCATGCAAATTCAGCTACCAGTATGGGTCATGAGGGTGTAAGAATTTCCATCACTAGAGTGACTTAGAGCACACATAACATTTTCTTCCAAGTGCACTGGGACAACATAATTCAGCTTTTTAGGTTTTTTGGGGTGAGTTATTGGGTTCAACTCAAGGTTGAAAAGGATGTTCGAGCAGGCAATTAACTTACCAGTTTAAGACAGAGCTTCTGTTTGCTGTTTCAAAGAGGACATAACCTGAACCCTGAGCAGTTACTTCTCTTTTAGCATAAATTAACACGTCAAGTATGAAATTTAACACGTTCTTTTTTCTGCAAAGAAAAATTTTCTCATGGTAACACGGTATAAATGCCAAGCAAAACATAATCTGTGCTCGCAGTTGAGGACTTTAAGATCAAAAGAAAAGGGAGGAATAACATCTAAATAGTCTATTTGCATAAAATTTATTAGTGAAGTTATTTAAGTTCTATTATTTAAGTCCTTTTTGTCTACTCACACATGAACCAGTTAATGGGCTGTTCTTTATTTATGTAGTTTGTGTATTTTATCTTCTTGTTTTCCTGTGTCCTGCAACCAGCTTTTGATGTCTGGGGCTCTGATATCTGACAAGACAGTTTTAGGCTGGCATAGTGCAGAATTTTGAAGGAGAGATGTAACAAGCTCTCCCACTGGGATTTTTTTTTCAACTTATTGATTAACAACTTAGCTTCTGTGACTGTGGAGACTGGACTTTCACGAGTGCCCAGAAGTTAGAACTATTATAAATAAACTCTCAGAGAAGGAAGAAAACAGCTGCTTTTATTGCTCTTTTCCCATGCAGTTAAGGTGTTAAACTCATTTCTCTGTAAAGCACTATGCAAACTCTCTAGTGGCACAAGATACCATATGCTGATTTCATTTATTAACCTGATTTCTTTCAGCCTCTGAAGAATACATTTCTGACCCATTATTAATTTCTCACCTACCTCAAAAAGGCTAAAGTTTTTCTCCAGTCCTTAGCTGTTGAGGTTCATGTGATTTCTGATGTCTTTAGGGTTTTGGTTCCTCAGAAAAATACATATACCATTTTTTGACATCTCGGTAACAGAAAATCTTGAAAGTGTGGATGGCAAAGGCTCTGATTAGAAGAAAAGGGGATGCTGCTCTCTTTGTCATGGTCTTGGGGTGGGAGGTATCAATGTAGTTTATAGCAATTTTGATTGCCTGCAATAACACGTCCTAAATAACAGATTGTTGGAATACTTAACAGTGGATTAGACAGGGTGGCACACAGATGTAAGTACTAACACATGGCTGTTGCTTTAAATGTTAGCATTGTCCCTGATTGTCTAGTGGCACTCCAGGATCACCCTCAAAGCCTAGGCTGTATGAAAGGAAATATCACATGCACAGAGAGAAAACTGCAGATTTTGGTGAGGGAGAACAACCTAGTCTCTCTTTGTGAGTGGTATTGTTACTGTGCACCCTGGGCGTTAGCTGTCTCCTGGCTATAGAGGCATATTCAGGGTGCTTCTTGAGTTGGTGGCAGGACTTGCCCACCAACAGGGGTGGTTATCACCAGCTAGAACAGGACAGAAAATGCTGAGTAGATATAACAGTTTAAATTTCCACTGTTTTGTCTGTATTGCTTAGGTCTTTTCCTTTAAGTGCAGGAGGCAAATCATAAATGAATCTGCAGTAGCCTCTCCAGTCAAGTGGAAAATATGTTATTATCTGTTTTTATGAATCCATTTAAAGCTGCTTACTTTTCTTTTCCATAGCTGCCTTGACTCTTTCTCCTGCTCTTATCCAGATATTTATCACCCTTCCCTAAACTCCTTCCACTATTTTCCTATCAGATGCTGAGGTGACAGGAGGCAAGAGTGACACAACTGTAAAGCCAGGCTGGGTAGATGCTGAAGGTAGCACTAGCACTGGGGGCACTCTTCCAGTTGCAGCCCAGAGAGAAAGGGACCATGCAGAAGGAAACCCTTGGGAAGGTGGGAGCCCTGTGCTGAGACCTATCCCAAAGGTGACGTGACTTCCTCTGTGCTGTGGTCCCCAGCATCCCTGTTTTGGGGGGACAGCAGGGAGGCCCTCCCGCAACCAGGCAAAGGAGGGCAGGTGGCTCCCTTTGTAACTGAACCTTTTTTTCCTTTCACGCATGTGTCTGCCTGACTGAAAGTCACTGGTTGTCACCCGAGCGGTTTGGTTTTGCTGGGCATCCTCTCTACTCTGGTCTGTGATCCTCCAAAGCAACGAGAAGAAATGGCAGGGGTGAGGGTGTGTAAATGGATCCATATTTATGCCCATACATGGATACATACACTCACGTATATGCACAGACACCCTTAGGATATGGTATTGCATGTATGTTCATATGAGAGGGAAAGACATCGAGCACGTTGCACCAAAGTGCAGACAAAATGGCAATGGGTGAACTAAAATGTTGGAGCTGCTCATTTAAACTGACTAGTACTGCTGTTTTAGGAAGTCCCACATCTCTGGAAGATGGCCTTGGAGCAGAATCCTATTCCATCTCTGAATTTCTTTCAGTATACCTGTCACTGGCTTAGCAATAGTCACTTGAGCAGCAGAATGCTCTGAGGCAAGATAAGCGCAAAATAATGGGGAGAAGGCAAAACTAGTGTTGTTGGATGGGATTGAAGATATTTATCAAAACCTCAGTATAGAAATTTTTATCTTGATTATTCCAACTCAAACACATTTGGAATTAAGTGACTTAATCTTCTTGAATAGGCAGAAAACCTTCAAATACAAATATTTTGTGATGCCTTTGCATTTCTAATGGAAACTAATACCAGAAGTTCTAAAATACTGCAGGTCTGTGAGAAGTGCTGTATTTTGTGGTTACCTAGAATTTGTCTTTCTTATGAGAAAGATATAACCTAACCTCATAAGATTGAATTTAAACTTCTGGATGTTCATTCTGACTTCTGAATGACAGAAGCCATGTTCATGTTGCTTTCTTATGGGACCCAATACAGTATATTTCAGAGAACACAAACAGGGCTTTCCCACCCTTTGACATAGCAACTTCACTTATTTTTCCTTAAATCTATTAAGTCAGTTATTCAGATTGAAACCTTCCAGTTGCTCATTGTGAAGGAGTGGGAGTTGGCAAGAAATATTCAGAAAATTCAGGTTGCAATTCTGGGTGCTTCTCATAAAAAACAATAATGAAGGGAGGAGGGGGGAGGGAGAGAGAATTTATGTACCAGTGTTTACTCCATATGGATGTGAATTTCTTTTCCCTCTGGCAATTTCATTTTTCATTTACATTCAAAGCTACCTTATGAAAAGAGATCTGTATTTTGCCTTTTCTTAAAAAGAAGAAAAAAAAAAAAAGAAGAAAGAACAACCTTGTCTTCTTCTCTTTCTCTCTTAGTGTGTTGGGCAGTGTTTGCAGTCATGCTACCCTGTTACCCTCCGAGTCTGGCTGTGGAACGCAGGATCTTTTAGTGCAGTTTTCTTCTCCTGGCACCCACGGTGTGTGGGGAGCCAGATTCTTCAGCTCAGGCAGCAGAGGTCCAGGACATTAGGTGCTGAAGCATTTGGTTCTCTGTGCTGAACTATCCAGGCATGTCCCATTTCAATGATGAAAGCAACAACTCCTGTGAAAACAGCCACATTTTGAAAACAAACAAACATCTTGCTTATAAAGAAGAAAAAAAAAGGTGTGTTGGTGTATAAGATTGCGTCTAATACGTATTGCCTTCAGGGTGCTGAAAGGGCTTTCTCTGGAGGCAGATAATTCAAAGGAAAACCAGTCCCTGCACACACTGTACCACGCTGTGTAGTGAGGCTGGTGCTATGCCTGTGTGTGTGTGTGGTTGTGTGTGTGGCTGATCACCTACTTGTCTTCCTCCAGGGTCTGACACTTAGCAGAGGTGGGATGGTGATCAGCATTATCTGCTGCTTCTTGTGTCAGTGAGGTCACCTATCTGATTGCTGGTGGCATTTTTCAGGGGATTTCTTGCTTGCTCTGATGTCCTTCAAGCCCTAAGTTTGGGGAAAGGGATGCCTGCGACTTAGATTTAAGGAAAACACTGTTGGTGTTGCCCTGTTTTAGTCAAGCGCTTCTTTTTCATACTTCTTTCTGTAAAAACAGAGGCTGAAGAGCCCTGAAATTACCAAGCCCTCTTTTACACTTACTTTATTTTGAGGTAGCAATTTCTAGCTTGGTTACAACAGCTTTCAGCTACTTTGAGCAAGCGCTTTCTCAGACGCACCTGGTATTGCCTGTCTTTGCTAACAAAAGTCTCAGATGTGTGTTTGCTGGGGCGGTTGTGTAGGGGGTAAGATGTCTATCTGTCTAAGGGAAGTGTAATGTCTCGCTTTGAGCCTCCAGAGGGGCTGAGGTGTGCATGAGTGGGGGACCATGAGCTCTATTTCGTCACTGCAGCTTGTAAGTGAAAGGGACTCAGTGGGCATAGATATTGCTGTTGCTGTCAGACAAGCAAGCGTGGCCCCCCATGATTCTCTCAGAGGGGAAAAAAAAAATCTGTGTAAAAAGTGTGTTCAAGCCATCTCATAATCTGCTTCATAGGCGGATCTTGGAAATGCACTAAGGGCTGCCAGAAACCAGTTCTCTCGAACAAGGAAGAAAGGTTGAAGGAATGGAATAGAAAAATAAACAAACATGAAGTTACTGATTTTAACCTGTGCTGAGAGACAAAGAAGATGGAGATTTCGAAAAGAAGCAGCCAGCCAGTGCTGTGGCAGTGGAGTGCAGTGCAGCGGGTTGTGCTGTGCTGGAGGGAGCAAGGAGCAGGCTCCCTCCCTTGCTGACCCCGGGTCCTGCCTAGCAGCAGGTGAAAGTAAACCAGAAAAATTGCAGGCAATCTGTCAGATAAATGGCTTCTGAGGAGTTCTGAAATAGCTAAGCAGACCTGACACGGGAGTCGTGTGGTGTGCTAGGGAGAGCAGCTCTTTGGGGTAAATGATGGGAGGTATTCTGAGGCTGCACCGGGATGCAACACTACGGTATCGGAGCAAGAAAACGCATTTGGTTTTCTGAAAGTATGTCATCAAGCTCTGATTTGTATGGTCCACACACAAACACTGATCTGGTCCTTTCTAATCAAAGTATAGTGTTTCTAGAATACAAATGAAGAGCAAAGAGAAGTCATATAGTATCTCTAATATATATTATCTATGGAGAGAAGTGTATCATCATTAACAAAATCCAGTGAAAGGATGATTAGAGACCAGGGTGGAAAGCTGTAACATTAAAGGTGAGCGAGCTGGATAGGTACAAAAAAAAAAAAAAAGGTGGTTTATCTGTCTGCAAAGTCTAATAATCGTTCTTTACTTAACTATGGCTATAAAGCTATTATTAAAACCAGCCTGGAGAGTGTCTAGTGTGCAAAGCTCAGGGGTCAGCGAGTGTAAAGGGGTGCCCTTGGCTGATGTCGCGGCTCTGCATTTTCTGTTTCTCTGAACTAGTATGATCAGCACTGAGAATGTCATTAAACTGCGAGTACTTTTTCATGCTTAGAGGTCCTATTTTGTCTAACTTTCTATAGTAAAGAGTAATTTTAGAGAACAGGAGAAACAACGAACAGTCTGTAGGTAACTATAGAAAATAATTTAATGAAATCAATTTGATGGTTTTCTGTCCTCTTCCACTGCTGAGATTGTCTGCACTCTTTCTTAGCCTTTTGACAAGTACTCAGGTTTGTGCATCAATTATTTGTGTAGGATTGTTCTGATTTCAACACATAATAATCACCTAAATGCTTGTTCTATAGATTTCCATCCCTGTGCAACCTAATAATGTTATAGAGTATATTTTTAAATAAAGTCAGGCATGATTTCTCTTTTGATTTAGAGTGGTGCATTTGAGATTTGAGGAATTCTGATATAAACCACTAAGAGAGTATTTCCAAATTCTCTTGCAAGCAGTGTACAGAACAGACTTCTTTCACTTTTACATTTTTAGTCAATAACAAAAATAAAATTCCTGACTGAAATAAGTATACTAATTTTGTTTCATCAGTTGCAAAGTGAGTAATTATTGAACAAAATGGCTCTACATTTTTTCCAATAAAATACTGGTGTCATCAACTACACTAGAATAAGCACAAAACATTTCTGCGTTAATTAGTAGAGTAGGTCAGGGTTTCTGGAAGTCAACAGAGTTCACAAGTTGACACACAAGTGTTAAAAACTTTGATTAGTGTTTTTTTAATTTTCAATTTCATCACTGATAGGTAACTGCATGGATGGTAAAATTTAAACTGCTCATATGCTAGTGGAACATGATCATTCATCTGCCTTAAGTATGCAGAAGAGAAATAGGATCTTGATTAGAAGCCCATTTGTATGCAAACTGACAAATGTAATTCCTTCACTAGAATTGCACTAATCTGCCAGGATAAATTCAAATAGCAGAGTTTATTTTGGTTTTTAAATGTAATTTGCTGATACTTCATAAAGAATTGAAAGTACAACTAACTTTGAAATACAATTTGAAAAAAACCCCAACTTAATAATTATGTTATGCCTTGAGTTACAAATTGGTTGTGCATGAATTCTAATCATGCCTGCTACCTGGTATCAGGATGTTGGGCATATAGCATAAAGACCTTCAAAATTTAATGTAATTTCCTTAAAGCTGCAGAAATACTCATCTCTAAACAGTCTTTCTAGAGAGTGTTTCTGTGCTGTAGGTGGCTGAGATTTTTAAGTGAAGCAGGGGATTCAGTGCAATACTTTATTTAGCTTTACCTAGGTTATAAATCTCACCGTTAAAACTGCCATTCACTTACTGTTTCTAAAGGGAACACAATAATTTTCCCTAAGATTTCTTGAGGGTTTTTTTTTTTTGCCTTATATGCTACAATATTATAATAGTTTGTGCTAGAAGTGTGGTAATGCAAAGAGAAAAAATATTGCTTCCAAGCTGGTAAACTAGGTCTTAAAACCATAGGGTTTGGGTCACTGATTGTTAGAATGGTAATAAAATACCAAAATAGACAATTTCTCTGTCCCAAGTGACTGGACGTATTCTGTTTTAGAGACGTGAACTACTCTGATCATAAACTTACAAGACTGAAATACATAACAGTGGGGCACGAGAGGAGAACAAGGCTCGTAACAGGGAAATTTGGTGTTAGGGCCCTTTCCTTATTGAGGAAAAAATAAAATTATCTTAAGTCTATATAGCTTTTCTTATTATTTCTTTCTTGAAATATTCTTCAGTGTTTTCCCTGGCATATGAAATGCAATGTATTTCTTTAATTTAAAATAAAGTTTGCTCTATAGCTATAGCTGAATCTAAATCTGTAGGTATGCATTTAATTTACATTTAAAGAGCACAATGTGACAGTAGGTACCATTGTATTCTAGAAATTTCTGGTGACTACACGGAATCTTTTAGGCAATGACATTTTGTGTTATGTCCACGCTGAAAACTCACTGACAGGAGAAGTACATAGTGAATTTTTCCCCATTATTTTTTTGTGAACCAGTTTTATATTCTAAGCAACGTCAGGTAGAGCAGGTCATAAAGTCACATTTCTTTGCTTTATGCATTTGGACTTTTCTCTTAGACCTTTGTATCTCGTGCTTGTGCCGTGCTCTTCTTCTATGAAATTGTTCAGAGAGTTAGATACATGTATTTGGTCCTGTGTAATGAGAAAGCCATCTGATCTTCCCTCTCTTTTTTTTTTTTGCCTTGTAATAAATCATTCTGATGTAGCTTTTGTAATGAATTTAGAGTAAATCATTGTCAACATTTGTTGATAAAATAGAAATACGTGCTTTGGTGTGCATTTCTAGAAAACAAGGCTGTTTAAAGTGACATGTTTAGAGACAACTGTTTTTCCTGGCCTTTATATAGGTATGTGAAAATGAATTGCAGAAGAATACCTTGTAAGGTCACTCTGAAAGCAGGCTAGAATACAGCAAAACTAAAGAAAAGTTATTTTCCAGGAAAAAAAAATTACAGTATCATAGCTCCCCAAACTGAAATTTGTTACAGTAAGTAAACGTTTCTTGTACAATGAATATTGTGTTAGAAAAAAACATTTATGTCTATCTTTTAATCATTGCTTATCGCTACACATTTCTTTTGTGTCCTTGAAGGTACAAGCACGTCTGCTTTAGGACTAAACCCATTTTCATTGAATTAAATGGTCTGTGCTGACTTCTGTTGAAATCAGTGGTGTGGAGAATGAACTTACCCCATTACAGAATTTGGTCCTTAATGGGAAGAGAACCAGGCCATTTATTTACATTCACTTTTGTTTCTTCCTCCATTTGGATGCAATAAACCTGAATGCAGTTCTCTTGAGTGCTATCAGTTTGAATAGCCTTACTTTCTTTGTCTGGAAAAAGAGGGTGATTTCTTCAGTTTTTGAGGGATAGATTGAAATAATTAATGCACATCTAATGGCTAACTTGGTGGGATAACACTTTGCTTAATGGGGCTAAGCCCGTGCTTACGTATGCAAGAAACTCCCAGAGGCACAAATGAGGCTACTGCAAAGCACCTCAAAGTAATATTTGTCCCTAGTACCTTCCCTCTTCCCTTCTGTCACATAATGAATACACACTAAATCCAGATGTGAACAAATTATGGACTATTTAAAGTCAATCTCAAAAAAAGCATTTAAGAGGGAACAGGTTTTTTGTTTTAGACAAGCTCATGCATTATCTCTGCAGTCCAGCTGTGTGTCATACACTTTTAGTAGTGCAATATACAATAAACAGTTCTGTGGTAAGAAGGAATTTTAATGGATAGAAGCAGAAGAAGGATTTTCACAGAGAATACATAGCAAGAAAGTCTAATGCTAAGGATCCTTTTCATGTTTAGGAGAAAATATATATCCTGTGGGCATCTGATCACCTGGAAGTCTTTCACCCATCCAACGGCTCTGCAACTGCCCTTTCTAACATTGTTCGAATGAAGTTACCTTAGCTACAAGTCTTATAAAAAACTCCATCTCAGCTGCACACAGAAAGTAAACAAACAGTTTCCAGGCAGTCTTATCTGCACATCTTATATCTGCACATCTCGGAGGGTTCCTGATAAGGCTTTTTCTGGGGAGAGAACAGGATATTTAAAGTAAATACTTCAAAATTTTCACCCATTTTAGAAGGAGCAATAAGATCTTGAAAGAAAATGTTTTATGAGATTGACAAGCAGTTTGATCAGTGTACTGATCATGCAATACAGAATTCTACACTTAACAAAATTAGTAAAAGTGATAAAAATCAGAATGAATATTATATCCCATCTTAAGTGACTGTTTCAGGTATGTGCTCTAAAACTGTAAGGTGTGAACAGAATTGTTCTGTAAACTGTATCTCAAGAGTGGCTAAGGGCTACTTGTCTACATTAAGAGGTGAGGATCAAATACAAGGAATCAAAATTCTCTAGAAACAGCTATGACGTTCCTCCAATAAAAAGCAAAACAAAAACCTAAATACTCAACAAACAAAAATCCAGGCATAACCAACAAGACAGGATTTGTGTGTCTGATGTTTCTGGAAAATCTTTTCCTGAAAAATCCCAAAGTAAAGCCAATAGAGTAAATTCAGTTTTGTAGCCTGAATTACTTTACACTGCTGATTTACTCACCTTTTCAGGTTCCTTATACTGATTTATGTGACCTAGACAGAGCTTTTCAGAAAAGGACTCCTCTGTTTCTACGTGCTTTACAAAGTATGATCTACGCATACTAAGCTTCACAAATAAGATCAGTGTTGTAGCTGACAGCAACATGCGCGTTCTTATCAGCCTTATTTCCTAACGAGATCAACCTTATTCAGTCACTATCTCTATCAGTTAGACCATTTCTACTGAATTTAACTGAGGGGTTAAAGTTTTGATAGGTGATTAAGTTTCTTCAGGTTTTACGAGGACAGAAGGAGGGAGAAAGAGGAGGCAGTGCTGGTGAGGCAGCAGCACAAGCTCAGCAAGGACCAGTTTGGTTTAGGTTGCCGCTGGCTGGCTGATGGACCTCCACAGCAGGTACCACCGCTGGGCAAGGCTGGAGTTTTGAGGCATGGTCAGAGATGCTGGAATTTTCTTATAACGTAGGAATGAAAATGGAGGGAGGAGAGGAAGGAGAGATTTGCATCTGGGGGTATAAAACAAAATACAAATAAGTATGATGACTGATTTCAATAACTCTTTTCCCCTCTGTTTCTGCTGCCTTAATGTATTATAATTCAATTTGTTCTTGGTTTAATTCAAGTACAGATCAACTTCTGAAATCCCATCTCTCTATCATCATATATGCTTGACACTATAAACGTAATAGATCTTTTTTGTTTGTTTTGGCGGACTAATATCAAACTCTAGTACTAGCTCTAGTGGGTTGACTGGTGCTGTGTGAAGTGCCATTTTTCTTCCTTTACAAAAAAAAATCTGCAAAAACTCTAGTGCGTTAGTGTTCAAATGCTTTCGTCTTCTATCCTTCTGAAACCAGCACATTTAAGAGCTGTATGAAATCTCAGGGTCTGTCATGTATTCCTGTTGTCATTCCATCTTTTTTCAGCACACAGAACACAAGCTGGTCACTTCATCATGAAATACCTGAGGAATCCATGGAGAATTCATGGATAGAGGGAGTGCAGAATTTGGTCTGTGCTTTTCAGACTAGCTGACCCAGAGCGTTGCTATAGATCACTAAAGCTTTGTGCAGTATTGTCTGTAATTATCACTAGCAAATGAACTCTGAAGTTGAGCCTTCTTTGGAAAAGGATTTCATGTTATTAGCGGGTCTGTGATATAAGTTTAAATACAGAGTGGTTACCTGGACAGCCAACAATGTATAGTGCTGAAAATTTTACAACTGCAAAAAAATAAGCCCTTTTCCAGAAAGCCTACAATGCTGAGAATTCTCTGCTTTACAAAAAAGAAATGAAATTTTAATACCATATTATACATCAACAACAGAATTGATTTATTATTTTCCTAACCCTGCACCATTATATTCTTAAATTTGGTGTTCTTACTACTTTCAGTTAGCTTTGCTTGGAAGCTCTTTCTTTCCCTTTAGCACAGTAGTTATGACCAATGAACTACTGGAAAAAATACAGTTAATACAATAGAAATAAACCACCAGAATAAATATCAGACATGGCTTTAGACTTTATTTTATATTAGCAAAAGTAGTTTGATAGCTTATCTCTTAACACTTTTCATTTACTAGTGATGATGTAGAGATATATTTTAATGTGTATATTGACTACTGGCATTAACTCAATAATTTTTAATCCTAGCAGTGGGCACTGTAGCTGTGCATAAAGCATAGTTGTTTACTTTTATCTCTGTCACAGACACTGACGTAGGAATATTTGAACTTTTACTGTAAATATGCAGCAGATCTTCTGCTGATGAGACCTTGAGGTCCGTTATCTCTCTTTGGTTTGCCTTTTCCAGAAA